>JAOXXN010000446.1:83400097-83414508 GCA_026770055.1 Myrmophylax atrothorax
TTTCTTTTATATTTCTAATTTGTTCTTTCTATAAACATAATCCATGAAAAGCAGACAAAAATCATGTTTTTCTCATATTAGAATTCCAGTTCATAGTTGTGATTATTCTGTATCAACATGAAATTAGGATGAGAGAGCTGAGACCAATCATGCAGAAAAAATTTTGACCTGTTTTGAGTAGAACATCATTAATAGTAGGTAGGTGGAGATAAGGAGATAAATTCATTCAGAAATAATTAATTGTTTGTGACAAGGAAGCAGTGTTATACTACATGTGTTCATATTTAATTTCCTAACCGACAATAATAACCCGGAACCACTCTTTAGCATTACTGAAATCTTCTTTTTGCATATCTTTGTTTTTAATATTAGGCTTCAATTGGTTGTTTCTCTCACTTTTTAACTCTAATGATTGTGAAGGAACATTTTCAACCAAGCCCCATCCACAGCAGAGTCCTTGGGCAACAACTGATGACACTACTCACAGAGGTGTATGTATTTACAGTCTTGGGCAAAGCAATGAAAATTGACTAGGATACATATCCTCTGCACAGAGAAGATAGGGAGTGAAAGATGAACAAACTGCTTAAGAAAACAAAAGGTGCAGGTGCAAAGGCTAGAACGAGATGGGGAACATCTCCATCTGGACAGAAAAGCCAAAGAAGAATGTCCTTCTCCAAACTGACTATATGCTTAAGGAGCTTGGATTTAAGGTACAGTTGGCATTTGAAAGAGCTGTTTGAAAAAACAGGGCTGTACAAGGAGCAAAGGCAAGCTTTTCTCCCTGCTCTTAACCTGAGTTAGGTGATATGCCTTTACCACACTCTTCTCTGGCCAAAAATCTGGCTCTGTGGAAGCCAGGCTGTACCACTGGCTTCTAGGCAGCCAGGGCTTCTTTGCCTGAGCTTCTGCTTCCCTTCTCACATTTTTTTCTTTTCTTGCCTGTAGATTTCATCCTGACCTGGACACCTACCTGAGGAGGTGCTGCACCATGGGGATGGCACTGGCCATCTTCCCTGGGCTGTAATCTGGGGTATGTTGCCTGTTGACTCCTTGCAATGAAGTGATCTAACATAACAGGATCCTCCGAAGGAGGCCCGAGGCTGTCCTGTAATATTAATCCTAAAACCACCGCATATGTAGATAAACTTTAAAAACAAACAAACAAACAGAAAACCCATTTCCTTGGTTCTGGTTGAATCCTGCTTCCTGAAGGTGACAAAACATGTGAAAGAGCCAGCAACACATGAGAAAAATGTCCTGAGGAGGAACAGAAATCTCATTTAAAAGCTTTGCATTCAGCAAGTTGCTGTTTAGTTCCTGTGTGAACAATTAATCTTAAAACAAATATTTGGCCAAGTGGAATTGAGCTCCGGGAGGTTTCATAGCTAACTAAGGTTGAATGAAAACACACATTGCCTGACTTCTTCAGGACAGTTTTTCTTTCTCATACTCTCCATAAAAATAACTAAGAAAAAGTATCTGTTACAATGACCCAGGTTTTGCCATTCAAACCTCCCTAAATTACAAGCTTTCCCTCTGAGATAAGTTACAATAGGGTATATAATGCATGGCTGTGTTACACCCTACTGCTCTTTGAATTCAGTATAACTGGTTATTACTATGTTAAAATGTAGTGGTCTGGTTCAAAGGCTTTTCTATAAATAAATATCTCCCTTGCTGGGCAGATGACTATCCCTACCAGCAGCTCCTGTGTTAACAGCTCTCTGGTTTTTAGCTCTTGGCTGGGCATGGCTTGGAGCTGCTTTGAGAAGTCTGTGAATGGCTGGCAGCTGCAAGGTCTTGCAAAACCTGATTAGGATCAGACTGGAAATCAATAACATTATTACACTGCTGGTTCTTATTCTGGTTAGTATTTAGTGGATGTATTTTTTAATTTCCTGTTATCTACATTTCCTGAATTATATTTATTATTAGATAGAGATCGGGGGGCACAACTGCTCTGCTTGGGACACAAAGGTTGTGTACTATCTTTGTGCAGTCACAAATGCACTATCCAAATCAACAGTGAACTTCCCATTGACTACAGGAAGCCTAAGGTAGTGCCTCAATACCAGGTGGATGCCATCATATCTTGGCTATATTCTGGATAATGGTAAAAAGCAAACCTAGGGAATATACAAAGCTCTGTAAATGCTGCAGTGCCTTGCTGTGCCCCTGCAGCCAGCAGAGCCCTCTGCTTTCGCTGCTTGTTGACAGCTCCACCTGGAGCAAGAGCTCAGCCACCCTGAGAGTGTCTTCCAGTGAAGGATGAGTGTTGCCTCCCTTTGCCTGCCTGAAATCATGCCTCCTCTGAGCCTCCTGGGCCATCTTTGGATAAAACATAATTAGTGCCCCTCCACTATCAAAGATAAGTGAAACAAAAAAAAACCTAATTGAAGAAGTTGATCACAGCAATCTGTTTACGCTGTGGCATCTTTAGATATGAGGCTTGCTTTTGCTGGGTAGTAACTAATGGAATGGACTGTGATAACTGCAAGTTCTCTAACTCTACTGTCGTACAAATAATAAAGGGATGTAAAAGTAAAAACAATATGTGGCACTGTTGGCCAACAGCGCTTTCCATTTTCAAGGCACTGCAAAAGGAAAAAGACAATGTAATTTCTCTTTCAAGTGCTAACTAGCAGTAATATTCATGTCACCAGTCCAAAAACTATAAGCTAGCTTTTCACAAGAGTATATGTTGAGATATTCTTAAAAAAAAATCCCAACCCCCAGCACATTATTTGGTGTTTGGTCTGGGTTTTGGGGTTCATATCTTAATTATTAGGCTTTATATTTTGATGATATTTTCTGCAATAATGGGGAGAGGGAAGAAGTAAGTTATGCAATTTTTCTTATAATTGCATAATTCCGAAGGCTTACTCTGTATTGAACCATAAAATATTGCATTTAAATAAGGAAAAAGAGAAGCCACATCATAGTTAGGAAAAGAGTACAGTACTGCCAGCTGCGTGAGATCAAAACTCATGAAGCATATCCTAAGAAATCATGGGATTGCTTTAAGATTTCGTGAGAAGCAAAATATTTTTTTTCTTTTGTAATTGCCTAAAGGTTTCTGCAGTCACTTCAGACTCTCAACTGTTTTTCCAAAACCATGAAAGCTGGCATTTTACCTCATTTTAATGAAACAGACTTCCAGTAGAGGGTGATTCTTGAAAAACATTGAGTATTGGAAAAATTAGTGACACTGAGATCACTATGATTTGGTGGCTTCAAGCTGCTCACTCTAGACCCCTTTTCTCACAAGTCATACTGTCTTTCAAGTTGTTATGAAAGAATATCACGGCAAAGAACTTTAAAAAAACAAGTTATTGCTTCAAAGGATGCTAAGAAAAACTATATATCACAAGTCTTTAGTGAGCTAGACAGAAACTTTCAAATTGACACTGGAGTTCAATGAAAGAGGAAAAACACAGCGGGGGGTTTTTCTTCTAATTGAAATTTGAGTACAGTTCTGTGTATTTCTTTATCAGATTTTAACAGGCTGGGGGTTTTTAATGCCAAGTAGAAGCTTCTAACTAGTGACATCACCTTCTAACATAGTAACTACTGTACTTCTCTCCAGTTTGTACTGCTCTACTAATGCTGCATGAACTACTACAGGGAAAGCAGCTTCTAAGGAATAGGAGATTTTAGCTCCCTCTAAATTACTGGAAATGTTGTGCTTATATGCCATAATGAAAGGATGTGCATACAGGAGATGTTTCAGCAACTGCAATCTGCTGCAATTATAGCAGATACGGCTACTTCAGGCAACCAATTTAAGTGAACGGTATTCAAAACACAAAGCCAGACAGTCCATGGGGAATTTCAACTCTTTTCTTCTTTAAGGACTAGTTTTCTCAGACATCCATGGTCCTCTCTCTCTTCTCTGGCATTTCTTTTTGATCTTGGTGAACCTGTTTGACACAATTATTGAAAAAAAAGTTTTTTCTGTGCAAATGTACAATGTGTGCTCCTAGCCAGTAACATTTCCACTTTTGCAGCAAGGAAAGAACCTCCAGTCCTTAAAGAAACTTAAATTTCAATAACTTCAACCAAAGCCAGTATTCAAAACATGCCATAATACTTTATGACTATGTTACCAGCTGAATACTTTTTTTCAGTATTGACATTACCTGAAAACTTGTGTATGTTTGAACATGACAGTCTTTTTGAAAAGTGATTTTGAGATTGTTTGGGGTTTTTTTTTCAATTTTAAAAGTTAGGTGTGATGTTCTACTGTTTTTCTGTTTATTTTACCTACTTTTGCTTTACACATGAATAAAAATATTACACTGTGGCCCCTCTGAATTGAGTAACATCTAGAAAAGTGGACTTTTTGACACAGAAAACTTATAAAATTTCTAACTTCATAGGGTAATCATAACCATCCTTAGTCTTGAATATTTTTAATATACTATTCTGCTATACATAAAAAAATAATTTTCAAATCAATTACACTGATCTGACTTATTTGTCCATGAAAGTGCATAGGCACAGAAGAGAAATTTTATGCTAAAAATCATTGTCTTAAGTTGTGAATGATGAAAAAAAATGAAGAAAAACTTGAAGAAATATATGTTTTGACAGATATCTACATATAATTCAGAAATACTTGACAGCATCTTGTTCAAATTTTGAGAAATGTCTCTGGCTATGACCAGATTTAAAGAATTTTTAGTCCCCAAAGTGAATAGTTTTTCCAGAATGCTATGAGGATGTGAACAAAGGGATTATTATAGCAATCACTGACTATAAGAATAATCTAACATTTATTGGTGTCTTAGGGATAAAAAAGTTATATACTACAAAATTTTGCTACTGCATTTAACAGGTGCAAGGAAGGTGTTTCAATATTTATAATTCTCATTACTTCCTCAGAACTGCAAATATTGTTTCTTATTTATTCTTGATCTTTTATTGCAGGATTATATTTTCATTACTGGAATTTTCTGCTTGTATGGTGATGTGCAAGCCAGGATTTTCTTGGCTGTTACCAAACTATTTCATTTCTTATTGAATAAGCACAGAATAAAGAGCAGGTAGAGGCTGGTGTTGGGCTACTCATTCCTTCACATTACTTCTCTTGTGAGTTTGTCTCTCTTCAATACCATGATGTCTGAACAATACAGTTTTCCTACTTTGAATTATATGATTTTCTGCTTGAGAGATACACAGATTCTAGGTAAACTTGGCCATATAGCTTTGCATTTGAGTTTTCTTCTCCTCTTCTGAATAAAAATTAGTTTCAGTAAGATTAAAGACAACTCTGGAAGCTCAGGGAAAAAGGTTGTGCTCCCCTTTTATTTTCTCCCATG
This sequence comes from Myrmophylax atrothorax, assembly GCA_026770055.1. NCBI lineage: Eukaryota > Metazoa > Chordata > Aves > Passeriformes > Thamnophilidae > Myrmophylax > Myrmophylax atrothorax. Next base: position 83,405,422 of record JAOXXN010000446.1, read on the forward strand.
TTTATTTTGCTGCCAGTTCTCTTTAAAAATGTCCCTTTTTGCCAAGACTACAATTTTGCTAAATGAATTAGTATTAATACTATGTGTTGTTTATTTACACAAGTGGAAAATGAAAGATGGGAAATACAGAAGTGAAAAGACAGTAAGGGATGAAACCCACAACGCCATCAAGAAAAATGTGAAGTGTAGCTGAGGTATGTACCATACACCCCTCAACCCTTCAGCAGCAGGTGGACCTTTGAAAATCCCCCCAACGGACCTGCTGAGGTGCCAGACCTTCACGCTGTCTTGACAGCTGTCTTTGCAGTCCTTCGGCTCACCCTGGAGGACCTTGAGGAGTGAGTTTCACCGACTTCAGTGTTGCTAATACACTGTGTCAGGCTGGAAAGGGATGAATAAAGCCTTGCAGGTGCCATCCAGAGCTTTGTGAGAGCAGAACAGGGATCAAGTGGTACATGTGCTTCTGTCTCTATTCCTGAGTGGAATGGTGAAGTAGCTGAATGTGCTTCTGAGGGGCTTGTTGGCAACTTGCATTTCGTGTGCCTCACTGAGACTCGGAGACCCACAAAAGCTTAGACTGCCTCAGTCAGGTCGTCATTGTTCAGGAAATAATAAATTAGGCATGGCTAAATATGGGATTCTATGACAACTGAGGACAGGAATCCATCAGAATCCTTTGCGAGCTTAAAAATATGCCAGTCACTACTGAGGACTGCAGAAAAAGCTTGTCAGTTTTTAAATCCTAAAAGTCTGCCATATGGCCAGCATAAACTACATGCTTCCTCCATGTGGTAACTAGCTGAAAATCACAGGCTTGTACAAAAAATGCAAGGTGGGGTAGTGCAGCCTCCCACTCCAGGCAGGAAATTGTTAAGGGCCATTCTTAGTCCAGTTTTGCAAACCCTCAGGGATGGAGACAACAGCGTGTCTCTGGGCAGCCTGCCACATTCTTTGACCACCCTCATGGTGAGGAACATGTTCCAGGATTGTTTAATAGCTGAAAAATGTATTTCTGAACTAGAGAACTTTTCTGTAAAATGCCTTCTTTGAGGCGCGACATTTTCTTAGAAAATGGCAGTCTCAGGAAGAGAGTTTGTTTAGAGTCTAAAATAACTGGTTTTAATCCAGTGGAGGTCCCCTAGGCACAAATGTTAGATGACTTGACACTTCCATTTTTTAGTAGGCATCAAGTTTTCTAGTCATACTACTTCTCCTACGATGAAATTCTTATTGTAGATTAATTTTCCTTATTCTAGGGGAAGAAAGCAGTTTCTGATGCCAGAGGAGTTGTCCATAGATGGAAACGGGACTGTAAAAAACACGTTTTAACAAATCTCATGAGAATTTCTGGCATCACTGTGAATTCAACTACTTTGGTTTTTTGGCCTATACGAAAGCATATATGTGTATAAATACACATACATACATACATGAATGTGCATATTCACATCCATGTGCACATCCACATATCCATATGTACATCCATGTGTACATTCATATGCACATCCCTACACCCATAGATTCACATGCTTATATTCACATACATATATATAGAGAGAGCATGCATAAGGGAAAACACACACATATATAAAATTCTTCTTTTGAGAAAGAAACAATAAAATTTGCAGTTTGCTGCAGGTAGAAACTGTTTTTTGACCTTTAGCATTCTTTTCCCTACAGTGTAGTCATTTGACTAGATGCAATGATACAGGCAATGATCTAACACCTGTAATAAGCTATACCAGAATAACTGAGCCCAAAGCTGCAAAAGGTCTGTCAGCTTATTCAGGGCAGTGAAGGCACTGTGAAGCAGACTCTAAGACTACCAAAACTGCAGCCAGTGTCACCTGCCTGCCACAAGAAAGGGCAGGAGAGGCTGCCAGGCAGATGATGAAGTGCCTAGACAGCACAATGCTCCACAGATCAAGGTGAGCTGTCTCTTTCAATCAACATGAGAGCTGTGGAGGTGCTTTTAGGATGAATCATCTTGGCAGGAAAATTGTTCACCAAAGGGAATGTACTCATAGGTACTTTGGATGGCAGAAGGCCTATGGCATCCTGGCTTGTATCAAAAATAGTGTGGCCAGAAGGACTAGGGACTTGATCCTCCCCCTGTGCTCCGCACTGATGAGACTGCACCTCAAATCCTGTGTTCAGTTTTGGGGCCCTCACTTCAAGAAGGACATTGAAGCACTGGAGCACATCCAGAGAAGGGCAATGGAGCTTTGGAAGGGTCTAATGAGTAAGTCATATGAGGAGCAGCTGAGGGAGCTAGGAGTGTTTAGCCTGGAGAAAAGGAGGCTCAGGAGAGACCTTGTCACTCTCTACACCTACCTAAAAGGTAGATGGGTAGGGGTTGGCCTCTTGTCTGAGGCAGCTAGTGACAGGGCAAGAGTGCCAGAGAAGGTTCAGGTTGGACATCAGAAAAAATTTCTTCACTAAAAGTGTGGTTAAGCATTGGAACAGTCTGCCTGGGGAAGTGGTGTCATCACCCCTGGAAATGTTAAAAAATGATTGGATGAGGTACTTAGTGCAGTGGTTTAGCTGGCATGGTGGTGTTTAGTCAATGGTTGCACTCAAAGGTCTTGGAGGTCTTTCCCAACCTATGATTCTATGATAGAAGGGCTACATGATAATTAGAGGTGTGAGTGTGATGACTTTGTGCAAATACATTTGGATAATAAAGACATCTCTGATGTCATGCCAAACTTGGAGGTTTGTGGTGGCATGAGAGATCATAAATAGGAGGATGGGGATGAAAATAGAATGACATTGGGCTGAAAAGGCTCCTGATGCTGGGCACTGACACCTAGGCAGCTGCCATCACCTTCTGCCACCATTTTCTTCTGCCTTCCACTGGTCCAGAGTGCCAGCAGCATGTTTTAGAATTTGTCCACTGTGTGCTAGCAAACAGCTGGCCTGAGAAAAAATGTTCTTTTCTTTTTTTGGCTGGGCTATCCTGACTGAGTTGCCCACCTGGCCTATCTGGGCAGCTGTATAAGTAGTTGTGCTGGCAGTGGTGGTAGAGAAGCATGAAGTGGTGTGGGCAAATCTGTGTGGACCAGTCCTGCACACACATAAATGCACATTTGTCTCTCCTGCTGATACTTGAAGAAAGGCAAATAGTATCCTTTACAGTGGTCTGGAGAGAGCAGTTCTGCGCTGGAAGGATGGACATAGGCATGTAGGTGCCAGTCCCATACTCTCCTCTTCTCTTATTTGTGCACAAGCTTCTTTGAGCTCCCTGATCACCAACCTGACACTACAACCTAGTCTTTACTGAAGAACAATAAAAAGAACATCACCATTTCCCAAGAAAACTCATTGCAATTGTATGCCCATCTGATAAACAAATGTGCATTCATGATTTCCCTACATTTCTTTTCATTGTTTCAGCCATAAAGCATGTGTCAGATGTGGATCCTTAACAAACTGTCTGCCTATAACTAGATCTCAAACACTCTTAAAGTTTTGCAAAAGGGAAACAGGTTCTGATTTATCATCAGTTGAAAGCTCAGCTGGAAGAGAAACAAATTAAATTTAATAAGGACTGCTTTAATTCTTATCAATACTATCTGTTCACTGTTTAAAAAAAAGATTTTACTAGCTCACTTAAAATGCTTAAATTGCCTTATTTTCATCCAGGCAAATCCTTTTATAAGGCTAGTGAAACTGCATCACTTGCTCTAAATACAATAATGACTTTATTTCATATGACATCCAGCCCTACAATACCATAGTAATGCACAGAAGGTAAGTTGATGTTTATTTTTGTGGTGTTATTGGATAATTCTGACATACTGGAATATTAAAAGAAGTTTCTCACCCATGCCTAAAAGGATAGACAATAACTTTCTATAAAACTTGTCATGAATGACATGAAAAAGCATTGTTGCTTGTCAGAAAAATGTTTGTAGTTTAATTTCTATGGTCGAACATTATAATCCAAAGGCAAAATTCTATGTTTCTAGTGGGAATTAAAGCTGTGTAACCAGGAGGGCCAGGTGGTCCCTATCAACAGAATCTGGGCTATTGTTTTTTAGATTCATGTAGGGTTTTATGTCTATCCCAAATGTTGGCTGCTAGTGTTATTGTTTCTTAGGGTCGTCTATAAATGCAAAATGTTTCTCAGTGGGTACTTGACAGCAGTAACCTAGATAAATATTTTCATTTACATAAACATTTTCTTAACAATTCAGAAACTGTAGTAAATAGTCTCAAATCCCAGAAGCGAGCTAGACATTGCAAGAATTACATTGTTTTTTGAAAAAGATTGATTTTCCGTATTATTTCATTGGTCCCAGTCCAACACAAGAGGGTGGACTGATCAAAGACATTCTTAACACATCCAGGGTTTGTGTTGCTTTCTTTTTTCGAACTGTGCTATTAGCTGAATTTCCATTTGTTTTTCAAATTTTTATGTACCCTTATGCAATAAAAGATAATCTAAGTGGACAGGCGCAAACAGTGGAGACCACATGGCTTTAAAAACAAATCCAAAACCAAGAAACCTCTCTATAATTGTCACAAAGTATTAAAAAGAAATAGAATAAGTTTCTGCCTACTGAGAGCACAAACATTGGTATTTCATTGGAAATGAAGGTCCCCCAGAGCTCAGGAAGTTTGCAGGTGAGTAGTCACATTCTGCTGGACTTTGTTGTATGTGCTTGACTCCTACAAGACCTATTGGATTCAGGCTCTTCACCCATGAAATGCTGCACCACAGGTCTATGCCAAAAACAACGAGGTTCCAAACATTTCAGACAGGCTAAAGCTAATAAAAATACACTAATTAAGGGGTGTGGGTTGTTTGCATTTGTTAACTGTAACTAACATCCTGTAAGACCAAACAAGAGAGACCCTTTCTGTACACAGACACTTTGTCTCCAAGGACTTAGCTTTGTTTCAAGAAAGCACTTCTATGTGAACAGATCCAGAGAGGTCTTAGGTCACCTCCAAGGCAATCCCTGCTTGTTGTTTATGTGACATGAGCCGAGCATTGCTCTTTGCAGCTGGACACGGCTGCCTCCAGCTCACTGTCCAGCCTGAAACTTTGCAGATAATGAAGCTTAAGTGTGGTAGATATGGCTGAATGTATCTCTAGCACAAGTTCCCTGACATGCTGTATTCCAGGGTTGTCATACCAGCCTGAGAAAGAATGAAATAAATGTGAGGAGGCGAATCTCTCTTACTTGGGATATTGGTGTTTTGTTAGCCACTGATTGCCATTGCCTTTGAATGGATATTCCAGACCTTATGATCTGTGTACATTTTGCAGCCACAGCATGCGTGTTGAAGCAAAACCCTCCAAGCAATTCCATTGTTGCTGTGATTTGTTTATACTGACTCTCAACAACTAATTGTTCTAATCCTCAAACAATTATTTTAGCCAATACTGTAGCTGCTCAGAATTAGTTGACAGTTTGTGTAGTTCACACTTCAATTAAATAATCATAGTCTTAAGTCTCCCATATGACCAATCGACTTGATTCCATATGAACACATTAGAAATTCACTGCAAGTATAGGACCATAAGCATGTGCACACATATAGGTAGCCATCTGTGCATGCTTCTGTTTTACATGTTTGCATTGTAATTTAGAACTGATTAATGGTGTTTGATGTTCATCTTGGGGCACTTGAAAGATAGTTTCTTTACAGGAAGGACTGATTAGGCAACAAAAACCAAGTCCCTCAATAAGGGGCTCAGATTTTGTGTCTGGATCCACCAGCAATTTTTAAAATATCATGGCCGATTTCATTACCTTTGGGGGTTCTTCTGTGCTCTGCCACAGGAGGCAAACAGGGATAAATAAGGGACCTTCAGAAGTTAGAGGTGTCCTGGCTCTTCATACTGAGCAGATGTTCCTTGGCTGGTGTCTATCAGTTGTGATGTCCAGACAACCATTTTGTAGGTACATGCTTTGTGAAAGAAGAGACACATTTTCTCTGTTTTTGCTTTCTTAGTTTGTAAGATTGAGTGGATGACTACTGACCTAAATATCCTACAGACCCTTTCTGAGGAGTTGCTTCTCTATGCTTTGTTTCCTCTCCCTGTTTGTGTGGCAGTTCCTGCCATTGACTACATAAATACCTCCCAAACATGATTTAACTGGTTTGAAAGAGCAGCTTGTGACTTAGCTCCCAAACTTGCATCCAGGCATGATCCTGTAGCTTCCCCCAAAGCTGCCAGACTTTCAGATTTCCTGATTTTCACTGGGTTTTGCCCACTGACTAAAGATTTCAGATAACATAATCATGGCTTTTTATGAGTGTTCAGTGATTACTGCAGGATTTTCCGAGACTGACTGTTCAGGTAGTGTAAGTCTATAACAATATTAAATGCTAGGAAATTGCCATGGTGACCTTTAACCCTGCTTTTGACACTTTCAGCTAGTGATGGAGCTCTGGTCCAGTTGCAAAGCTATGCTAGTACAACTTTGTGATGACTCAAGGGGTATAATCCATCTTTTACAGAGTAATTTCCATTAAGTTCAATTTTCTGCATCATCATATCATAAAGAAAGAGGAATCTACTTATTCCCAAATTGCTTTGAAGACTTTGAGTGCAGATGCAGTGAATTACACTCATTTGATTGTTAATGCTCAGCAGACAGAGATAGCCTTCAATCACCCTTAAAAATATTCTACTGAGTTTTATTTTGTATAGTTCTTCTTCCAGGTATCTGACATATTGTACAAAGTAAATCAATAAAATAAACACTTCGTAAAATAAATGTTAAAATAAAATTAGCCTAAGTGGGGCAAGAAAATCTGTCATAAAGTATAGAAAAGGAAAAAAGAAAGGATGAATTGTTTCAAAAATAGAGACAGGGATTAAGACCTAGGAAAGCCCTGCACTGAGTTTTCATAATTTAAATAACACTCTAGACCTCTATGTCTAGGTCTAAGCATCCGTGCTTAGTGAGCAGCCAGCACAACACGATCAGTTCTTTGTGGCTGAAAGGCAACCTGAGCAAAGAACAGTATTTCCTTGCCCATCATCTATTTGCAGCTGTTCTGAAAGCATCCTCTGTCCACATTACTGTGTGAGATGAGACAGCAATGTCCGGCTCCAGCCCTTCTGGCTTTTCTGCAAGGAAACTGGGCACTGGAAAGAGAAACTGCCTAGGGCTTCCCCACGCCAAAGTGGAGGAGGCTGCTGCTCTGGGCTTTCATTTCTTGAGGATCTCCCTGAGTGCCACTAGACATGTGCACAACAAAAAGCAGATGGTTATTTTTAGGTTATTTTCTCAGTCCTGTGCCTGTGGCATATTTTTATATCACTGTCTAAACTGACAAAGGGCAACAAGGCAGGTTTAGAGGACAGCATGTGGGACTGCAGAAATTTAATTGGGAATGCTTATCAGCTTCAGACTGCTCTGTTGTGTTATTTCAGCAGTCACCTGGTCCCTTATATTCCCACTGTTGGTTATCTATTGGTGTCAAATAAATATTCAGAAAGACCTCTTGGGTCTGCTATCTTTCTAACATACTGCACGTTCAGATCAAGCAATCAATAGGCTGCTGAAACTGCTTCTTTTGGCCAATTATTGCACAGCTCCTGACCAAAACACTTAAATACTGATTCAGAAACATCACAGCTAAACTGTCATGTCACTTAGTAAAGGTACATTACCATAGTTTTGTCAGGCTTTCGTGGAGTTATTTGTGAAGTGGAATTAACCGTTGGGCTTTTTAGAATCACTTAGATTAGTATTTATAATGGAGAAAGGAAAAGGAGAGTTAATTTATGGCAGCAAAGAATCACTTGTGAAGGGGCACTGCTGTTCTGCACACTGATATTGCCTATCTGTTCCAAAGGAAATTATGCCAACTGCAGTAAAAATATTTGTGCGCTTACTGAAATGTGTGAATTTTTATTAAAACTGCATTATCTCACAGTTCTCATTTCTACACCATCAATACATTCCTGCAATTGAAACAATTTCAGACACTCAACCCTCTCATCCGGATTCCAAACTGCACTGTTATGCCAAGGGGAAAATGCTGGGGAAATGCTGCCTTGAGGGTACCCTAAAAAGGCTGCTGCAAAAGGAAGTCACTGACTCACCTCAAAATTTTCTTTGCTGCTTTGCTCACACAAGAGGCAACTAAACCATGGACTGAAGACATGCTGCCTCCAGCGCATGGCAACACTGTAGGCCCTTTCTACATTAGGATGAAAGAGGTTTAAGTAATTTTTTAGGAAAAAACCTCACTAATAGCTGGAGCTTTTGGCTTGCATAGGATGTGTGAAGTCACACCAAAGCCTCTTCTCTGCCTGATGGGGAGCAGGACCCTATGTTCTTCAGCACTGAAATTCAGAGCTCCTGGTGTGAATCTATTATCCTGGTCCAGGTGGGTTTTCCTCACTTTTATGACTATAAATGCCACCTTGTACCTTCCCTTTGTTTTGAAACTGGGATATGTGGCTGATGACAAGACATCCTTTAATGAGTTCATTCTCAGCTAGCTGTGTTGGTGACCACCACTTACCCTTTGAAGACTGCTCAGCCCTGCGCCTTGAGAAGATCCACACACTCTGTCCTGAATCCTTGCTTGGCAAAATATCCCAGGGAACAGTAGGAGTTTTATCTGAATGAGGTTTCTGGGATTAAGCCACAAATAAATTATGTTTGTTCCTTTGCAGTCATATGGAGATTGTCTGATTACTGTAAAAATAAGAGTTAAGACTGAAACTGAGAAAGAACAGGATACTAAATTATCATTGTAGTAATAGAAATAGAGCCAAGTGTTCAGATTTCCATTGCAAAATCGCACTTTTTATGCTAGTGTTTTCACAATGGATCAGCCTGCAACTTGGCTCTGAATAGTAAAATGTGCCCCTTTGATCTAATGAGCTTCTAGTCTGTATGCTTGTTTGTTAAACTTGGTGAGCAGGGAAGCCTAAAGCCTTAATTAATGTCCTTGTGATATTAAGAGGCAAATAACAAAGTAGCAAGTCAATTTGTGAAAGTGAAGACAAAAAAGCAATGGGGAGCATTAAAACAGTTAAAACAGGAATTTTGTAAAACTCAGAAGAAATACTTTGAAAAAGCAGGGAAAGAAGAAAGCAATTTCTTT
>JAOXXN010000446.1:83450476-83462406 GCA_026770055.1 Myrmophylax atrothorax
ATTCCCATGCCATTAGTTAACAAAAGAAGTAGTTAACTGCTTGATCATTTGGGTGGGGGGCAGACTGGGTGGCAAGGAAAGGGTTTGCAATGTCTCTTTTTTTCTTGGGGACATCACACAGCTCTGGGTGAGGTTGGAGCTGCGTGTGCCGGCTGTCGGAGAGAAACCTTTCTCTCCTGCTCCTCGCTGCTTCTGTGGAGTAAGCTGGTTTCTTCTTGCCACTGCTGCTTCTCCTGGTTTTTCGGCATTGGGGCCCCAGTTGCCGCTCCGGTCTCCCCGCCGTGGCAGTGACCCGGGAGAGAGAAATCACAGCTGCTTTCTGAGACACGCTGCGGTTCTCCACTCCCAGTTTTCCTTCTTCGTTTGGGACAAGGGACACAGAAGGAGAGACAGAATTCATCTGGGTGCTCACCACTCGTCTCTGTCTCGCTGGAGAGGGACTGGGAGCTCACCCTGCAGCTAGTTGGGGTGTGACACTGACACTGCCCATAAGTATAACTTTTCTCCAGAAGGAAACCTGCCGGTTTGGGGGTTGTTGTTTTTTTTTCTTGTGGTGTTGGGGAAGCAGCTTGCTCTGGTCTGTTTACAGTTATATCTATACCTACACACACACACACACACATATATTTATATATATATATAGCAGTTAAGAACAGTTATCCTTATATCCATTTTCTGATTAAAGTTCCTTTTCTTAATTTGATAAAGAGTGATGTGATTATTGTGGAGGAATCCCCTCCTCCACTTGTGGGTAACCATTTTGTTTTTTCCCCTCAAACTAAGACACCCATCATTCTCTGCCTCCAGGAAAAATATCTGTATTTTATATGCAAATGATGATTACAGCCTCTGTCTTGGATCAGGCTATTGCTGTCACTCTTATGAAGAGGCAGTAGAGCCTCTGCAGGGCAGAACTGGTGGCTATCCTAAAGGTAATTTACTATGAAGAGATAAAAAAGGGCTTCAGGTGCTGGACATGAGCTATTGTCAATTTTTCTGTGAAATGCACAGACAGTATTGGCTCAACACTGAACACTGAACATGATACATTTGTTTTGTGAGTAGACATATTTGACACAGATCACCTGGTGCATTACTTGCATTTTAGTTGTCATAGTTGCACATTATTGACCAATACACATGGAAGTGCTCTTTAAACTGTGCTCCTTAACTGCTCAGGAGGTATTCTCCATAGCAGAAGGGTACCCACTAGATACTGTCCCCTGCCAAAAGCTCCATCTTTCGCATCTGAACACATTCACATGAGTGTCTTTCCGGTGGAATAATGATTTTTCGTCATCACAGAAATGCTCTCTCAAAATAGTTGAGACATCCGTGAGGGATAGGAAACATCTGATGAAATTTTGGCCCATGCATCAGACTCCTCAGCAGAAGTTCGTCAAAGGATTTTTCCTTTAGCTTTAACAGCCTGTGGATGCAGTAGTAGCAGCTACCTCTGTGCTTGAGAAGGCATGCAGGGAACATACAATGCAGATTTGGTAGCTGAGCTTGACCCTAGCATTACTTGCTAGTTCTTTGTTGTCGAATGTTTGTTCTGCAATAGCAATCAAAGGGCATGACCAGGTTAGGACCCATTGTACCAAGCACTGTGCAAACACCCCTTTGCGAGTCCCTTCCCTCAGAGCTTCTTGGTTTCAATGAGCTTATTCTTTTTCTTTAGCTGTCTCACAGTAAGTCAACTCATTTGCTTAAGGCAAACTCTTGCTTTTCTAAGAAATGAGATATACACTGCAAAAAGTGTTCCCAAAGAGGCAAGTTTCATGAAATATTATTGAATTCTGTAAATTTGCTCACCTGCTAAGCCTGTAATGTCATAATCTCAGTTTCCCTTCATGAATAACTGAACCCAGCTGCTCTCTTAAAAAGCTGTGTACTTGATGTGATATATTTTTGTCAGAGATCAAAAATCACTTCTACAGTCACTGCAGACACAGGTGCACTTCCCTTCATCTGGAATTGCAATCACTTCAGGAGATAAATTGAAACAATTTTGCAATTGTGGAGCAACGTGCAGCAACATTAAATAACTGCAGAGCCACAAGTAGCAAAACTGCCCAAGAAGCAGCCCATAATTTTCGTCTCTTGAAACTGAGCTTCCCCCAGTTACTGGATGTTCTGAGAGGGCCTACTGCTATGAAGGTGATACCACCTTTTCTTTATTTTTTTTTTTTAATTTTAATTTAGGCTGGCTACCAGACGAATGCATGAGGTTCAGGAATTTTATGAACAAGCAAATATTCACCACTCTGTAGGGCTGCCTCCACTAGTTGAGTAATGAATCCACTGGTATTATCCCCATAATACTCCTGGGACATGTGGTGTCACTGAATATATATTAACTGCTGAATATATCAAATTACTTAGAAAAATTACATTGTTTAGAAAAATTTTAATATACTAAGCAGTTTATGGACAGAATTTGTTAGAAAGATGGTTTAAAGACAGCAAACCACTAAATATAATGAACTTGAGGGGAGCCTAGTAACAGCCCTTTCTGTAATTCAGTACAAGATTTGAAACTCAGCTATAAACCTGTGACTGTGGCAGTTCCCACAGGAGCTGTGGACTGTGGTCATGCTCTAGTCTGTGTCTTCCTCATCATTCCTTGTTTTCAGGGGTTTTATTTCATCTGTAAAACACCCATCAAAAATTCTGTGTGTTCATATATGGCTTAAACTCATAAAAGGCAAGATATTCAGAATTAAGTCCATAACTCCCTGTCATGTCCCCTGCCAGACTATTGCACCATGTCGTGCTGCCCATTTGGAGGGATGATGTGGGTGATCTCCTCCATGCAGCTCTTTACAGTAAAATTTCTGGCTAATATGAGCTATTCTAAATATAGAATTCTACCCCCTCCACCCCAAAGTATAATGTAGTGCATTGACAAAAATTTGGCTCATATCTCTGATGTTGTGATAAACATTAGAGGACGTTTTCCCCGAGAGCTTGGCATCAAATATAGAAACTTATTCAAATATTAACTGTATTTGCTTTCTGAAAGGCATATGGATTTCTAAATGAATCCATTTGTTAGGTATAGTTTAAATAGCATGCCAAGAAAGGCCAGAAGGATAGCTTTTTTTTTTTTTTAAAGTATTTTGTTGTGCAATAGACAGAAATATTCTTATTTGGAGAGGCTGGGCTAAGGTGTATTTATTTTACACCAATTATTTTAGATCCAGTTTTTCATAGACATAGTAAAAGCAAAAATTGTCAAATCTAAGCAAAACCCCCACTAATTTCTTGGGAAGCAACTGCTTCATCAGTCAGAGGTGTGGCCAGTCTACTACTGAGAATGTCCTTCTCATATGGGTCCAAGCTGACTTCCCCAAAGATCAGTGATAGCTTGTGGCTTAGACTGCTCACATAGTATGAGGTTGAATGTAATTTCTACTCTCTTTGGGCAGATGAGAGCAAAAAGTGTGGGCTCGGGAAGGCCTCCTGCCCTGTCCCCTAGAGTTTGAAGCAGGCTTGCAATAGAAATTACAGGTTGCTATTTTGTTATTACTCTTGGTCACCCCAAAGCTTTGTTGGCAGAAGCCATTCTCAGTGTCTACAGCCATTCCAGGATGCTGGCAAGAAGAGCCTGGAATGAGTGTGGTCGAGCAAAGAGTCACTCAACCTGTGCAGTAGCTGTAGTGTATGCCTAATTTGCTGGATGTACATAAAGGGGAAAAATGACTTATGAAATCTTTTTTTCAATAGAGCTGAATTATGCAAACTTTCCTCTTACAAAGAAGAGCTGAATTTTGGTGGAGCTGTGGGAAGAAACCAGGAATTACTTGGTGGGAAGCTGGGATATGGGATTTCATACACTACTTATGATGGGACCCAAGGTGGCCAGTGTTTTAAGGTAGGCCTGCCTAGGCTCTTTTCTTATACTGAACATACAAGAAAGTCCACTCTCATGTCTGTCCCACACTGCACTTCAGTAGCTGAACCCATGGCCAACCCTGTTTCTCTCAGGCTACCCTAATTTTGGATATAATGACGAGACCAATTCAAACACATCTCCCATCTTTGCACCCATCTAGGGACTTGAATTAAACCAGTACATTCCCTAGTATGCAGGGAAAGAGACCAAAGGAAATGGTGGTGAGCTGCAGCGCTGCAGAGCTGAGGATCTCGGATACTCATTGTGCTCACCCCTGGTTATGCCTGACCTATGTCAGGAGTGGGGTTAGTGGATAAGCTGAGAGCTTGGTCAGGAGAGCACTTTTTGGTTCTGGGACAAAACCTCAATGGCAGATGGGGACAGGAAATGGTTTAGGTTAACACACTTGAAAATTAAGAGAAAGGGTACAGGATGGGGAAAAATTGGTACTGAAAGAAGGGATGCAATGATAATTACACAATTCACTTTGTCTAAACTTTGAGTCCTTTTATTCCATCTGAAACAGAACAAATTATTTTAAAATATGCTTCAGCTCTTAAAAAATGCAGTTGATGTAGAAATAAAAAAATTCAATTTCTAGACTAATAATTATATTAAATCCTTTCATAGTCTTAATATGTATCTGAATTTGTATGGTAAAGTTGTTTTGAAACAGCAAATTTTTGTGACAGGAAGTGCATGTGTATATGTGTGTGCATGTGGCAGTGAGAGTATAAACATTCAGTAAGTATAAACATTAAGTTGCAGCTTTTAATCATGTGATTTAAAAGACAAGGCCTATTTAGCCACAGTTCAGTGACTTCTGTGCAAAACCAAGTCTTTTTCACTGGTGGCCTCATGCTCAAAGGAAGAAAGCATGTGCCAACAAAGCTTTCTGTAGAGACTTCCTCTGTTCATCACTAAAATCTGCAAAGTTAGCATATTGTCTGCTGGGTTAGCATATATGGCCTTTCCCGCCTCTGAGAGGAGTCCCAGGAGGACTACGAGTGAAAACTCTTTGGAAAGTTTCTTTGCTGTTTAATCGCTTTCAATTCACCTTGAAAGTCATAAAATACAATTCTGTTTGCACATCTGGGGGCAAAGCGAGAACAAATGTATGTACCTCATTAATCTCTTAAGGTCTAAACCTCCTCCTTGTTTAGTCCTCATATATTAATTGTATTTACTTCCTCATTAATCTTGAGTGGCTTTCCTTTTTGTAGCAGGATGCCTGCATGAAGTACTGTTCTTTCTTCTGTGCTAAATCCTAGCTTTCTGACACCGAAATTTAATTTTTTGTGTTGATTTTTTTTCCCCCAATGTGCCTTTCATTCATAAACTTTTGGTTACCTATTCCTAAGGAAAAACTTCAATCAAAACTCAAATAGGAAAAATATATCTCCAATAAGTAATCTGGCACTGCTGCTGTAAGAGAAATTAATCCTCACAGCCATTATTATGTCTTCAGATTTCTTTTCTAATATTTATTAATTTCTCATGTAAGGAAGGGGGCATTTTTTTCCCAGTGGACACTTCCCAGCTTGTTTTACAGGCCTCTGAGTTTTGACAATAATCCACAGAAGGATATCTGCTGTCACAAAGACCATAACAAGAAATCACTGTGTCTGTGGAAGTGTTTCCAAGAAAGGCTAAAGACTTTGGCTCTCTCCCTCATGATGCTGCAGACCTGCTGTGGATAAGCTTTTTTTTCCACTGATGAGCTGGGTAGTTTGGGGAGATCCTCACGAATACCTGGCACAATTGTTGGATTGCTCAGGGGTCCCAGCCAGTTGTTGGGAATATCTGAAATTGCTGAAGTGCAGTGGAATGGGTGGGTGTGTGTGTGGGTGTGTGTGGGTGTGTGGGTGTGTGTGTGTGTGTAAAGCAGCAATGGGCCTGTATATAGGCTGTTTCTACACCTGGAGGGTGCTCAGTGCTACTAGCATACAATTCTAAAGTTGTCAGTCTGTGTAATTCCCTTATCAGAGAAAATCATAGAATCACAGAACTGTAGAATCATAGGATGGACTGGGTTGGAAGAGATCCAAAAGATAGTCTAATTCCAACCCCCCTGCCATGAGCAGAGATACATTCCAATAGACCAGGTTGCTCAAAGCTCCATCCAGCTTAGCTTTGAACACTTCCAGGGGTGGGGAATCCACAGCTTGTCTGGGTAGCCTGTTCCAGTGCCCAACCACCCTCACAGTAAAAAATTTCTTCTCAAAATCTAATCTAAACGTGCTCTCAGTTTCAAGTCATACCCCCTTGTTCTATCACTACATGGCCTTGTAAAACATCTCTCTCCATCCATCTTGTGTACTCATCTTCAGGAAGTGAAAGGCTGTGATTAGGTCACTCTGAAGCCTTCTTTTCTGCAGGCTGAACAATCCCAATTCTTTGTCTTTCCTCTTAGGAGAGGTGCTCCAGACCTTGAATCATCTTGGTGGCCCTCCTCTGAACCTGCTCCAACAGGTATCCTTCCTGTGCTAGGTATCCCAGTGCCAGATGCAGTGCTCCAGGTGAGGTTTCAAGAGAGCAGAGTAGAGAGGCAGAATCGCCTTCCTCAACCTGCTGGCCACAATTCTTTTAATGAAGTTCAGGATAAAATTTGCTTTCTGGACTGCAAACACATGTTGCTGGCTGATGTCTTATTCACCAGCACCCCAGCTCCTTCTGGACAGGTCTGGTCTTGATCTGTTCACCCTGCCAGCCCGTATTGATACCAGGGATTGCCCTGACCAAGGTGCAGGACCTTACACTTCATATTGTTAAACTGCATGAGATTCCCATGGGGTGGGAAGAGCCAGCAAGAGTGTTCTGCAATGTTGCCTTGCCCAGAGGCAGGATCAGCTGTCCTTAAATTCTTCCTTATTGTGCACTCACAGCCAGAACAAACAAATACGTAAAATATTTTCTTGTAGCAAACCATTCAAGCTGGGTGGGAAACAATTATTTCAGGTTTGCTCCTCTGCCCTGAGGATCCTCTGCCCTCTCTGGCTGGTCAGGCAGCTACGACCAAAAGTCCCACACTCCCTTGCCAGGACCAGGCAGAAGGAGATTGTTCTGGTTTTGGTTGGGATAGAGTTAATTTCCTTCAGAGTAGCCAGTATGGGCTTTGTTTTGGATTTGTGCTGAAAACAGTAGTGATAATTCAGGGATGTTTTCTTCATTGCTGGACAGGGCTTGCACAGCATCAAGGCCTTTTCTCTTCACACCCCTCACTATCAGTGAGGAGGTTTGGTGTGCACAAGAAGTTTGGGAGGTGACACAGCCGGGACAGCTGACCTCAACTGATCAAAGGAACATCCCACACCATATGGCATCATGATCAACATATAAAGCTGGGGGAAGAAGAAAGGGGATGAATTTTTGGAGTGACAGCTTTAATCTTCCCAAGACAGACACTGTGACACATGATGGAGCCCTGCTTTCCTTGGAATGGCTGAACACCTGCCTTCCAATAAGAAATGATGAATGAATTCCTGGGTTTGATTTTCTTGTGTACATGGCTTTAGCTTTCCCTATTAAACTGTCTTTAATCTCAACTCATGAGTTTTCTCTTCCAATTTTCTCCCCCATCTGACTGAGGGAAATGAGCAAGCGGTCACATGGGGCTGAGCTGCTGACCAAGGTTAAACCATGACAGATCCATCATATTTCGAAGCTGATAGATAATTAGCATTTCATAGCTCAGACTAACAGGTAACAATGTGCACTGAGACTGGGTACAGGCAAGAGATCGGTATATCTCATCAGGATCTGGCCAGGAGGTGAAAAGTGGAAAGACTTCTGCTTAAAAACCCTGCAGCAGATGCAGAGAGAAAGGATCAGCAGAGCAAGGCCTTCAAGCCAGCAGATCTGTTTGCCCCATGGAATTTCAGCTCTTCTGAGCCTTTGAGCTGTCTCTACACTGGAACTTGATGAGGCTGGTTAAAGGTACAGGCCTTTTGCTTAAGACACAGAGAAAAAGCAATGGGAGAAGTGACATCAAATGTTATTGCTGAGTTTTCAATTCCTGATGTCTCTGTCTTGTGACTCGGTGTGTAGCTGTCTGTTTGGCATGCCTGCAGCAGTTAGTGTCTGGCAGCCAGAGGGGAGACTGTGCACCTGTGCAGTGTGGCAGCACCTACCACCTCAAGCTCATTCTTGTCCAGGAGAAGACACAGAGATGATGTAAAATCTAGAAGTAGAGGGTTGAGCAAGGGACACTAGTTCTGGGAAAGAGTGCAGGGGTGAGACCTGGACTGATAACATCAAGGTGACTCATTCCTTGTCTGGGTTTTTGTTCTTTTGAACTATGTCGGTGTGAGAATTGACATATCAGATCTCAATTTTGCAGAATTGCTTCATATATACATTTACTGGAGATAGATACGGAGGATTTGCTTCCAACATAATCTCCTGCTTTTGAAATTGTTTTGCAATATCCCATATATTGTACTGTGGACCCTTTCTTTAAAGAGTAGCTCCTTAAATGCATCCCAAGGCTAGTCCTGACCATTAGCTCCCCCAAAATGGTGCAATAAATTCCCATCCCTCCCTTTCTTTCCCTCTGTTTGCACTTTTTGCTGTTCTTCTGACTTGAAATATTTTTATGCTTTTTTCATTTTTTTCCTACGCTGCCCAGGGCAGCTCAATAGCAAACCTTTCTCCTCCAGCTCTTTTGCCATGTCCTGTATAGTGTCTCATGGTTTTTGGCAGCTGTGTGTTTCTGTCCCATTTATTTCAGGGCTACAGTTTCCCCAGACAAAATTTGTCAACTTCGACAGTGTTATTTTTTGATTAAGGGTCTCTGTTGTTGAAAAAGACTCTGAAGAAGGAAAAATTATTAGCAACCTGTGAGCAACAAACTTGGGCTACTACACTAAGGAGTGGGTGCGGTTGATGAGGTGTTGCAATGGATTTTGTTTGCCTTCCTTTTAGATGCATGAGCAGAATTTGAAAACATTTCTTGGAGCAGAATTAGTTCATTTCTGATATGCACAATGCATGTTTGATCTTTTGTTCCACTCACAGCCTTTGAACCCAAGAACCTACGAACGAACTACCTATTAAAAAATAATAGGTCTGTGGAGGCCCATGATCTCACAGAACAGAACTAAAGGATATAAAGTGTTGGAAGGGCATCTCATTCTTATGAAATCACTTTTCTAAATTTGAGCACTCTCCACAGATGATGCTGGTTTTAGAAGCAGGACTAGAAAACAGAATGAAATAATAGCTGGGTTTTTATTGATAAAAGTCTAATTTCGAGAGCCTGTTCAGATACCATGACATCTGTAGTCTTGCCCCTTTTCTAACAGGCTTGATGAAGACTGTTTCCTGTGTCCCCATTTCTTTGTCATGGTGAATGGGTGGCAGTTCAGATTTTACCTGAACAAGCCCTGTTCCCAGTCACTCTCCTCCTGTTCCCCTCTGGGGTCAGATTACCTTTTTGCCACTTTTAAGTCCTCAGAGATTTGTTCTCATCTTTAGGCCTTGGCTGCAAACAGTGCAGGTTATACATAAATTGTAATAAGAACCACAGAAGTTTGCTCAGGGTAATACAAATGCAAAATTCAATAGGTCATGAGACACCAAAAACGCTTACAAAAAACCTTTGAGAGTTACCCACTTGTCTGGAGTTTCTACCAATAAAGGATGGCTTAAATCCCCTATTCCTTTTCAAACTGATTACTCAGTAAAATCTATTAACACTTTGCTGTACTTTGCATTAGGGAGCCTGAGTGCCAGACTTTGTCACATCTGGAACTTCATATACTCTCCAGTAAATTCTTTTCTTCACAGTGAAAACTGAGCTAAAAATTTCTTTTAGACAGCTGAGTGTACTGGAGAGTGTGATATAATCTTGAGGTGTTTCTGGTAAACTGATAATGGTAGCAGGTGGCATTACGTAGGAAAATGAGAAAAACTGAGCGTCCCTAGGATCTGTAAGTATGAGCAGTAAGAAATCTGAAACATAATAAGCACAAAACTAAAAGTTGCACTGAGGCCAGTATTTGATTCTGTAAATTGAATCATACATGGCTATAGAACTGCCTGGAAATAACAAGTAACAGTAGCATGTTGATGAGTAATTAGAATACCACTAAAAGCAATATGAATTTTCTGAAAAGCAGGGAAAACTTAACAGTGAGAAAAGCAGATCTGTAGGACCAGACCCAATGATTTGCCATTGGCTCTAGTGAGATATGGAGCTGTTTCTTGTTCAGTAATTGGAGTAATTAAAACCAATTGTGATAACACAGTGCCCTCATCTTCCTCTGCTTCCTCACCTCCAGTGATTGGTGTTCAGAATTCCAGGGCATGGTTACTTGCAGACTCCTGGTAATTTCAGCTCCTCCCAGATGCCCACAGTTTCTTTTGAGACAAAAAAATAAGAAGTCTGCAAGCAGCCCTGCTTCCAGATCTTAGTATGTCTGGTGCACAATCATTTCTGTTTAGATGCCTCAATAGTTTTTAGTTCCTTTAGTCCCCTGAGTAGTATGCATTTAATGACTCTACTCTCACTAACCAGGAGTTGAAAGAATCCACATGACACAAATATTTGACCCAAAACCCTATTGAACTCAATTGGTTTTGACTGTTGGTTACTCCACGTAGGATTCCTGGTTGCATTCCTGCTCTTATTAACAATATTCATGCAATACAGACCTCGTACCCCCTTCTGTAATATCAGAACATCTGGCATTTCTTCTGCTACTGTAGGGAAATAAAATCAAAACAGTATGTAAATATAATGATTTATTGGGTGACATATTGACCATCACCTACCTCGTGGATGGATATGAGAAGGTTTGGATTTAGCTTGACATCTCAAAATCTGGGTTTTTATCTAATGTTCATCTAAATGTCGGAGTCTTAAACAAAAGACTCTGTGTTATCTCTCTTTCCTTGTGATCTCAATGAACTTAAAATACTGCTATGAAGAAAGGAAGAAAAAAAAAGCAAGTAGATTTTATATGTTTCCCTAGGATAATGTCTTTAAACAGTTGCATTTCTAAGCTGAATTTTCCAGTGATATGCTCCACGGCAGTACCTGAAGTTCCACATTCTGAGAAGCTGAAATAAAAAGCTGAAGACTGCTCTTATTGACATTATTTTTATCCGTTAAGTCACTGATTTTTCCACATTAATGACAGGCTAAAAGATATCGGGCTTCAATTCAGATTATGACAGTATCTAATGTCTTTTCCACATACAACTTCAAACTAGGAGAAGACTTCCTCTCTCATTTTCATGGGAATTTTGTGAATTCCGTTATGTATATTTTTCCAGCTGTAGTATTTTATTTGCAATTGGAAATTGCCAATTGAAATATCACCTTTCCTATGGAAAAGTTGCTAAAGCTAAATCTTAGAAACATAAGTTTATTTCAAATACTCAGGTTAGATGGTCTCTACACATAAAAGAAGTGTCCAGTAACATTCTGGAACCATTCTCCATAGGTGTCAACACCTGGATCTTGGCTTGTTTACCCACACAGAGATCTGCTGCTACAAAGATGAAGGACAGAGGGGAATGGGTTATATCTTTAGTCTAAGGTCATTTGAGGTAAACCTTTCCTTTGTAAATCTATCTTCTGACAAAACCAGGCTTGTTAAAGGATCCACCTGATTCTCTTGGGAAGAACTGAATAAAAGCAGCTACTGTGATGTTTACGGGGTTGACTTTTTATCTTCAGTCCAAAAACTGCGTCTGGGAAGGCAGAGAATAAGGAAAAATCATGGCCTATATGATACACTATATACTACATAGACTACATGCACTAACTTTCCTCTTGTAGAAAAAGTTTATTACTACCTACAAAGAGTAACCTAGCATCTTCCTGCTCCAGTGAATCTAAAAGCATGAGATTCTTGAGATTTGGTGTCTCCTGCGCTTCCATAATGGGATTTTCTTCTCCTTCAGCTTCTCTTGTCCCACAAAAGTAGCTCAGCCTTGCCTTCTTTTCAGGCCAGAAGCCTTTGGCTAGTCTGGCAAAGAAGTGGCATTTCTTCCCACTTACCAACCTACTTGGCTGGTCCAGACT
>JAOXXN010000446.1:83465801-83483540 GCA_026770055.1 Myrmophylax atrothorax
GGGCTGAACAACAGCAAGTACTGATTACTGTTATGACAGTTCATTGGTGACAGTACCATATCAAGTGAGATTCCTAGGCTGTAAGCTGATTTGGCCACTGGAGAAGCTCATTTGACCAGAGGAGAGTGAAGAGGTGACTAGTAAAACTGATTTGCCCTTAAATAGTCCCAGATGGACAGTGCAAAAGTCCGGAGAGAGGATCCTAACAGTGGACTACTGAAGCCTGAGCAAAGTCATACCACTGCTGAGTGCTGCTATACCAGACATAGTAGAGAGTTGACCATGGCTGGACTTCATCAAAAGGAATGTGACCAGCAGGTTGAGGGAGGTGATCCTATCTTTCTCCTCTGCTTTCAAGACACCCCAGCTGGAGTACTGTGTCCACCTCTGGGGTCCTCAGCACAATAAAGACATGGATCTGTTGAACTGGGTCCAGAGGAAGGCCATGAAGGTGGTCAGAGAGCTGGAACACATCTACTATGAAGACAGGCTGAGAGAGTTGGGGTTGTTCAGCCTAGAGAAGAGAAGGCTCCTGAGAAAACTTAGAACAGCCTTCCAGTACCTAAAGGGATCCTATTAGAAAGACAGGGACAAAATTTTCTTGACCTTAATAACTAGAGTACTAAAATAATTAGAAACAGCAGCTTTGTACAAGATGGATTGGAACTCAGGTGTAAGGATTTGTGGGGAGAAGGTGGAATTCCTCGATATGTCTTATGTTTACAGGTGATGTGTATCTGACATACCCCAGTAGGCTGTGGGAGTAGTACAGAGGACTCCAATGATGTGAGTTTGACTTCCTGCTCCTTTGTATGCCACCAGTCCATGTGCCATAGATTCAAGACATGCAGGACCTTGTGTTAACTGCAGTGATCTGTGCAGACTAAAGAGGTATGTCTTGGACACTTGGGACTAAAGGCCACAGTCCTTTACTTCAATATAAAAGAGGTTTCTAGTTGCTGCAGAGGACATGGGTGGAATAATACAAATAGGCAGTTTCCTAATGAAGGCAGTTGGTTATGTAAAGTTAAAGTGTAGCAGCCAAAACATAAGCCTGTTGATTTTAATTTTTGCACAGATGGGCCCTGAAGTCAAACACTTATCACCACCTATCTTGGGAGATCTTAGTCTTCTAGAAAAATCTCTTTGACAACATCTTTGTTGATGGGTAAACAACTTTCTGGTAGCCTCTTTCCAAGTCTTATTTTTTAGCTCATGGACATTAGCAGAGTCAAGATGCTTTTGAAGACTTTCCTGGTTTCCTCTGTTTCATTCAGTCTTTTCAAGGGATCCCAAAGTGAGTTTACCACTTGTCTGGAAGCAAGAATGAAAATGTAGGAATTCAGACTGCCTTCCAATTATGTTCCCTTCCCACTCAGTGCCTATGTAGGGCCTGCTTCATTTGTAGTCCTTTGTGTCCCACGGAATAGGAGTGTGAGCAAGGGTGCAGATGACGTTACTTGTTTTGCTGAAGGATTCTTGTCAGTTCTGAGCCTGAAATAGGGATTCCCTGGCCAGCTTCAGTGGGAAGCACATGGACTAGTGAGGCTGTGATTGCAGCATGTATTTGAGAGCAAGGATCATGATGAGAGCACCGAATGACACAGCATCAAAGCTTAACAGTAGTACTGCTTATTGCCACTACAGTGAAATGGGTCAAGCACCTCAGACATTAACAGTCACTGCAGTGTGCTACGTCTTGGTATTTTCAGTTATCTCCCTGAAGTTTGCAAAGTCTCTTCCAATTAGCTGTAGCATAACTACTATGAGAATTAAAGGGTAGTTCTGCCCCTGGGCTTCCTGACTGGTGTGACTTCAAAAAAGTACACTTAATAGAGCCACCGAGTGATGATGTGTAGGATGTGATGTGCCAGTGCCATAGCTTCTTTGCAAACACCTACCTAAGAGCCTTAGAGAGACAGACACAGGAGTTTTCCAATCCCTTTCCCTCCTGTAAAAGTTGTAAGAAGAGAGTGCAGAGGCAACCCAATCCTTTCCAGTAGGACAGGTGAGAGCAGAGGGAGGACACAGAGATGGAAGTTTATGTGTCTCTCCTTTGGCTACAGAGATCCTCTTTGTGCAGCTGATACCAGAAATTTAACTTCTAGGTAGCTAAAATGTAGTGAGATGAGTTTAGTCCTCTATTTTTCACAGGTTTATCTTGGGACTGCACGGACAGTAAATAACTTGTATTTGCCTACATGGGCAACTGCTTTGTGCTAATCAGTATCTTAATTTCTGCTTCACAGCTGGTTCTTCTTTGGCTAACTTGCCATAAAGTATTTTGGTTTTTTTTAGAATAACGCTGGACTTTTTCATTTGCTGTCTCTAAAGACCATTTTTAATTCTTGGGATACTTTGGCCCTTACTTCATATTGTAGGTAAGTACTCAGCTCTTGTGTATCATGATGACACCTGCCTGCAGCTACATATCCACCTCCAGCCTTACTTTGACAGTTCTAATGACATAACAGTTTGCATATTGGTATTCTGCTAAATAGGGATGAATTCCTGAACTGGCACAGAGAAAAAGAGGAGTGTATAGTGGATTCAATGAGCAGCTGATCCTGTCAGGTAATAATTGAAATAATGGTGCACATCAGGAGCCATCTACCAGACTGCAGCAACTGCATGGGTGTGTTATTCCTCTTCCTACTACAGTGCTTGAATCAGCCCTTGTCAGACTGGAAGTCTGAAGGTGTATCTGTGCTGGGGAAGAGAGCCTTCCTGGGCTCTGGGGGAAGAGGCACAAGGGAGATGGGCAGGCTGAGGGTTGGCATGTGGTCATGCTTCCGGGTGCAGATGAACAGCTCCAGGAATTGTGCTGTGTGCTCCCGTCTGCAGCACGTCGGCAGACATCACTCTGTGTTATGTTGATTTGTAACATTGATTTTTTTATGTGTTTTAAAAGTTTCTATCTTTCTTTTTTCCCCTCCAAGTACGCCACTGTGAAATCATGGTATAGGACAAGTAAAACAGAAGATTTCACATAGGCTTCCTACAAAAATAAATAGTAGCCTGTGTCTTGCATTGGCTATTCCTGTGAATATGATTTTTTTTCTTGAAAGTAAATAGATAGAAGGTACTGTATTTCCAACAGGTCGGACAAATTGCAAAGACAAGGGGCCTCACAAGATCATGATGGTAAGTCACTTCTCTCTAAACTGTGGGGACTTCAGCTCGTGTGGCCACATTAATCAGTGCAGTGGTGGCACTCCAGTGGCAGATGTAATAAGTCCAAGCCATTCAGTATTTAGAGAACAAAACTGCAGTTAATGTTGTCTACGGACAATCAAAGCAGATGCTAAATAGTAGTATGACCAGTGTTTCACTACAAGGTGAACCAGGCTGTCCTCTGCTGTCTGCTGTCAGGCTAGTGGAATGATTTAAGGTATGGAGCACATCGTGGGATTCTAATCCAGTCAGACCTAGATCACACAAAGAGTTTAAGAGCTCCAAAGCCAGCAGAAATGTGAGAAGTTTTTCCAGATTGATGTCTGTCTGCAGAGGAACAGTCAGGGATTTAATAACCAACCATGAGTGTAATTCTGGTTTTAAGAGTCAATGACACTTTTTGAAAGTCAGTGGGTATAGCAATCATTGCACTGGATATCTTTTGATTGCTTACTTTAATTTGATAGATATTCAAGCAATACTCAATGCAAACAGGAGGACACATATTGTTTGACTCTCTTCAAGCTTGATAATATCCTATGCTGCTGTCATAGTTCTGCAAGTTTTGTTTAGTATATGAGCATATGGTTCCCAGTGTGAGGGTTGGAAGCCAATCCCCAGGTGATGTATTGATTTCAAACCCTAGCCAGGAGTTTGGGGCATTCCTGTGAAGTTGCCCTTCCCATTCAGACTTATCAGCATTGGTTTGTGTCAGATCTTTGACTCATGGAACAGTGTTGTGGAAGAGAGCTGAAACATGCAAGAGGAGCAATTCCCAGGTGAGTAATGGAATAATGGGACCCCTGAGCACAGTAAGAAATACCACCTTCTGAGGGTGCCAGAACAGCCAGTGCCTGTCAACTGTTGCTGTTCACTAGGGTGGCATGCACAAAAATAGAAATGATAGTCATGTCATACTTGCATGTAGTGGCCTTGGATTTCCTCTACCAGCCGACAGATTCAGGAAGTTCTTGGGTTATGATAATATAATTATTCTAATATTGATTTTATTTGGCATCGATGTACTACTAGTAACATAAGCAGCTAAAATTGCTTCCCTAGCTAAATGTCCATTTAGTGCCTGATCAACAAACATAATGGAAAAATTACAATTTGTTATAGACTTCAGTTAAAACCCAGGATCTAGGTGGAAATGTAAATTGTGTGAGAACCGTGGAA
The DNA here is from genome assembly GCA_026770055.1 of Myrmophylax atrothorax. Taxonomy (NCBI): domain Eukaryota; kingdom Metazoa; phylum Chordata; class Aves; order Passeriformes; family Thamnophilidae; genus Myrmophylax; species Myrmophylax atrothorax. The sequence continues at coordinate 83,470,155 of JAOXXN010000446.1, forward strand.
GCAGGACTTGTGTGTACAGTCAAACTGAAATGGAAACAGAGTAGAAGTGAGCCTCAGCAAGTAAATCAGTAAAGTGAAATGAGTAAAGGAGATGTTTTAAAAGACACACAGAATATAAATGGTATAGTAGGGGAATACCAGAAGAGCAAAGGCCAAAATAAATGAGACAAATCTGTGTGTCTTTGGAGGTGTCAAGCAGAAAGAACATCATTGCTCTTTTACATATATTAAACAGCATTTTTCTATAGGTTGTATGAAATTGAAAAGGCAGGACAGAAAAAGAACAGATTTTCACTGTCCCAGCCTGTTGATGTTGACTCAGATTCAGGTATGGTCAACTGGTTTTGTTAAAGATTACAGTTTTTTATGAAAAAAACCCAACAAGATGTACTTCTCCATCAGTAGCTCCTTCCTTGAAGAGTGAGATGCTTAGTCAGAGCACAACTGTTTCTGTTTTTCTTGACCTCCATAGACACTGCTGGAATGGCACCATCAGTGAGTCAGAAAGCTCAAAGATATAGTTTGGAGTTAATGTCTATGTTGTTTAATGTATATAATACTGTAATTGGTTCCACTTTTTAGAAAAAGGTTCTTACACTTTCTGTAGTCTAGAAGTGTGTGACTAAGATGATTAAATTGAATTGGAGTTTGTACATCTGTGCTATAATATCTTGCAACAGCCTGAAAAAGCCCCCTTGTTCTGCAGGGCACATCCTGCCTCTTCAGTCCACTGCTGAGCACAATTTGGATGAGATGAATGCCTAAGGGCAGGACAGGACCTGTGCCAAAGAGGAAGAAGCTAGTCCAGAGAGCTCTTGCACAGTCCCACGACAGCAGACAGCAGTGGGAAAGAAAACTGGAGTGCAGGATCCTGAGAACATAGGCCGTGAATCCCGCCCATGGGACCAACAGCAGACCCTGTGCAGCCAAACCCAACAGACCCTGGGACTGCAGATTGTCTTGACAACAGATGGATATACATGTTTGCCCTTCGTCTGAAGTCTGGTCACAGTCCTTGTCAAATCCCCAAAAATGTTGCCTTCTGCCAGCAAGCATTACTACTGTTTTATCTGGATCGAACCAAGAGTATCAGACTTTCATCCAGACACTGGGGGCCACTCTGGATTTACACTGGAACAATACCAATGTTACTGAGGTCAGAGTCTGGCAGTGGGTGAACAGAAACAGAAATAGCTGCATATCATGAAAAGGAGACAAAGGAATTTGACATGAACTGTGATGTGACAGGAAAACTAAGAAGGTTCATGAGAGTAGACAGACTCAAAATCTATTTTGTCTTTTTTTATAAAGACTTTTATGACTTATTTAACACATAAAATATGTATTTGTCTTTATTATTTGAGCCATTATATTCAATGAAAAGAAGGAGCCTAAGCTTTCTAGATTGAAAACCTGCATAAATTAAGTATGGATACTAGATGGTTTTTTTGAAGAATGTAACAATACCAATGTCTGTCTTCTACTTCCCTGAAGGTCTACAGGATAAAAGGATGGCATGGTCCAGCTAATAAAAACCTGTGTGTCAGAGTAGACCCAATGGATTGAATAGCTCAAGGCCTGTGTACTTCAAGACATGACAAGAAATATAATGCTTATATTTCCACAAGGTAAATGCAAATAAAATTGGTAGGGATTTCTCAATTTAACTCTAGGCCTTTCAGAGTAAGACATCTTCCCCCCAAGTGAAAATTAGAAATGAAGGTAAAAGTAGGGCTTAAGGTTTATTTTAAGAAAGAAAAATAGCACAAAGACGGATAAGTGAAAGCTCTCAAATGTAGAGAGACAGTTTTTGAAATTAATCCAAAAATAAGAACAGATTAGATTGTATTACTCCACCAAAGGGACAAGTTCATTTGTTGCTGGACAAAAGACTCAATTCATTAAAAATTACTTAGGTGGATACTGATATTTTTGATATTTCACCCTCTACACTGGTGTCAAGATGGCGATTTTCTACCTGATTTAAAATTGAAAAAGGTGTTTTTATGGCTACATAGAAGATATATGAGAAAGTTAAATTAAAACATAAAGTAAATAGCCTTTTATATTGAATTAGAATGCTTCAGCCAGATATCCAGAGGATCGTCAGTAATAATGTTTGAATGGGAATGGGTCTGGGACAGAAGTGGCTTTTTTTTCCCATGCTCTTGTGATTGCAAATCATTGTCCTTTCCTTCATAAGCAAAAGCAAGAGAATTGGCCCATATCTGTTATGAAAAAAACTGTCTTCCAGGAAAGCCCTCATGATAGACTAGATCAGAATGGGTAGCCTGGGAAGTTATTGCAGTAAGAACAGGAGGCAGTATGAAGTACATCTGACCCCACCACCTCTACAGGCTTCATCTCCCCTGGCTCTTGGACTGCTGTGCTGGCTCTACCAATAAAGCTGGGGAGTCACCTGTGATGTGCAGGTGGGAGCACAAGAGAGGTCCGTGACCACCAGGGAGTGTAAGACATTGTTCTAGGCACTGCTCTACGTTGAAGTCAATCAAATGGACTGCAAAGCTCTCTGTAAATGCACACCTTATGGTATCTCCAGTCTTTTCTGATGGCCAGCAATCGTGTCAGGTGTGCCAAACCATGTCTTCCTTCCTCTTTTTCATTAGTGGCAACAACTGGAAGGAATATCAGGTGCTTTTCCTACAGCTGGGTACTGTCCTGTGTAACACCTTTATGAATGACCTGGAGGAGACCTACACTTGATAAACCACATGATTCATGGAGGTAGTTTTGATTAAATTGGTTGCAACTGCAAATTCCCTGTCTACCAGGCACTCCTCTGCCTTTGTCTTTGAATTTCTCAGGACCAGAGCAGTTTTTTGAGCCAGATCCTCAACAGGAATGCCGTCATGAGTCTAAATTGAAGGTATTCAAAAGTAGCACTTGATTGTGACCTCAGTGTAGGGACACAAACATTTCAGTGGTCTGTGTTTTCAACATGTTCTCTACACTCTAGCATTTGTTGGGGATATGAAGTCTGAAGAGTCCCTGCCCAACTACACATGACCCATTCCCTCTCCTAATAGAGATTTTCAGAGCACACCTACAGGAAAAGTCTTCTCATAAAAAGCAAGAGGTAGAAGTAGCTCTATTAAGAAGTGCCACAGGCCCTTCCTGGATGTTTAAGTCATATTTAATTGCTTAAACATAACTATAATAAAAATAACAGAAAAAAATTATAGTGAAGGTAAGCATAACTAAAGAAACCTACAGAATATACTGCTGTGTCTCCTGTTCATTTTTGTAAACCCTGAGAATCAGTACCACCACTTTTTAGGCTTTATAATGACATTCAGACATAGTTCTGCACTCTCCTCTGACAGCCTTTTCTTCCTTTTCTTTAATTCATACATTTAATTAACACCAAATTACCCTCTTTCAGAAGCATTCCTTCAACGTGGTGCTTCTAGTACTAGCCCTTTAAATTTAGTGGTAGCACCTGGAGGCACACCTAAAACAGCTTATTGCAGTTTTACAGCTTCTTACTTTACTTCTTACAGCTGGCTGCTCTCCTTGCTCTTATGTCCTCCCCATCTTCTTCCTGGATCTCTGGATGTGAAGCCTGTTCTCGTAAGTCTTTCTGCAATAACATCTTATAATGTGGGCTTTGGTTATTAATTTTGTGCCCATTTAGGGAGCTTAATATAAATGTATATAATCTATACAACTACAGGTGCAAAGGTATGGGTATTAAAAGCCTTTCCTCAGTCTGTCATGATGTAAGGCAAATTAACTATTGAGTTCTGTAAACTGGACATGTCGTTCATCTGTAGGCAAAGAAGTATAAATAGGCTATGTAATGGAAAGACGTGAGCTAGTTGAAGTGGAGGGGTTAGTAAAGGGTTGTGTGGGCATAGACGTAAAATAGAGTTTTCCTTCAGGTGGGTGGGGGGGGCAACAGTTCAAGGTGAATGCACGAGTCAAACAGAGTCTGTAAGGTTTTGTGTGTGTCCTCTGGCAGGCTATGGAAAAATATAACCTGTTATTGCAATTGAACAATTTGAGGAAGGCAGTGAAAGGTAAGAAATAACTACATGAAGAAAATAATTTTGCAAGCGATTGAAATTCTAATAGTGAAATTCTGTCAAAGTGACTGTTTCAAGAAGAAAAAAAGAAAAACCTTTTCCAAATGTATTGAACAGATCAGTGATTGGAAAACTACCAATATGGTGAAAAGAACACCTCTGGTGGGCAAGAAGCTAAGGAATGAGGAAAAAAATCTGTCTTATTTTCCGGTCAGTGTTCTTAAATTTCATAATGAGCAGTATATATATTTGCTGATCCAGACGGTCTGTGAAATAATACAGATAGCTTTTGGTTGCTATAGTAAATGCCTGATGAGACTTTGGTGGCAGGATCTGGGGCTGAATGAGAATCCTTGTTCAGTGGTGCAAAGAAGGTTTATGCAGTTCAGTCATCAAAGTGGACTATCTGCCTGGTGAAAGGCATGCAAGATCACAATCAAAACTTCAAGTCTTAATATGCCAAGCAGAGATACTTCTTGTTTCTTTTGGGATTAGTCTCTAACCTTGCAGAAATCAATCACCACTTCACAGGATCAGGCTCTAAGTGTTCCGGTGGTAGTAAAACTATAACTGAAAATACAGTTCCTGTTTGATGAAAAATAAACGCCATCCTGCTGAGAGCAGCTACAGCCTTGGAGTCAGCAACACTCGAAAAGGATGAATTACCTTTATAGCTCTCTTGATATATCAAGCAATTTATGAACTCCTGGGGATTAATTTAGAACAGAAGCTGCTCTGAGAGGCACCGGCACTTTCTCTGTCTTGGCTGTACCTGTTACACCAGAACCCAATCTGTGCCATTAGTTTTAGGTCTGGAAAATACTTTTCTTGCTGTTCATGTGATCTGCAAGGATGTTTTGTACCTAAGCAGACGAAAGAACTGGACTAAGGTATTCAGAAGAAAAAATGGATTGCATTAAGTAAACTGTGCCCAAAATTTTTGTGTTCTATCCATTAATTGCTAAGTAGTAATAACATCTGTGGTAAGGATGTATTATTTTACCCAGTTTCCAGTCACAGAGCTCATTTTTTTCCCAAATTCTCAGTGCTAACTTCTGCCATTTGGATTCTTAAATACTACACTGAAAAATGAATTCTCGACTCTTATGGATCTGAATTTCATAGGAGGACAGTTAAAGTCAAAAGTGGCTTTATTGTAGGTGCCAACAGAAAGATTTCTAAATGAAAGCTTTGTTGTTTTAAATTCACAGGCTATTGGGGTGAAGGGCATTCACGAAGTCCAGCCTAAGTCTCCACGTATTAGATCAATGACTTTGGCTGCTGTCTTTTTTTTTTTTTTAATCTGCTTCTTTTGGGTAACCCTCCTTCTGTTGAACCAGACTGCTGCTTTGGGACACAAGATTTCCATCTGTTTCAAGAAATTTTGATAATTAAAGAGTGCTAGAGAGATAAGGATCAGTGTTTTTAAACTTTCTGTATGGTTTCTGAAGAGTTTAGTGACAGTATCAGCTGAATTCTGTGAAGTGCAGGTTGCAGAACAACAGTGTACAGTCCAGAGATGCTTTTGTTAATGAGGGAACACCAGGCTTTTGGAAGATTTGTCACAGTGAAGAACTCGGGGCGTGCAGTTCAGCTCCTGGTGAGCTGGATTATGGGCATGTCTTATCCAGGGAACCAGAACAGATGATTATAGTACTCTCTCTTGGCTGAGGGACATGTCAAGATGTAGCTAAATGTGATGGCTGAAGAGCTGAAAGGAAATAGCCTGCTGGAACATCTGAGTCTAAAATAATGATCAGCTGTTAATTGCAGCTTTATGCATATTTTGAGGCAGAGGTAAGTATAAGATACCTGGAACTTGTGCAGTGATCCAGCTGGCTATCACTTTAAGCCTTTCATGTAGTTCGCAATACGTGGAGCTGGAATTATTATAGGTCATGTGAGATTATAGAACAGTCTTCACTAGTGAATATTAGTAATATTTGCTTTGACACCCCTTCTCCCCCAGTTATATTTTCAATCTGTAATTTTTATTTGTGTGGGTGTCTTCCAGCTGACTGGATTTCTCTGAATTAATCATGTTACTGGTTACACTGAAGTCAAAGATCTTCACAGCTCTTCCTTCTGTGTATACCCTGATATGCTGTGGTTTAAAGTTATCAAACTTCACAGTTCCTTTCTCTGGCTTTCTTCAGTCTTTCAAAAATAACATTATTTATTTATATTTGCCAAGTAAGTGAGGTGTGGCAAGGACTTAGTGAGACAGGGAAGGTTGAGTCAGTCTTACCCTCTTAAAAGTAACATTTAATATGGTTCTGTAAAGTGGGTTCTTTCAAACCAGACCTCTGTTTCTGTACTCAGAGACAGTAGGTGTTCAAGGAAATTTTGACTTCAATTTTACATCAAAATAATCTCACTAAAGCAACCACGGAGTACTATTTATTCTTTCGTTACTTTTCTACCACATGTTAAACCTATAATGGTTAGAAAGTTCTGTGTGTGGAGTATGTTCCCATCTCTCACCAGATTGGTATGTGTGAACTGGTGAGAAGACTGGTAAATTCTCATTTCCTTTGTGTATAGAGATACTGTTTTATATACATTTACTCCTCGAGGAAGAGCCTTTCTCATATCTCTGTGCATTTTAATTTCTTGATATTTCTTCAGCTGATGCTATTGGAAATCAAAGGCTGAGAAGAAAAGACAAACACTTAGAGATGTAAGGATATAACTTGATGCAATTGACTTTCCTCTCCCTGCCTTCCATATTAAATCCTAAAGGAAGCTATTACTTGGAAAGTAAGGAAGGGGAGATATTCGTTAAAAACATTTATTATTAGATAAAGAAGCTAAACACATAGATTAAATTTTGAGGCTGTTTAGTGCTCCTGCCCTTTATTTCTGTAATATTTAAGTAAAAATGCTTACAGTGTTAAAAAATAAGTGATTACTAACACAGCACTAGCTAAGAGGCAGCAGACCAAGTATGGAGGCTATACTAGTTTTTTCACATATGCCAGTGAACTTCATTCCTAAGTTTGACATGTCTATTATTCTAGACCTGAGACACTCCTTACAGCAAACCTGTGATTCTATAAATGGTGCTTTTAAATCAAGATTATTTTTTCTTTTTTTTTGTATTTGATCAAAGGTTGGAGAAGTAGGCAGGGTACACCTTCTAGAAACTCATATTCTAAGTTGATAATTATTCTATTTCTCCTCAAAAAGGATGCCAAATTCTTCCATCACAGAAAATTTCTGTACTGTTTTTTTCTACACCATTGCTTGCAGTCTATATGTTTTATGGCAGAGATCCAAGTGACATCAGTAAGAGCACTACCAAGAGGGAGAGGGTGGAGTGAAAGGTTACAAGTTCAACAAGAAGCAACTAAAATCAAATTAAATCATAGCATCGTAAAATAGTTATTTAGCATAAACTTGTCTTAATCACCCTGAATAATAATCCATTAATTCTAAGGCTGTGTGTTTATGCCCTGATTTGATGGGCACTTTGTCTTATGTATATCAAGTGAGAAGCTTCATCTGAATAGTGTCACTGAGAGAGTTTGGTGAAAAATGAGGGGAAAGACTATGTTCAAGCTGCAGAAAGAGGACCTGGTGCTGGAATAGAGGACAAAATATATATTTTATCTCCCTTGAGTATTTACTGCACCATACACCTGTCCAACATTTAGACATATGGTGAGATTCTTGGGGGTATCCTGTGCAGGGCCAGGAGTTGGATCCCTTTGAGTCCTTTCCAACTTGGAATAATTTATGATTCTATGATATAGCTATTGCAGAGGTCAGTTTGTTGTCCACGCATGTCTTCTACGAGAGGCAAGGTTCATGTAGGGTTCTGTATCTACTGTCTGCAGCCTTCCTCCATGCTCCACGGATAGATTAAATGCCTTTGTAAAACTAAGCCAAACTGTTTGTTAAACATAAGTGAAAAGTTGCAGCACAGAAAAAAGATAGGAGGAAAATTTGAATTTGCAAATCTCATACATGGGCTGAATAACATTGAGCATTATATCTGTTTCTGCCAATATATGAACTAGCCTCTTTTTTAAAATATTACTTTAAATAATAAGTGTTATGGTCTTATTTTATCCCTTCTTAAAATACATGGAACTCTGACTTGAAAGAAAGCATTTTCAATGAGCAGACTGGCCCTGTCAAGCTCTTGCTGTTCACAGCCTTCGTTTTGGGTCAGCGGGTTGTACTGTAACAGCACCTCTTGCCGTGGGCTGTGCCTGCTGCTCACTGGAGTGGAGAGTTTTCTCTTCCTTGCTTCACTTGTCTTTTGTTATTTACACAGTAACTTCCCTGCTTCCCCCCTCCCCCCTAACAAGCTGTGGGGAAAACTTGAAAGAGTATCTTTGTGCATTTTATGGTGTTTTCTTCTTTTGCTGGCTGTGATCATATCCAGGTGACAGGTAATATGTACAGATTGCACCTTCTGATAGAGCAATATGCCCAGGTGGCCAAGAAGGCCAAAGGTATCCTGGTTTGTATCACAAATAGTGTGGCAAACAGGACTAGGGAACTGATCTTGGCACTGTACTTGACATTGGTGAGGCCACACCTCGAGCGCTGAGTCCAGTTCTGGGTCCCTCACCAAAAGAAAGACAATGAGGTGCTGGAGAGTGTCCAGAGAAGAGCAATGTAGCTGGTGAAGTCTGGAGTACAGGTTTTAGGAGGAGCACCTGAGGGAGCTGAGGTTGTTTAATCCGGAGGCTCAGTGGGGCTCAGTGGGGCCCTTATTACTCTCTGCAACTACCTGAAAGGACATTGAGGCTTGTCTCTTCTCCCAAGTAGCAAGTAATAGGATGAGAAGAAATGGCCTCAAGTTGCATGAGAGGAAGTTTAGAATGGATATTAGGAAAAATTCCTTCACTGAAAGGGTTTTCAAGCACTGTAATGGGCTGCCCTGGCCAGTCTGATGGAGTCACCGTTTCCCTGGAGGTATTTGAAAGACATGTGGATATGGTACCTGGGGACATGGTTTAGTGGTGGATGTGACAGTGCTGGTTTAATGGTTGGACTCAATGATCTTAGAGGTCTTATCCAGCTTTGATGATTCTATGATTATGTGAAGTGAAAACCCAACATCTTTATGACTGTTGAGAAAGTCAAGCATTGACACATGTTCAACAGGAGATCTGAGCTACTCATTTCTGTCTTTAACTTTGATGCTATGGCAGGCAAGCTGAATGTGCCTTGTGAACCCACAGTGGAGTTCCTACTTGTGGGAGAATACCAAAGTTATAAACAATGGAAATCCTACTATAGAAAGTGGATTTATGATGATGATGACAGGCTGGATGCCTCAGCACCAGAAGATGACAAAGAAAACAATATTATGACTGTTTAAGGACTTTAAAATACTTATGACGCAGTTATAATAAAGTTAACATGGCATCCCAGTTGTCTTTTCCTTTAGTCATCCCCATCCAGGTTCTTGCTCCCATAATCCCTTTAGGGCTCTTTTCCGGCTGTTTGAGTCTGTTGTGTCCCTGTTGGCTGTTAAGTACAGTTTCCTATTGATCATTTTATGGTTGTTTCTGTGTTGTGATTGGTGTGTTTCTCAATCCTCTTTTTGTCCCATGAGAATTGGGGAACCACCCCTTTTTCTGGAAAGTTCCATCCCCCACTCTATATAAGCGAGTGTCTTGCTTCAATAAATTGCTTCTGCTCCTCCTTGGTTCATCGGCAGTGCCGTGTCATCTCTCTTGTCACGGCGTGCCCTGGGCTAGGGAAGTGGGACAATGACCAAGGGAAAGCTGTTGCAAAGGCAGCCGGCAGAATGGGTGCCCCATGTGAGGAACACGCAGCCATCTGTTGCTGGTTGTCTCACCTGCCTCTTCTTCACTGACTGCCTAAAGAAAGCTGATTATTTTTTATTTTTTTTTCTTTCCTTTTCTGACAACTTCTGGGTTTTGGTCAGGTATATGCTAATATGTTATGTTCATGCTTGTTCCTGGAAGCAATATAGCAAGTGAAAGGTGTATGACCTTTGGGGACAAACTGATTTGGGGGTGGGATAAAGCTGCACATCTGTATGGCTCTGAAGTGCTGGGATGCTGTGGCCTGTTCATATATTGTCAATGTGACTGCAATGTACATGTACAAAGACAGTGGACACAGCAAAGATTGTGGCCATATCCCACTGATCTGATCTAGGGCAGGCTTTATTAAAGGGTAGAAAGCTCAAAAAAATCTGTCAGGGTCAATTACTGTTATGATCAATTACAGGACTGATTACCCCGGGATGATGGGAGAAGGAGGGAGAAGAATAGAGGGTTGATGAGTCTCCTGTGGGATTTTTTTTCAGATCAGCAAGTGTAAAACATGTGCTATTAAGATGTGAAAGGTCTGATATTCACTCTGGGGCAGAGACAGGCAGGGAAAAATTAGTTGTGCTTTGGAGAGAAGCTCGGTCCTACCCAATTTGACTTGCTGTAGTCTGAAACCGGGAGTTCTCCTCCAAGTCCTATCCTTCCCAATATCCCCAGAAATGATCTGCAAGAGCCAAGCTTCAGTACCAGAATAAGGAATCTACCTCTGGCAGTGTCATGTGTGAGCAGATGTTGCTGTCTGCTGCATGCATGATCTGATGCAGGAGTTTTCTCAGGGACGTGTTCATTCTGAAGCATATCATAGTGAAAGGACAATATTTGTTCAAGGTGGAATATGTGGGGACTGCTGCTAAGGAGGAATTAGATTTTGAAATCTGTGACGTTAGCCGTCTTTTTCAGTTTCTTTTTAATTTTTTTCTTTTTAAAATATTCTTGCCTAGAGCTTATTTTATTTTCTCTATGTTTGTACAAATGTTTAGGTTAATATCTTGAAATGTACTCTTATATGAGTTCTTCTTCCAGCTCTTGGTATGAAAAGGGTCTTTGAATTGAAGCAGACAAGTAATACATATCATGTCTTGTGCTCTTTTAACTGGCTTTTCATCAAAATGTAGTTAAGAGCCTACTAATAGTAAATCAGTAAAACTGTTTCTTTGAAGCAAAAGAAGTCATAATGGGACTGTCAGCTTTTCTTATTACAGAACTTCAAACCTTATTAAAATCTTAAGCAAATTCTACTGAGGGTAATATCAAGTCTTACAGGGTCTGATAGATAGTATCTGTGTTATCAGTTTGTGTTGCATTTTACCCTTCTGGTGGAGTGAACCCTGAGTTCATGGCTGAGCTCTGGTCGATTGTTTAAATAAAGGGTCAGAAAACGCATCAACTAAGAATAGCATAGGCCCTAGGAAGATCTGAGAAACAGGTGTTATGGGTCTGAATCTCCTCAGGCTAATAGAACTTGAAGCCAGTGTTTCCATTTCATGCCTGGATGAAGGCTCTAACCACCATGATGCAAGAAAGGCAGATTTTGCCTTCTCTACTGCCCCTAGTCATGGTTCTGTATCAGCTGGGATACATGGGGATAACCCAAGTCTCAGGTGGATGAAAATTCATATGGACATGATTCTGGCTCCAGGGAGTTCAGATGTTGCTGAAATATCTGCCTTTTTCCTCCTGGATGTACCTACATAGTGCTCTGCATGTCAAAGCCTTTGTGAATATCCTTCAGACAGCACAAGGATCCTGCATGCTCTTGTACAGACTAGAGCACATGTTTTAAGTACTGCAATAACCATTTTTTGGCAGGTCTGAATATGGCCCCTTGGGACATGTTTAGCTTTCAAAAAAGTGAACAGAGATGAGCCCTTCAGTATAAAATGACAACTTTGATGGGATGTGTCTTGTAGTCCTTGGTCCCAATAAAATGCAGGTGCTGCCTAAGGCACATCTAATTCTGTCTGTTTCTTGTCAGTGGTGAAAGTCTGCTTTACTAAGGTTTGGAAAAAAAAGTATATATACATTTAACACCAGAAGCTTTGGTTATGTTGTGTTTTATTTGAAGAATTTTTTTATTACCAAAAAATGTTTTCATGCACTTGGAGGTTAACGCTTTGTTCAAGGACTTCACAGCCGGTTCTGGCACTCTCTGTGCTGGAAGATGCTGGTAAGGAAGCTGTTGTTTATTCGTCAGGAAGACTGATGTTTTCTCTTTGCTTTTGTTTGCTGAGACAATAAAAATTCTGCATAGGTGCCCTGGGCCATGCAGGCATAATCCACGAACCAAGACATACAAGCTGACTTGTGTATTCCCTAGAATCCACACTGATTTGTCAGCAATGTGCACGGGTCACTTAGTTTCTGACTAAGCTGTAGCAGCATTTAGGTATGGAATATGAAAGCAGAGGACCAAGGATGTGATTCAAGCAGTGAATCTATGGGTAAGAAAAATTTAATTAATTACTGAGTATACTGCATGAGTGTTCTGCAATCCAGGATACAACACGTCTTTATGACGGTTGTACTACCTACATAAATGCTTGCACAGTCAGGGAAAACATACAGGCAGGTTAAAAACAGTATCTGGGAATTTATGGCAAGCCCTTTTTGTGGTTTGCTGGGGTTTTTGTGTGTGTGATTTTTTTTGTTTTGTTTTGGTTTTGTTATTTAAAAGGGCTTGTTGTGATCAGAAAAATATACATTCTTCAAACCTCTTACTGTTGCTTCAGTTGCTCTGACTTACTGCTTTCTCCTCTCAATGTTTCCATGAGGTTCAGTCAATGTATGCTTCTCTTCTAAAAATGAATTGCAACATTTTCATGCTTGTGCACGTTTGATTGAGGAAAAGAAATAGAACTTTGGAAGCAGGAATTGGGATAAAAAAGTGTAATTGAAAAATGCTCCTTTACTATAAATAACCCCTTTGGCAAACAAAAATAACTGTTGTGGCAGGAACACAGCTCTGGAACCCGTTGGAAATACAGCAGAGCTGTGACATCTTTGTGAAATTCCCTGAGAAAAGACTTAAAGCACAGGTTAAGTCTGTGCCTTTTTCAATTCGTTCTTGAATTACTTAATGCAATGGAATTGTTCTCTATACGTTTTGACAAATATGGCTAGGTTGTAGCCATTTTTATTAGAGCCTAACAACGTGACCTGACATCTGTCAATGTCAGAATGATATGCCAGTTCAGGAAAATTAAAAATTGCTTGAAAGTCATGTATGCTGTGCTAGCAAAGGATTAGCTTCCAGAGAAGCGGTGACCCAGAGTAGAACTCTTTATGGTCTAGTTTTAAATTGGATTGTTGTTTCTTGGTTATTTTTTTGTTTGGATTTTGTTTGATTGTTTTTTCTTTCTTTTTAACAGGTTATGTGAATCCCAGCTTTCGCATTTGATATTATTTTCCTCATTGATTTTTCTGTCTGAAAGTGAATGGAGTACTCTTGCTTCACAGCATGAAATGGGAAGATGGGAATATTGGATTCATCTACAGAGATAATTGAATAATGGGGCATC
>JAOXXN010000446.1:83504647-83523037 GCA_026770055.1 Myrmophylax atrothorax
AATAGTATTTGAAAATACTGCAATGCTGAAATGACTTCAGGTACAAGAATTTGATTTTATGTTGAATTTTAGGTAAATTATGATACCATACATAATTTGTGATAATAGCAATGTATCAAAAATTACAGTAGTTACTGAAATTTTCACTGTGTATATATATCTGTAGAAGTTTATGCATGCACGTGTACGTATATATATTTTTTAAAAATATTTAAATATTAGTATATGTATTTTATATTAAATTTCTCTGTACATGTGTATACAGATATCTAGGGGAGTTTTTTGTTTTATTTGGCAATGTCAAGTATCAAAAGCCCTTAGTTGGGCTCATTAAGCTGGTTTGCACTGATGGCTGTTTTCTCTTCCTGTTTTCTGACCATTCATGGCAGATAATTTCAAACAGGAAGATCACAGGTCCTGCTGCTCATCCTCCATGTTTGCAAGCAAAATGATCCTTTGAATGCAGAGAGACACGCTGTATCTTATACCAACAGTGACATAGATGAACATTATTTATACAGAAATTGCAAGGTGTCCTGCAGAAACAGATGGTGCTGTGAATGAGAGCAAATAGTTTCATACTATTTTGAGAAGTCCTAACTTTGTGGTGTGATTGTGCATAGTTGTCTGTGTGACATAGCCAGAGGAGTTACTGCTTCTTTGTTTGCCTGCCTCCCTGTCTCAGCTCTACCCTGTATGGTTCCCTTCAGTGCATGGATGTGGATGAGATCATAGATAGTTCTGCTTTTTTGTTTCCCTTTCTCTTGTCTATGTTTACAATAAAGCTCCTGTATTGAAACTGCAATGAATATGCTGAGTGAACTCACTTCCTTTGGTACAGTTATTTTTCTTGAGAAGTGTTTCAGATGAATTTGAGCAAGACCCTTAAAGGAGTTTTTATTTCTATTGCAGTTGAGAAAGATTGAAGCAACTTAAAGAGTGCTGTCCTGGTTTCAGCTGGGATAGAATTCTTTTTCTTTTGTTTTGGATTCAGTGTAAGAATAATGTTAATAACACATTGATGTGGAGGACTCCCACAGAAGTCAGTAAGGCCAGGGATTCACAGGGAAGGACTCTGCTTTTTCCCCACTGATGCAGTAAAAAACTCGCTGCAAGGTTCAGAAGAGGCAGAAGGGTGTGGAAAAGTTTGCTAATCTATAAGTATTCTACAAATACCAGTGAATTTAATGGTCCAGCGCAAGGCTCCCCACCACTTTGCAGCACAGATTGGACCCACTGAGAGGGCTTATCTTGCAGACATACTTCTCTTTCATCTGTGAAGGTGCCAGCTTTCCCTTCCTCCAAAGAGTTGCACTAATATGTCTTTCTGCAGTGGCGGGGGTACATTGAGACAAATATTAGGAAACCTCATCTGTCTTTTAATGCAATTTAGCAGTTGGAAATGAGGAGATTCAGCATCATGTAACCAAGCAGTTCTTCATGGATGACAGGCAAGTGCTCCCCAGACCTCATGGCTGGAACTTCTTGACTAATGCATTTCCCAAATGCAGTACAGCCCATGCTAACTGCTCCTGTCACTCCAGGGTCTGAATGTCTTCTCCTTCTTACTCCAACTCATCACAGTTAGTTATTACAGGCAGCTCAAGCAGAAATGGCTATAGCTAAGGCTGCCCAGCAAGTTCCATTATAAAATACTGTTTTCAATGACTTACAACTTCTCCAATGTGATGGTGGTTTTTTTTTTGTGTGGTTTTTTTTTGTTTGTTTGTTTTTGTGTTTTGTTTTGTTTGGGTTTTTTTTGTAGCTTTCCACAATGCATGCTTTGTTCTTTTTGGAAGGAGGGACAGGAAGGAGGAAAAGAGTGATAATGGGTGGTAAGAATAAATGGATAGATTTTTAAAAAAGCTGAAGTTTCTGTAATATTTTGTCAGTTTTTCTAGTCTGGAACTTTGTGGATTATTTGACCTGCCCATTTGGGAGCAAGGACAGTAGAGGGTGTTTTTGGCATAGAAGGTGGTTCCTGTGGGTTTTTTTTTTGGAAATGTACCCACAGTTGCATATTTAAAAACCTGTGTAGCAGATGGTCAGACTTGTGACAATTGGCAGTTAATTTTGATGATGATGATGATGTTGATGTGTGTGCTCCTACCCCTTCCCAGGCCCCATGTCCTACCAGCAGAGCCAGACCAAACATGTCCCTTAATGAGGTGGCATGGGATCGATTGGTCCTCACCATAGCCAGGAACTGCTGTGACATTGGGCTTGGGACCTGTAACTCTTGATTCAAAGATGCAAGTAGGAAAGAGGAGATGGTCACCAGACTGTTGCGGGGAAAGGATCCTTGTGCAGATGGCAAAATGGATGTTGGCATTGTGAAGGAGGAAGGAGGCACTGGGACAGGAGGAGACCAGGAAACTTGGAAATAAAGACAGCTGAAAACCTAGTGCTGAATGTTTCCATTATACAATTCCTGGAGGAGTTACATGTGTGCACATGCACACAGTTATACAGTTCTGAACCGCAGGAGTACCAATCAGTTTTGTCATTTATTTCCAAGGTTGTCCAATGATCTGGGGTGAATTTCGGCTGTGTCCTAAAGGCAGCTGCTTCCTGATGAATTCCATCCTTCTTTGGGGCCCAAAGTTGAAGGTTATTGCAGAAGAAGAGAAAATGGTTTTAATGACTTAGTTGTGAGTTGTCACACTCTTCTAGTTTGCTAATTCTCAATTTCTTCCTTTTTTTTCCTAAAAAAATATTTTTACTATAAAATGCATGTTACAGTGATTAAGCCCTTATGAAACTTTGCCTTCAGAACAAATTTTTGATAGCACCATGTAAATAGGCCATGAGATTACATTTTTAATTGTTTAAATATTTTGATTTATTTTCATTAATGTTTTTTTAATTGAGAACAGTGCATCCTGTGCATTAAATAGACAGACTCTCTGGGGAGTAATACATACATGATACTTGAATGAAACTTTGTCTTGGCATGAAGCACAGAGAAAAATGTAAGGTTTCCTGTGGACACTTTTATAGACTCTGAAAGCTTAGCTGTGCTACCCTAGTGCTATATTCAACTAAAGTTGTTTGCATTTGTTACTTAAGCTAATCTTGAAATTGTTTCTCTGAATCTTTTAACACATGTGTGTGCTCAAACATATATGTATTTATGTAAAGTTATTAGATATGCACAGAAATATGTGAAGAGATATATGTTAGGCCAGAACTCTCTCATTCCTTATCTGCCTCATGAGAGTAAAAATGATGACTTCCTGTTTACTTGTTAATTCATCATTATAAAATCTAAATGCTATTAGTATTCTTAGTGTTACTGGTGAATATCTGGGGTTTTAAACATATCCTTTATTTTCATAAAATGAGAACAAGACATTATTTATATTGCTCTGATGTTATTTTAACAAAGAGAATGTAGAATGATTTTAAAAAAGCCATCCTCTCATCATCTGAATGGTAGGTACTGGGAACATTTTGAAAACATAGTCTTTAAGCCATTGTTGTATTCCTGCTATTTTTAAATGCTATGTTTAAAAAGGGGTTCACATGTCACTTAGGTGTTATCACTGATTCTGTGAGGTGACAGAACATGCAGTGAGCTATGCTGAACAAAGGAGGAAAAGAAAAGAATTGCCTTGGCATGGTAAAGCTTAAAAATGATGTTATCTCTCTGTCACCCAGTGCCCTTTTCCAGCTGATTCTGAGTGCAGCGGTCAGATCTACCAAGTCAGTTTTCTCTTAAGTTCACTGAGGATTTGAGGCAATAGTGAGGAAATTGGATGTAGGCATCTTGGTTCTGTTCTCTTGGGATCTTCAGAAAAGTGCAGGTTTGGACAGCTTGACCTTGTTGCAAGTCACATAAGAGCTTGCGTTGGAAATTCCAATTTTCTGCCTTGGAACATGCACAGCTCCTATCCTGGAGGAGCCTCTAGCCATTCCCAGACATTGTTTATGGCAAGAGTTCAGGAGGATGTGAGCCAACTCTCTTAGCTATTTGTACCATTTATCTCCCTGTCCTACACCCAATCTTGACTTTTTGCATGGTTATGAGAAAAGAAGATTTTATAGACATCTTTACAGCCCAGTCTCTCTCCTGATGTGAGCAGCAAGCACAGTCTTCTCAAAACAGTGTGATAACTCCATCCTAAGAGAGATTTCAAGCATCTGGTGGGTGACCAGTTTTGCATGTTTCCTGTCCACCTCTCTGTGCTGGACTCAGTCTGTAATGGTTATACAGCTGAAGCATGTACATTGGAGCAGGTATTGATTTCTGTTCCACCTGTAGAACGTAACTTGCTATCCTTCCTTCACAGCTTTCTTACTATAAAAATAATTGTGTTTGGCTGGGGCTTTGACACTCAACTGGTTATTTTGAGGTAAAGTCTTTGTCTTTTTCCAAAGCTTTTTATCTTTCTGCAGCTGAAGATTGCCCATTTTAACTGTATTTTGCTGGGAAATTTTTGATCCCATAATAAAAAATTGTTTAACTTTTTGTTTGGCAATAACATGTATACAGGCTCGACAGTGTAATTTTTTGTAGTTTTTTTTCCCCCACCTACAAAACTAATAGTTGTTTAGGGGTGGTCTTCCATTCCCTTTACCTTCATATTTTATGCCCCAGATTTGGTATCTAGTGATGTTCCTGGGTAGCTGGGTATTGCTGTACACTGGATATTCCACATGTATCTGTTACAAGGGGAAGTTGGATCTCAGCTAATCCGTTTGAATGCTTCTTTTGACATTAACCACACTGTGCTCCTTGATGGAAGGAAGAATTTCAGAGTTCCAGCTGGAAATCCTCTTTTCTTCTTTGGTCAATGCCAAGTTCTCAGCTGCACATCATGTTCTTGTGTGTGAGCTGAAAGATAAGAAGGAACTTTGAGAAACAGAATCTGTCCTATTTTGGTACCTGGAGACCAATTATTGCTTCAGGTAACAATGTACTCTATCATTCACAGATTGTGTATTCCCATCTTTGGCTGACACAACTGCCCTTGTGGTGGTTGTCCAAATTGAATCAGGCATGAAACATCTTGATTCCTTCTTAGGAACCAGGCCACATTTCTACTAACACTTTTCTTGTGGGCCAGTTGCCCGTAGATGCATAATGGTTTGGCTAATATTGTGATAAAGTCCTCTAATTGTGGGAAATAGCACTATAATAACAGGTTTTTGAAAGATTTTAAGAACTCTTCTCTGTGGAATGTTTTAAAATTACTAATAGGTCAAAGACAGGAAACAGTTGAAATAGAGAAACAAGGAATGCCAGGCTAATAAAGACACACTAAATAAAAATAATTAAAAATAAAGCCCTGAAACTTTTTAAAGAATACCCCAGAAAACAATGAAATTCCTTTAAATCAAAAAGAGAACAGACACTTTATACTTTCTTATGAAATTGAAATCCAGAGATCATGATGGTTCAACACAGAGAATCATTTTCTTCTGCACACTAGAGGTTTGCATTGAAACATACAAATAGAAATAATTTTAGGTCAGAGCACATGCCATAACTAGGCAGGTTTTGAGCCTGTTTCTTGTCTTGGATCCCAGTACTAATGGTATTTCTGTTTAAATAGCTCTGCATCCTGTTTAACTGGACTATTTTTAAAGTATGTGCAGTAGACGGATTTAAGTATGAAGACTGAACAAAACTAATTGATGGTTTATTTTTCTTAAGCTCCAATGCATATCTTTAAAGCACATTTTGTCCATTTAGGCAGCCAACTGTTAACATTACATGTTTTCAGAGAACTTCATTGGTTTTTTTTTCATTCCACTCTTCAGAAATGCTGTCTATTTTATGATATTTTCAACTACATTGTGTAGGTTAAGGATGTTAGACTCTGCTGGAAAAACAGTGAGGTTTTGATGCTTAATGTAAAGATGTGCAGCAAAGCTTACCCAGGTAAAGTTGCTGGGTATTTTATACAAGTTCCTTCACTGACAACAGGAATGCTTATATTGCATTTTGCCAGCAGGCATGTCTTTAGCAATTTAAAACTGCAAAACAAACCTCAAGCCCACAGTTTTAACAGAGTCTAAAGATGTTGAATGAGAAATCAAAAAGACACCAGTACTTTCTCTTGATTGAGAATTTGGAGAAAATAAAGAATACTGGTGGCAAATCTGAGCAATATTGGTAGAACCAAGTGGGAAATGAAAACATATGGTGATTTTTTATGTTTAGAATGCTTTCTCAAAAAACAGATGTATTATCAGGCCAACAAAGAACAAAAATTCTTTCAAAAGAAGTAAATATATACCTTTTTCTTTTCCTTTTTTGCAAAGAAAATGAAGACTGGCTTGTGAAAATCTAGAAAATATTCTACATGTGTTAGTTTATTACTATCCTATTTGCCTTCATTTTACAAATACATAAATATGAAATAGTTTGCCTAAATGAACAAGTATTGGGGCCTAATCCAGTCTATCTCTTCAAGCTGCATATCCTAACTTATGGGAGATTTTCTTTTTGTTTTAATTCTTAAGCCAAAGGAATTCTGTTTAGTGCAAAAAAAATAACATTTCCTTAAAATTTTGTAAACTGAACTAGTCTGTAGCCAATAGAGTTCAGAAAATAGTTCCTCACCTTCATTCCTTTTTACCTCTCTGAAGAGAAAACCACTTCCTCTTGCTACCTTGTCTAAATTGAATCCATGCTTCAAACAAACAGAGATGACAGAACAGATAAACTACAGAAAGAATTTGCAGGTAACTAGAAGTAGAGGGAAAGAGCTGAAGCAAGAAAAGGCAAGATCAATTTGGTAAATAGAATTTAGCATTTTTCAGAAGATGCTGTTGTATAAGGTTAAAATCTCTTTCTACACCCAATTCAAAACCAAGGTAGAATTTCACAAACAGTGCATGTGTTTTGTGTGAATTACTTTTTTGTTTCCACTGTATATTTTCACAGTCGGCATTGTCCATAATCTTTGCAAACCTACTGTAATACTCAGGTTGCCTGCAATTATCTGACATTAGAAAGTTTTAAATAGTACCCAGGCTTGTAACAGAGTACCCTATCTGTCTTATTACAAACTTCATAAAACATTTGTCTATAAATAGACTTTATGAAAATAATTGAAGTTTCAACTCAATATAGTGTGGGTGGAATATACTGCAGTGTTATCAGAGGTCTGAGTCACTCAAACCTGAGTGAGGAAATGACTGAGGCTCTGTGTGCAAAAGGGAGTAAATTAGCAAGACAAAAATATTTAAGAGGCAAAAAGAAACAAACCAAACCACATGGTTGTTAGTGCCATAGCAGTATATTTGAAATGACTGATGAACAATGAAGGTGTTATGGCTACTTGTCAAGAAACAGATGATGACAATGCCCCAGAAGGATGTATGGGAACAAATTCCTTACTGAGCTCTCATCTCAAACCCTGAGGATAGAAACACCTTGGCCATGGTCTTATCTGTAATGTTACCTGCACTTTAAAATCATGAATGTCTAAGTGTGGAAAAGTTTATTTAAAAACATATTTGAAATTATTTTACAACTCTTTGAAAAGTATAATCAGGGCAGATGTTACAAGCCAATTTCATGAGTGAAAGATCAAAGGCAGGTTAGGGTGCCTTTGAGGGAAGGGAGAAGAGGTCATGAAAGATTTCATTCATAGGATCTGGATACTGCCCAGCCCCTGAATGCAGAGTCTGGGTTTAGAGCTAAAATATGCAAACTTAAGCAAATTCTGGGGCTACTTCTAGTCTAATAGCAGCGACTTCAGAATGGGAGAGAGAAGAGATTGTAGGAGATCACAGGCTTCTTCTAGGTGAAACATCTTGTAAATGTGATTTAAGGTGTGAGCTGTGAAACAGTGACAGAAGTGAACAGTGATGGCTTCCTGTAGTGAAGAGAAATTCCAGCCCATTATTGTGCTACAAACAAAAATATAAATTATGGTGTGCTCAGAATCCAGGTATTGCATGGCAAAAGCTGACTTAAAAAACATAGGCATATTTAAATATAGAAAAGTTTTGCTCAGCTAGAATATAGAGACTCTCGGACAGTGGAGAGTGACATTTCATAGAAGACAAGGATAGGAAATTCAGATCTTTATTTACCCTTCATAAAATATTTAGTCAATTTCTTCAGTCACATGAGTTTTAATGAAATAAAAAGATCCTTCCTTCTTCTGCAGAATGTTCATTTTCTCTTTGGATTCTTGGTGCTGTACACCTCACATCAAAACTGACTACACTTATCCTACTTCCAAGATATTTACAGGCCCCAATTCTTGAAACTGCTAAAGATTTATACATATCTGAAATCTTTTTTCCCATCTTTTTTTTTCTTCACAGAATCACAGAATCAGTTGGGTTGGAAGAGACCTCTCATCATCAAGTCCAACCCCTAATCCAACCCCACTTTGATTACTAGATCATGGCACTCAGTGCCACGTCCAGTCTCACCTTAAAAACCTCCAGGGTCGGAGAATCTACCACCTCCCTGGACAGGCCATTCCAATGCCTGATCACCCTCTCTGTAAAGAACTTCTTCATGATATCCAACCTAAACCTCCCCTGGCAGAGCTTAAGCCCATGCCCCCTTCTTCTACTGTTGGTTGCCTGAGAGAAGAGACCAACCCCCACCTGGCTACCTTGTTTCCATCCAATTTGGCAGTATATTTGATAATACATTCAAATAGGATATTAAGAAACTTTATGTGAAGTATTTCTCTGATAATATACTCAGAAGTTTAGGAGTTCTTATTAAATTGAGAAAAGCTCATGATTTCTTTGTTTTGTGTCATAGAACGACTTTGGCATACAATCCAGAATGCCCTTTGCTAATATACTGTTTAGAGGCTATCAAGCAACACAGTATTGTCCTACAGTGGCTTTGTGAACTCTGTGAATGTTTGTGTGTATCAAATATGTGTCTTTCTCATGCTCATCCATGTCATCTACTTTTTCGTCTTTTGTTTTGTTTTTTAAAAAAAGAAAAGAAAAAAGCTTAATAGGAGTTTTTCTCTATTTACAAGACTCTCAACTTGTTTTATGACTACTCGTATTCTTTTTTAATGGTGCTTCTACACCTCTTAGTAGGAGAGTGATCTGTTTGGGTCCTCTACTTGTTACCACTGGTGATCTTTCATTTCCCTGCGCACTGGGTATCTCATTGTGCACTGAGTGCCAAAAGTACCTGAGATATCTGCATAGAGGTAGCAGGTAAGAGAGAAGAACCTACAGGAGACCTGGTTACTTCTGGCATCTGGAATTCAGAGGAGATCCTTTAGACACTGGACATCTGTGCTTTGCTAACTGGAGTCCAGTGGCACACTTCACTTACTCAAACTCACTCTAGTGCAGTCATAATCGGGTTAAATCTGCTAGAAAGCTTGCCTTTCACAGCAGTGTTATCTGTGCACTGCTCATGGTATTGAATGCTTTTGTTTGCTTCTAACTTGCTTCATGTTTAAGTCACAAAAGGAAAAGAAATATTTTTGGTGGAGCAATGCCAGTTTTCCCCACCTGTATTTGTAGTTGCAATATTAGCTAAAGCCAGGTAATAACACACTAGGAAAATGAATACTGAGAGATGCACTTACTGACTGTTTCACAGAATTCCATTGTACAATTACCTAACAATTCTTGTTCCATTAGGGAATCGATTCTAAATTGTGTCATCTTTCTAATAAAGTGTTCTAGTAAAAATATGATAGTATTTTATTTTTCATGGAATGAGCTCTCTGAGGCAAAAGAAAGGGTTTAATTTGAGGGCAATCAGATGTTAATTTTTAAGACACTTGTTTATCTATGGTAATTTACTGTAAGGGAAATTTCAGTGGTGCAAGGCAAGGAGGAAAACAAAGCAGTTTGGCTCAAGTTTCTCTCACACTCTTTGAATGCAGTCTGTTCTGTGTATGTGAATCAGATCTGTGGTCTAATACAAGCTGGAGGGCTTTAAAAGGTTCTTAATCTATGGGTGTCTTACTGCCCCTGCATCATTCCCACAGCCCTGCTGGCTAATGGGACAGAACCTGGCCCCTTCCACTGTTCTCTAATCTAGCTGCAGTCTTGCCCTGTTGCTCTGTGTATGTGAGGGGACAGAGACATGTCTGTCCTTCTATGCAAGGCTTTCCCCTTTATCCCTCCCTGGCAGGTATGCCAAGCAAGAACAGGGCCATTTGAGAGTTACAATTCAAAGACTAACCTGGCATTGGGGTGACAGTGGGCACTGCTCTCTTCAGAAAAACAAGGAGGTCTTTGAAAAGCGAAGTTAGTGAAAGTGTGTTTCTTACAGCTTTATATATTTTGACTTAACCTCAATGTCTTCAGTTCCTGCTTCTCCTGTCCTTTTTCTATTACTCTCTCCACTCCTCTCCCCAGGAATCACATTCCAACAACACTCCACTTTTCTGTGTCCCTTCTTTTTGCCCCTGTTCAGCATGCTATCAAAAAACTACATAAGCACAGGCTAGCCAGCTGAGCACCATCTGATACAAGTTAAAAATATTTTTGGATATCTACTCCTTTGTCAGTATTTCTTTAACAGATGCTTTCCAGGGATTTTGCATCACTCTCCTATGAGATCTCATTAGCACCTTGAAAATCTGAGATCACTTGAAAAGAGCAGGAAAAACCTGAAAAGTTAGAACTTCTCTATGTGCTTTTCATTCTGACTTGGATTGATATTTGCTAAGATTGTTCTGACAATTACTAATACTTGTTGCCTTGGGAAAGGGATCAAGTGTTATCAAAGAGTTAAGGCATGGAGTGTTATGGCTTTATTGAAAGCTGCTTGGTTACCTCATTGCTAACAAATGACATTATTTTTCTTCCTTGAAAACTTTGCGTGGGATCTGTTGTTCAAGTAGGGATTAATTAAAGGTTTAAGAGCTTTCTGTGCTTTTGTGGGTGGGTATCTGCTTGACCACCTGGACATATTGATACCCAGTCCTAACTCTTCTTACATAAACAATGCAGTGATTTTCTAAATTCTTTTTATTGCTCCCCTAATGCAGCAAAGCATTGTTTCTGTTTTGGTCTACAGCTACATATTAACCTAAAAACATAAGTCTTTTTTTTAAAGTTCTGTATTACAATAAGTTCTTCAGTATTTTGATCACAGTGCTAGTGTCTTGCTACATGAAAAATTATGAGCTTTTGTTTCATTATGAAGAGGTCTTCTATTTTATACTTCATTTGGCTTTATGTTCTCTAGATCAGATATTCTGAAAGAAGTATCAGAAGATTTGCCCTTGATATTCTGATACAGATTTACAGGCTGTATTATATTTACCATTCTCAGAATAAGTTTGGTACCACCATAAAATTTAAGTTTCATAGAGGAAAGGAGCAAAAGGAGTCATTCTAGTTCCTTCTCTGATCTGTGACTGCCTTATATTTAGCCCAGCTACTAATATCTTGAGCCAAATGCCAATGACTTGATTAATTAATGTCATGCAGTAGCTCTTGTTACACCTTTCACAGAAATGTAGAGAAGTTAATCATGCCAGTTCTCCCTTTCTAAATGGCCGTGTGCACTGTAATTACAAAGCATAGAACTCTCTACACCATCTTTGAAATGAACTAAACAGTAAAACCCCGACTGCAAGGCATTTGTTTCCCATTCCCAGTAATTTTTTTGGATCTCTACTGCATTCTGCAGTATTTTCAAAAGACCTCTTTACTGTAGGGGTAGGAAAAACATCTAGTATAAAGTACCATACTTAAAAAAAATTTCATACACAGGTAGTGCCATATTTTCTTTCTTCTTTCTTCTTTCTCATTGCTGTCTTTTTCTGTATCTTTCTAGCTTTAAAAAGAGAAATCAAGGTTTCTATTTTTTTCTCAAAGCTATGACTATAGCTATATCTTTTGTTGTCTAGGATATAGTTGTGTCATGGGTTGACTCCTTGCATCAAGTATAAATACAGAAGCCTCTATTATTGAATAACTAACAATATTATAGAGAATAACATTTCTCAGAAATTGTAAAGAGAACATGAAAGTTTAAACACAGCATTAAATTTGGAGCGTTGATCAGTGAATGACAGAACTTCAGTCAAGACGGTCTTAAGGACTGGACTGGGTCAACAGCAATGTTATGAATTGCCATGAAAACACAAATTTCCACTCCAGAGGCAAAATAATAACACATAACATTATGTTGGACAGGGCCAATCATGGCTCACAGTGCTCTCGTGGCCCTGACAAGTAAAAAGTCAAGTCAATTAATTGAGACAACTAATTTTTCTCCTCTGCTCAACACTCGTTCTACTGGAAGACTGCTTCCAATTCTGGACTTCCTGTCCAAAAGGGCTATTAAGAGGTTTGCTGACATCAGCAGAGGACTACCAAATGGTGTGGGGCCTCAGGCACTACACCTGCCTAGAGAACTTGAAGGAGCTGGGATTCCTGAACCTGGCAGGATAAAGCTAAGGTGAGGTCTAGCAGCTGCCGGCAGATACTGCCCTGCAGGCAATTACAAAGATGATGGACCCAAGCTCTTTCCATTGATAACAGATGGTATAAGGAGACCAAAATCTGCACTTTGGGATCTTTGCTAGTCATGACATTAGGAAGAAATCTTTCATTTGTAGGATTATGCAGCACTGGAAGAGGTCCTGTCCTTGGAGCGAATGGACTAGTCAGATAAAACTACAGTTCACTTGACCTCATCTAGTAGTTTGCTGTGCTTTGGATAGGAAGCTGGAGTAGATAACCCCCAGATAAGCCTCCAATTAGATTTCAAAGATTCTGTGATATATAGATGTAAAAATACCAAAAACTTTTCTGCATCTAAAATACCAAATATTATATATGGCCACTTAGAAGTTTGTGTCATTTAATATTTTGTCTGTCATACTGTAGTAAACTTTATGAAGAGCATGATTTATCAAGCAAGCATGTAATTTTCTCTCAGAAAGTGAAATCAGGTTTGTTTTTAGTGTGACTATTTTCCATAAAATTCTAGTGATTGGTACTGATTATCTTTCTAACCTGTCAGTTTTGATTTAGTTTGTTGTTAATACAATCTTATGTCATCTATTCCATCACTATGCCTGGGGCTGATGCAATGTGACCTTGAGCTTTGCAGTGTCCTTTTTCTCAAAGACTTAGTTTCTATTCTTTCTGATTTTTTTTTTGTGTTCCAGGACTTGTTACACATGAATATCAGTAACTCTGAAAACCTTAGTTCATCCATTTAATGATTCTTAGACTGCCATTATCTGACCCATCTGGTCTTAAAAACATTTAGCCAGTGCCTCCTCACCCTTGTAGAACTAGAGCCATTTGAAGTGTTTGCATGTCTGCACACACGTCTTGTGCATGCTCCAGTCTAGTAAATGGGTTAATTTGGTTAATTTTAAACAAATCTGAAACACATGCCTAGTTTTCAGAACGAAGTGCATCTTTAGGTAAGAAAGACCATTCTCCATCACCCTTAAAAATGTCCAACTGCTTTTTATTTCCAAATCTGTCTTGTAATGACAGCATTTTTTTTCCCATACAAACTTGAGCTTGAGGAACAATTTATCCTCTTTCATACTTTGAACAATAGCCTTGTATCAGTAGCCTACTTTGATCAATAGCCTTTTCTTAGCACATTGATCTGTATTTATGTGAGCTCTTTCAGGTCTGAGTTATGTATGATTATTTGTAAGTTTTGCTATGCATGTACATATGTGTATGCATACATATATATATGTATTTGTGTGTCCATTCCATCTTTCTGAAATAAACTGTAGCCAGAGATTTCTAAAGATAAGATTTTTGGCAAAGAATTTCAGCATCCAAGGTTTAGAAGAGAGGAAGTGGTGTTTCTCTGATGAGGTGAAATACATGGCTTAAGTCAAATTATTTATATTATTGCCATTAGCACAGGATCTCAGTACCATCTATACTGATTGTTTCCTACTCAAACCTCTCAATGACTCTCTTTACCTTGTTACAAAAAAAAAAGTTAACACAGATTAGTTTTCTTATGTGATAAAATTGACCTCTTGCCTTTTTCAGCATCTAGGTAACCAGAATTTTTTGGGGAGGAAGGACACTCTTGCCTCCACTCTTATCCTTCCCTTCTCTATCTAGAAATCAGATGGCATGAGAGAAATTAATCTTCTTGGCTTTTTTTCTTATTCAGCAGCACTTCTCACCCTCTTCTCTTAATACCAGTTCTGCCCTTGGGACTTACATAAAGACAAACCACTTCTCCACACATTCCACTCCCTCTCCTGCTCCATTGATGCTACCATTGAGTTTTTTGAAGGTGGGGCTTACTTTCCACTTGATAAATATTTTAAAATATGTTAATATAGCTGTTAGTACAAATTAGTCCTGTACATACAATCGACATAAAGAAAATACACAGAAGGACAAATGGAAAAGTTAGCTGTAAACTGAGAGCTAGAGGATGTAAAAAAAGAGGTTTCTTTGCTCCCCCTAATTATGTAGATTTAAACCTGAAAAGTGAAAAGAATGTGTTCTTTTTCTTTTTCCTCCTGATCTCATTTGTGTCCTGATCCTGCTTAGTAGAGTGCTTAGACAGATGAGTAACATCATTATAATAAAATATGGGGAGTAAACTCTACGTTTGTTTCAATCTTAAAGTGAGAATCACTCCCTGAATAAAGCAACAAGATAACTGGTACAAGTTGCAGAATTATCTATCGGGACTAAGTTAGGCAGAAAGTACTTAAAGGAGCAAGGCCAATGACTCTGAACAACCATTTATATGTTCTCTCGGAATTCACATCACTGAGTGTAATTAGAAGTAATTTCGTGTCTGCTCTAAGTAGAGGATATTCAGTGACTGATGAATTTGGCAAGGATAAGTGGATGCTATCACTTCATTGACACTTTTTGAACTCATCACCCTACTTGCTGACCTGACGGATTTTGAAGTTCCTGCCTAGTTATTTCTCTGAAAATATCTTGACATGTTTCTCTTGCTTTTTCTCTCATTTTACTTGTTCCACACATTTAACAGGGCTGTGAAATAGGCCACTGTGGGCACCAGTCACAAGCAAGTCCCTGAAAACTACTGAAAATGTAGGTGCTGCTAAAGCTCATGGATGACAAACTTAGTTGGATTGCTGTATGGCTAAAACCTACAGTACTTCCAGTTAGTGAATTCATTCATCTGGAGCTGACTGACACCTTCTCATGCCACCTTCCAGAGAGCCTAGAAATTAGCTTTGATTAGAAGATGACATTCAATTGACTACGCAAAAAGCTCCATATGGCAGCAGCTTTGACTGTTTTTAGAAAATGTTTTTACTTGTCATTTTTGTTCCAGTAAATGTCAGCATAATTGAAATCCCCATGATCAATGTCTGTGCTTTTTTACAACTCTCCTTTTTTAACATGCATAAATGCTTCCTGTTCTGCCTTCTAATCATGCCCTGGAGATGCATTACAGTTCCTTATGACTATTGTTTTTCACTATTTTCACTCTCATCTCAGTCCAAACTCTTTCAGCTGTGGTAAGCAGACTATATTTGTTAACTTTTTCCTCTGAGATAATGTCCTTCTTCACACATTTGCATATAAATGTAGTGTATTCTCCTACTTGAATGCTAATAGTTGTCAGTTCCTTGGTTTATTGATACTGAAACAGAATAGTCATGATCCACTATTATTTATGAAAATATGTAAATATAAAGAGGGAAAATTATACTATATCTCCCTGTGGCTTTTATGATTCTGTTTTATAAGCAGGGTGAAAAACTAAGCCAGCTAATAAAAAAGACTCTCTTATTTACACACAAACACTTCTTAGAGGATCTGTGACAGAAGATATTGTCTTAGAAACTTAATAACTTCTAATTCAGTCTCATGTTAAGATTGATGTGACTTTTCGCTGACCTTAGGAAGTTTTTGCAAGATTGATGATTCTACTTTTTTTTATCTAATATCTCATGATGCTCTCTCAAATATCACTTTTTATTCTTTTGGACATTCTTTCCTATTCTTCTCATGATTTCTATGGAGTCTCCTCTCATGATTCTTCCATAGCCTCACACACCATCTCCTAATGATGGCAGTCACATTTCCTCAGCAGACTGCCCATTGTAATTAACGGCCCATATTAAATAAGAGGATTATACAACCTGTTCTACTTTTCCTCCACCAGGAGCATATACTAGGTTATTCAGAAAGCATAGTCACTGTAAAGCAAATTATTCTCATTTTTATTTACCCTACAACTTCTTCTAAAATGGTTGTCCCCTTTTCCTTCAATTTGAGGAAGAAACCTCCACACACATACCCAAGCCTAAACATTACCTTTGCCCTTTCCTTAAAATGCTCATTGATGCTGCAGTGAAGTTTCACATTCTTTCTGAAGCCTCCACCTCTGACAGCACTCTTCTTTCAGTTACCCAGAGCAGAGACACAAGGGCAGTCAGTTCTAGAACATCAAGGCTGGGTTTGGCTAACTCTAGGTATCCTTTGCTTGTTCTACTAAGCTTCAGCTGCTTCTTGCCATCTTCATGGATCTGCGCAGATTTCACTCACCCTCTCAAATCTCATTTCTTAGGGTACTTGTTTCACTTCTTTCACAGCACTTGTGATCCTTTGGATCAGAAACCTCTGTCTGATACTTCTCTCTCATGTGGTAATAAAGCAGCCAGTACCTTCATGACCCATCTTCACTACCCTCTCACTACAGAAATCTTTCTTGAACTCTTGCTGTTCTGCAGTAGACCTGAATAGTAACTTAAATCCCAGTGCTTTCACCAGGGAAGTACATAGGGAAAAAAAAGGCTAGATGAACTGTGCTCTAGGTCATGTACTTGGCTACAACTTTCTCATATGGAAGTCTAGTAATGGTGGGGAATGTTTTTATTTTCTCTTATATGTACAGGTGGGGAATGTTTTTGTTTTCTCTTATATGTACAGGTGGGTATACTTTAATTGTCTAAGGTTTAACTGTGGAGTGTCAGTTTTGGGTGGTTTTTTTGGTCTTCTCTCAGAAATTAGAGGGCGGCAGATATGAAAAAGAAAGGAACACAAGAGATGGGAAAGGGTTTTTGAAAATTTGGTATGATATAGACCATGATTTTAGATGTATTTGACCCTGAGACAATTTTAACTTCTCCATGACCATTTACCGATGTTATTCTGCCCACTCCCTAGCTCATATCTGGGCAGCATTTACTGAATTTATTAAAATAAATAAGATATTTCTGCCTTATGTAAATAAAATATATCTATGTAACACTGGAATATGTTATATAAACAAAGACAAAATAATACACTTAATTGGATTTCATCTTGAAAGTATCTGTAGTAAATAAGACATTTAATTTTTTTAAATACAGTTCTAGCACTCCTGGGGAAAAAACTTAAGCTTTAGAGTGAAGGGGAAATGTAGAAATGCAGAAAACAACACTCCCCAAATAAATTAAGAATTAGTAGACAGTAATGCTCTAAATGTGGTTTTGCAGTGTAGCCCAGCTTCCAAGGAGCCAAGATGATATCGATCTGCCAAAGGTCTGTTACTCAAGCAGGAAATGATGGGTCTGATGTGCTAACTTCAATGTTTTCTGTCCTGGAGATGAGAAACTGCATCACTGAACAGCAAGAGAAGTAGGAGGCTTGGAAGGGATGTGGTGAGGGGTGCTTTTAAAGAAAGCCTTAAGACACCAAAATACGTGAAGATTGTAAAGTTTGACCCCAGGGAATAAACTGTGAGATGTTGGAATGCTGAAAAGGCCGGTAGGATTGGCATCTCCTTGCCCTTAACATACCTAGGAGCACCAGGCAAGGATTAAGAGAGGGTGATTTAGCTGAATCAATAAGAAAAAACTTGTGTTGCTTTGTTTTGCCATTTAAAATGCTGAAATGATTTGACAAGTCAGGTGTGCAAGCCTGCATTCATTCAGACACAGTGGAAAATATACTTTAAGCAGCAAATCTGTGACATATTTCCTGCTTGTATTACTGGTTATTCTGCTTTCCTTGTGCTATCTTTTATGCCACAAGACATAGGAGTTATAATTGTTCATTGTTCTATTTATGAGAGTATTGGTCCCATATATGGCACTCTTGTCCAACTCAGGCTCATAATGCTACTCCTGAATCAGAATTAGCTGCATGACAGTTAGGACTTTTCAGGAGTGAGAGAAGAGACACTTGGCGTGTAAATTCTCTCTCTGCTAGCATGATGCAGACCTTCTAGGATATCACATGCAACAGCTAATCTATCTCTCCCTAATTCTTGTTATAAAGGGTGTGGTTTTCCGTTCCTAGGGAATTGATATGAGGTGTTGGAATAAACGGTGACATAGTTTTGGAATGGATAATATCAGAGATTATGCAAGAGTCATTCTGACACTGAAATCCTTCTCCTCACCTCACTTGGACTTGACTTTTCTGCAAAACCCCTTGACAAAACACAAAGTGTAAGAATTATCTAGAATTTGTATGGAAGGTTATAAAATAAGCATA
>JAOXXN010000446.1:83550207-83563450 GCA_026770055.1 Myrmophylax atrothorax
TCTCCTCCTTTCTCATCATCTCTAGTTTCTGGTTTTAATTGTGTTTTGCTTTGCAGGAGAAATGAAAGACTGTTTACTGATTCTGCTCCCACCGTTTCCTTTCGTGTCACAGCTGGTCCTTCAAATTTGATGGAATAATAGTGCTGCATGTTCTCTTCTCTGTCCCCTCCCCTCATCTCTCAGAAGTGAATTTTGGTATTGTTGAAAGATTCCAGATGAAACTGACAACTCAGATGTCTCAAACTGAACCAATTGAAAGAAGATTAATTTAAAAACTCATAAAAACATAGTTGTTATTTAATTCTCTATTTTAATAGTGAACAAGGGGTTGGATTATTATGGATGGACCCAGTATATGCTTTCGTCTCTTGAGCAGCCTGATGCTTTGATGAACTATGTCGAATAACTTCAATTTTTTACCCATCTGGAATATTGGCACAAACAGGAACAAACATCTAAGAGAGGAAGTCTTTTGTACTGGGGAGGAGGGACTCTCTTTTACTTTGGACATTGAAAATGGAAGCTGAGGAATAAGCCCCTGAGAGAGTGGGAGGAATGGAGTGATGTTAGCAGATAAAGATGCTTTATTTTCAAGTTAAACAGAAAGTGCAGTACATGGTGACAGAGCTACAAAACAGAAGGGATGGGGTTATTATAGTCAGCATCAGTGTTATACTTTTTCCATGTGCAATGGTTGCTGAGTGGAATTTAAAAAGTACAGGCAAGCAGCTAAACAAACAGATTTTTGGCATCATTTCATAAAGGAAAGGAGGCTGAAGATTAATGAAACAAAAAAGAAAAGGAAAACCGCACCCATTTATATTGCTTGAAATTCAAGTCACAAGCTGGTTAACTGTTAACCTAGTCAATAGTGTAAGTGATTTATAAGTTCATCAAAGACACACATGATCATAGTTTTTATTGGAACAGTTTTCTGAACAACAGCTAATGTGTATGTCTCAATCTTGCAATGGAAATAAGTGTAATAATGCCTGGTCCTTTTCAGAAAGCCATCTGAAGCTGATACATAGTTATACCGTTTTGGTATTTTACCGGAAAAAATAGTGCAAACATTATGACTATCCAGTAGGATTGTGTTTAAAATCTGTGTATGTGAACCTAATCCTTTGTCAGGTACCATTTGTCAGTTTCAGAGGAGGACCAGCACCTCAAGAGGACTACAACTGCCACTTTCAACCAGACTGTGACCATCATCCTCACCAACAGGTTTTCCTTTCGTTTTATTTGTACTCAGGGGGATGGTGTGGTGCTCAGCACAGAGACTAGCAAACACAATTCTGTTCATGCCCCAGGGTTCTGTATCTAGTTTTTTGTGGGTTAAAACCAATTTTTCTCTGTATTGTGGGATTTATTATATTCTTTTTAAGTAAATTGTAACTCTGACTTGTAATCTCTTTTGAGCTGGATTCATTTCTTCTGCTGGTTTACCTGTAAACCAGCACAGTGATTTTTGTGCCAAACCCGATGGTAAAATGTAACAAAATCAGTGCTGTCAAACCTCACTAATTGGCTACTATTACTGAAATAAAGAGGAAGCAGTCTTGCTGGATAGAATCTATGCCTCAAGTCAATGTGTTAGACTCATGTCAGGGTCTTCAGAGCTGGGCTCTGCTTTTCTTTTGTAAGCAATGAAGAGCTATTGCTTACTGTATCTATAGCAAAATGATCTTTAGACGTTCAGATTAAGTTCCAGTGGTGACTCAAGACAATGTTCCAAAACAAGATAGCAAACTTTCTGTGAGATTTATATATATATATATATATGCTTTATTCATAGCCTAAAACTTGACTGGAGAAATAAGTTTTTACTTTGAATTCACTGTTGTTTGCTTTTAACCTGAGCTTCCATTGAGTGGTTATTAAAGAGTTCAAGCATTCCATAAGGAAGCTGAAGGGAAATATTGAAGTATTATTGTGGATAATAATATTAGCATTAAATTAGGCCAAGGGGGGCACTTGTGATTGTTCCCTTATGAGAGGAGCACCACTGAGTGATGTTAGCAAAATTCTTTTGCAGGCACAGTGTGTCAGAGATAGTCACGTACATCCATCAGAGAATGTTTTGAGAGAGATTTTAGGGGCTCGTGCTAGCAGAGGATCTGAGAGCTTTTGCCAGTGCTGGGATTACTGGATATTTTTACTCCTCAAGATGAAATTGATGGGCACAGGGCCTTAGAGCTAGAAAGAGATCAGAACTTGGGACTTTGCCTCAGCCTGACACTTTTGACCAACTAGAGAACCTAGAAAGGCTGCAGACAAAAGAGGAAGGCTAAGATTTGAAATAGTTTTTCTCTCTTGCTATAGGTGGCAATGGAAGGGCACGTTCAATCCTGCGGCCTTTTAACAGTGTGCATTCTGTTTCCCTTCAATAATAAATTTCATTTCTGGTTCAACAGTGAAAAGGGTAGTGCTTTCTACAGCATAAAACTACCATACACAGATATTTAACTGGAAAAGTTGTTTGTTAATTAGCGTGAGAGTGTAAGCAACTGAACATATGTGGTCAGTCCTGGGAGACTTTCATCTTCCTGATCACTGAACCTGAAATTATGGTGTTAAAAAAAACCCAAACAGATTAGGTAATATATTTCAAACTCAGAAATGTGTTGAAATTGAAAAAAAACTTTAGCTTACCCCTTTCAGAAGACAAGGCCCATATTCTCCGCCAAATGCTGAACTCTTCTTGCTCCACAGTACTCTACCCTTTTTTCTCCACTATAGACACCCATCCAATGGCAATTGCTGCTAATGATGTATGCAGCCGTATTTATCAGAGTACGTAATGCCTTTAATTACAGCCAGCCTTCCCTGCTGCCCAGGTTTGTTCCAGAAGTAACAACACACGTTGCCAGTTCAAGCACTTCATCTGCTCAAATCCCAAAGTTTCTTTCTGTCTGATTGCTTTATAGCCAAGAAAACTCTTTTTAGGTTTTGCTTACCTAATTTTAAAACCAGTCATTCAGAGAATGGCAAATATCTTACAAATATGAGACAATGAATCAAGTAAAACAGAAAAGTTCCTCAGTGACTGCATCTCTATCTGTATCACAGTTTTATTCTGTATCGACTGTGATGCGGCAAAGGCCTTCATTGTTCAGTGTTTTTTGAAAGAAAAGCCCAAAAAGATACATGGTCCAAAATGTACTATGAAACTAACAGGTAAATACTTCAGGAAGCTTGAGCATGAAAGTAAGCTACTAGTATTTAAAAAGGGTTGAAAGTT
Organism: Myrmophylax atrothorax; assembly: GCA_026770055.1. Classification (NCBI taxonomy): domain Eukaryota; kingdom Metazoa; phylum Chordata; class Aves; order Passeriformes; family Thamnophilidae; genus Myrmophylax; species Myrmophylax atrothorax. The sequence continues at coordinate 83,553,452 of JAOXXN010000446.1, forward strand.
CTCAGTAGTTTCACTCAGTTATTTCAAATTATATTGCTGCATGTTTTTTACCTCAGCCTTACAGATCAAATAAATAAGGATTGTGTTTAAGCAAATATTCACTCTCCTCTTAAAAAACATAACAAATTCAAAACAAGTCTCCATTATTAAAAAAGCAATTGTATTTCTTTTCCAGTTCTTAAGAAATAGCTTTGGCTTGGACCCTTCTTTATGATATTTACAGCAAAATCCAATATTCAATATTTGAATCTAAAAGATTTCTAAAAGGTGTTCATCCTATCTCGCACATGTGCTCTATAGCAGCACTGCAAATATATCTTAGACAAGCTGCATGATAGAGCAGGTAGAGGACAAGACATCTATTCAGTGGACAGAGCATCTGTTCCTCACCCTCACATAGCTCTGACATGTGACTGGAAGGGGAAATGATTATCCTCAGCTCTGGTTACTTTTTCTGTAAAAATGAAGATGGATACTCATATCCACCTTCTAATATAGTGTAGAACATTACTAAAAAACTTAAGTTCTTTGAGCTATGATTACAAAAATTTAGTGCTTACAAGAACATCTACACTTCTACCTGAAGAAAGAAGAAATTAGTAAGGCAAAAAATTATTCATTATACTCTTTTAGAAAATATACTTTCAAGTCATAATCTTTACTTGACACTACTTTTCACTGAAGAAGGTAACTGTGGGGTTTTGTTCAGACTTGAACTTTTCACTGTTCATATTGTCAATTAACTTGGGATTCCTTTTACAGATTAGGTTTTATATGATTGTGCAAATTACTAAAAGACCACATATGTGCCAAAAATAGAATCAGCAAGACAGTCTTGGCAAGCAGCCTTCAAAGTGCCCTTATTAATGTTTCTGAAGACTTCCCATAAAAGGAGATATGGGACATAAAGCTTTGAAAAAAGTTGGCATGTCTAGTCAGATATTCATTAATGCATCCTCCAACACTGAACTGAGCCTTTTCTCCTTAAAAATTCAGTAAATGGGTAATGGGGTCTAGGTATGTAAGCCAGTTGATCTCAGAGCTTACCTAATAAGAAGAGGTGTACATAGCAGTGATATAGTGTGAAGAGCTTGCAATGAGGAATGGCTTACCTTGACATATTAAAACAAAATAAACCAAAACTAAGCAAAAAAAAAAACAAAAACAGGGCAGGAGGGGGTGTGAAAAAATGGTGTCTTGAATACTATCCTGGAGGGATATGAACATTACTGAATTCCTCAAAGCTAGAGAAAAGGACGTGATTCAAGTAACAGAACTGTGATTGTTGCTTATGGTTCCAAAGGATGTAGCAGAACCAAAATGGAGGATTCAGACCTCTCAGGGTCTCTTGGGTGCTCTGTTCTTCAGTAGCCTAGATCTAGACCCATGTTACTATAACATTTCATTAGAGAAATAAACATGTCCAACTTAATTTTTTTATTCCAATACTTTATCACCAGAGAAAAATTAAATTGAATGAAATAATAAAATGTATCAAATTATTAATAAGCAGATTGAATGGTTAGGTATTTGTACAGTTCATTGACCTATTTTAATTTACAGTTTCTTTTTTTCTTTAAGAATTTGACTTCTGAATATTTTGTACAACCTGCTTTGGTGTTTGTTTAATGCCTTCCCTGTGTTTATGTGCAATGAAATTTTGGGTCGCAGCAGCCCCATGCAATGCTACAGGCTTGGGAAGCAGAAAGAGACTTGGGGGTGCTAGTTGAAAACCAGTTCAATATGACCCAGCAGGTTTCCCAGATGGCCAAGAAGGCCAGTGACATCTTGGCCTCTATCAAGAATAGTGTAGCCAATAGGACAAGGGAAGTGATCATCCCCCTGTACCTGGCACTAGTAATCCTGGACCATGAGTACTGCTTTCTTCTCTCAGTTCTGGGACTCTCACTTTAAAAAGGACATTCAGGTGCTAGAGCATGTCCATAGAAGGGCAACAAAGGTTGTCAAAGGTCTAGAAAACATGTCTTATGAAAAACAGCTGAGGTAGCTGGGAGTGTTTAGTGTCAAGCATAGGAGGCTTGGGGGGATCTCATTGCTCTCTAAAATTGCCTGAAAGCAGGTTGTGGGGGCCTGTCTCTTCTACTGTACCTGCAGTGAGAGGATAAGAGAAAATGGTCTTAAGGGGAGACAGGGGAGATTTGGACTAGATATTAGAAAAAATTATTTCACTGTTAGTGTGATTAGGCCTTGGAGCAGATTGCCCAGAGGGGCAGTGTAGTCACCATCCCTGGAGTGTTTAAGAGGCATCTGGATCTGGCACTGGGTGATGTGGTTTTGTTGGTTTAGTGGTTACAGTGGTAGTGCTGGTTGGGCAGTTGAACTGGATGATCTTAGAGGTGTCTTCCAACCTTGGTGATTCTATGGTTCTATGTTGTTCTTTGAAAGTGTTGAGTGTAATTTTCACTTCAAGCCTTTGTATGTAGGAAAAACTCGAAAACAATCAGTCAAAATGCTTTTCCTTCATGGACTGCTGCAGGATGGACTGGACCTTGGGATCCTGGGTCCTTGCAGCTTTCAGGACATCGAGTCAAGGAAAGGCTGAAATGCTTTTTCACTTAAATAAGCTCCCTATCCAGGACTGCAGAAGGACAGCATCACAAACTAGGAAAGAACTGTTTTCTCATCTACATCAAGGAAAAGTGTTTTTACACTGGTTATATACTTGACTGGCATAAAACTTTATCTCAGACCCTACTAGTGGAACTGTGAGTTTAATTTGAAGTACAGTCTTCAGGGATGGGCAATGATAAGGAACTAAGAGATGGGCACAAAGGGACTGCTTAACAGACATACTTTGATTCACCTTCATCAAGTATTTATGTGGGGTTGTTCCTGTTTGTGGAAAGTCTTTTGTAAAATAGGGAGTAGCAGGAAGCCAGATGAAGTGATTGGTCATTTTGAAGTCTCTCCTCTTCAGCCACTGTGTAAAGAGAGACCATGTTAGTGGGCACAGAGTCAAGTCACAGGGCAGGTTAAGGCAGTGCTTCCCAGAGGACTGGAGCCAGGCATGTGAGAACCACCAACACTGTGCTTTGAGTTGGTGGATGGGGAAGTGTTACTGCTGGAATAAGGATAGTTTTGCCTTCAGACTTAATTGATAGATATGGCAGTTTAGAGCCTATCAGGGAAACCTATTTGTGAGAGATTATTTATTTGGACAACCAGTCCACAAACGCATCTGAAAGAGAATATGCTGTACAACATCCCTAATCCAATGACCATGAGTGCTGTGAGAGCAGCAGGTGAACAGATCACAGCAGTGAAGCTTGAAGCTTAAGTGCCTTTACTATAAGGCATCTCCTATGGCTACTTTTGAAGGCAATGCTGGATCCAGTGAACCACTGATAGAAACAGGTAGAGCTGCAGATATGTTAGTGTGTTTAAGGCAGCTGAGACCACGTGTGGCTCTTGCTTATTTGGGAATCTGAAAGGAAATCAGAATGACCTTCTCTACTTGTTTTATTTATCATTCCAAAGCAGGTAGGAGAAAAAGAACAGTAAAGGACACCTGGGATAGAGTTGTTCTAGACTAGAGATGCTAATAATTTGTAGAGATCCTTCTTTGTTTTACTAAAATCTTCCCTGATGTCTTTTTACAGCTGATGTCATGTAAAGACATGGCATGAAATTTTTTAGTGTCTGCTTCCAGTGTGCAGCAGGAATTATAAAATAAGAGTATAGAAAGTCACCTTACAGCACATGAAAAACAAACCACCTTAAAATGATTTTGCTCTCTTGATTCAATTAAACAACACGAGTCTGGCTAGAAGTAATTTTAAGCTCTGGATATGAAATACTACCTTCCACCGCATCATATAATCCCATCTTTCTGTCTGTGACAGTGACAGAGAGCCTGAACTGTTCTGGCTATTATCACAACGAAAATGATACAGATTCAGTGGATGGTATCAGCCATAGAGCAACCAAGGGAAGAAGCAGCCTAAAGTTTATGTTTATATATGTTTTGGATTTATTTTTAAATTTTCATTTACTGTGGAACTGTCACCACCTGCCAAAAGGGTGCTCAGAGTGTCACAATCATTTTATCTCACAAACGTCAAACGCTTCAGAGCACAGAGAACTGCGCAACCCTAATGCTTTTCCTTCACATTTGCAGAAATTTATCCTTTAGAGATCTGACCTGACATTCAATATTCCAGATATCCACAAGCATAGGAAGACTTCATTTAAGTGTTTTTTTCCCTCCTGTCAAAATAAGCATATTTTTTCACAATGTGTTTTGTGCTTGTTATGTCTGCATTTTCATGTGAGATTGTTAAATCAATTTACTGGCATCAGGAGTTGAAGGAAACTCCAATCATAGCATAAACCCATTCTGTTGTTAGGAGGTAAGCAAATGTGCTGTTGATAGTAGATCTGACATCTACATCATTTCATAAAGACCTATCACAGACAATCTATACTCAGGTTGCTCTTCCATCTGTGATTATTTTGCATTCACAGCAGTCCAAGCAATGAGATTGTTATCTTGAGATTTAAAAGAAAAAAAATGGGGAATTTAAGAAGTAATGTGTGTGATGTCCAACATATATTGTTTGGGCACATTTGAGCTCCAATGAAAAATGTATGTTAGTCTGTTGAGTTTCTGGCTTAAAATGTGCCATTGTGGTGGATCCTGCAATACAGATCAACAGCAATAGCCTAAGCTTGGTAATTGAACAGAAGTGTAAGCAGGATTCAGATTTTAACCTTTACTCTCAGTCTTAGAGATACTGTACAACTCAAATGTAGACACAGAGGTAGAGAGAGATATTTTTGAAATGAGTCCATGTCACCTTATTTCAATGCCCTGACATGATATATAGGGAAATTCAGAGCTGTGCATTTAAAAGTGTATGCATTTGAAATGAAGTTTCTGTTGAATGAAGTAAAATGTCTCTTATTTTTATTTAGACATAGCACTGAGAGTGATGATGTGTGCAATCCTCTAAGGATGGTTTCCACAACTTCAGGATCTTGGAATGCCATGTTGAAATTTCAACAAAATTTGTATTAATATGCCTATTTCTAATGCAGAAATGGTATTTATTGTCATTTTCTTGGTGATACGCTTGAACTTACAATTTTCTGTGTGAATCATATGTTGATAAGACCAGAATAAAAATCGTGCACGCATGATGTGTCTTTCCAGACAGCTGCAGTTAGGACTGGGAGAGAGAGAGCTGTGGTGGTCAGTGGTACTAAGCAATTGAAGGAAGCACAGGATGAAAAAACTTCTGGGAAAGACAAAGATTTAAGTTTTCACTGAGAGTTGCAAGGTACATTGTACTACACCACCACATAAAGTGGGTGCTGCTATGTTGTCTAAAGATCTGTTTTTTTCTGCTCTCTCACATAACAGTTGGTGGTGCAATTCTTGCCTTGGAGATGTGTTATGGTATCACTCCATCCTGCTTTTCATTGTAGAAATATTTCATATTAGAAAAAAACCAAAAGTACTGGTGACAAAGTATTGCACCTTTGAGACTATCTATAGCCTTCTGTTTGTAAAACTACTACATCTTCCTAAAGAAGTTCCTTCCTCCTAGGTAGGTTTAGCAAGGAGTATGTATATACACATATACTAGCTTGTTTCTACATATTTCTTCATGTAGTGGTAAATCAGAGAAATTATTTATAGTGGCCAAAGCACAAGTACATTGGAATTTGATTTTTCAAGATGCTGTGATTTCACTGGGTTTATTCCTAATATCATGTACAGTTTATTTCTCAACACGCCTGAGGTGCTTGCTGATTTGTAGCATTCCTATTTCATGAGGTTTTGTTATAAGGAGGAAAATGTTGCATTTCAGTGAATTGTGGAAACAAAGATTCCTGGGAAAAGTTAGGAAATTTTAAGCCAGGCAAGATACGGGAATGGAGTGGTAGATTTCTTAAGGCACGAAACCAGAAATAGAAAGAAATAAATTTAGTGATACTAAATTTCACCTGTGAAAAGATTGTGGAAAATAATCTGATTAGCAGGGCTGATTCATATTACTGAAATTTCTGTAGTCATCAAATTTTTAGACATTTTTAAAGTATTTTTCATCCTGTTGGAAATAAGAATATCTTTTGTTGCAGGAAAATTGAAGAGAGTGACAAGCATGGAGCTGTTAATATAGATAGTGGCTGCATCTGAACTGGAGGGCAGATGAACTCTGCAAGCACTCTCAGTATTCTCTTGAGAATATGGAGCCCAGGGACCTACTGGAGTGCACTGTAGATTCTGAGCCTGTACAAGTGTTTCCTTCTGAAGAAAAACCTTTTGGACAAAGGGATGGCGCATGGGCAGGTCACGGCCAACCATGGAGGCAGAATACAACCAGGGTTTATAAAGGACCAGATCTTCATCTGCCATGCAGTCTCGGCTCAACTAGACAGACTTTACAGGCTGTCTTTCTACCTTATATGTTCTGGTTTGCCCACCTACAAGTAAAGTGGAAGAATGGAAAACATTTGGAGAAAATGCTAAAGAAAATGTATTAATCACGAGCTAGGTAAGAGGTCCTTTAAGGTGAACTTATTAACTGCTCCAATACTGTGCCAGGTTGTCTAGTTTGCTTTCTGCAAAACACTCTGATGCCTTTAGCACTGTCTGTTCAGCTGAATGGCATATGTCAACTGTCTCTTCCTCTTGGAAAATTAGTACATATATTCTTATGAATATGTGACAATTTTGCAATGTATTTCCATGCATTTGCATGTATTTCCTATTTGGTGTAGGAAAAATCCTTTTCATCTCACTTGCTTTCATAAAGATGCTTTTGTACATGAGCCAATCTCAATGGGGAAAATGCTATAAATCTTCTGGCAGTCTGGGAAACAGTCTCAGAAGAAATATTTGTAATAAGCAATATTTGGTTTATATCTATTGTTGGCAAGAGAGTGGCCAAAGAAAATTTTCCTCCTGTGACACAACCTGTACTTCTATTTGTTCTGTAATATACTGAGGACATTTAGGGTGACATAGAAAAAACTCTGTCAATATTGACTTGTTTCAGAATTTATTACTACAGAATCTAGAATGCACACTGTTTGAAGTTGAGGAGTTTGCTTCCTCAAGAAGGCTTATAGCTTTAAAAAATTGCAGCAATTTTACTTGACATTTAGGTAAGTCTGTATTGTCCCTGATGGTTTCAGCTTACAATGAAGGTTACATGCTAAGCCCTTTAGCAGTTGTTTACAAACATCATCTATAACCTGATTCAAGCAGATTCTCTTAGAAATGTGCTTCCATTATTGCTACAAAATGTAAACATTAAACTATGCGATTTTTTGGGATTTTCTGCCTAGAACCGTATTGCTGGTGTTAGTTTGACTGATAAAAAAGTCATTTACAAGTTTTCCTTTTTGTTCTTATTTCTTGGAAGCAGAGCTGACTAAGCAACAGATGAGTATGATAACTTTTGGGCAGATGAGAAAAAAATAAGAGTATTTGTCTCAGCCTACCCTTTTCTTTAAAATACTTTTCTCCAGAAAATCTAGGTCATTACCAGTAAAAGACATTTTCTCCATGCCCAACTGAGTTATAGGGTGTTTTGCTGGTAGAAAATGGAAGTATTTTAGGTTTGTGCCTTTGGAGGACTATATGTAAAGACAGATGTGCAGAAATAATATCAAATAAATTCAAGCAGTACTTTGCATGCTTTTAATGCACAATCACTAAGATTTGGCCAAATACCATTGTGTTTTATCTTAAGGTGTCCCTTGTTCATTACACTCTTCCCCGCAAGGAGTTCTTTAGATGTGAAGATTTTATTTCTAATTCAGATCTTGTGAAAGCTTTCCTGAAAGGTGAATCTTTTGCAGCATTATATCACAAGTAGTTGAATGATTGGACATTCCATTCAACTCTGGGATTTTTGCAGAACCCTGTATGTCCTGTGTGAGTAATGGCCATGACACAGTAGCATCTAGTATACTGAGACTCCTATACTGAGACTTCAGGACAAACTGCTTTTCTCTTTGAAAATTGTGTGAACAGGAATAAATGGCAATAGATACCTGGGACATTTTCTCCTCACACCTCAAAAAGGCCACAGGATTACTTGGCTCATACTGAAGTTAGCTGCAGTCAGAAGGGAAATCTTGCCTGGGAATACTGACGAGATCAAGACATTACCTAGCAAGCAATATGACACCAAGTTCTGGCTGACACATAACTTATGACTAACATAATATCAGGAATTAGAAAACCATGCAGAAGTGGGCTGGTCTTACTAGAATGTCTGTTTGATTTGAATTTAATTTTATTTTAAAATTCCTTAAGAAAAGAAGTATCTACCCACCACAAGAGATATTGTACAAAGATCTCTGCATTTGGCGAGTGTATTCAGTAATATTATGTATAGGATGTTTCCCATCATCAAACTCTTTTCAACCTTGCTTTTGAAGTTTCTTCTAATCTTGCCAAACTACAACTAAAATTTTCCATGCCATAACTTCACCTCAGGTTGTGTTTTATATTCTATACTTGGAAAAAATCAGGCTTGTCTGAGGATAAGGTAACAATTTGGGCATTTCTCTCCTTTTGGGAATGTTTACTGTTGTATATTTTTATAATGAGGCTTGAAATTGTCTTTTATGTACACCTCATGATTATCTGGCCTAATTCACCTTTGAGGTATTGTGATTTACACACCATTGGGAAACTTTCCAGTGCTCAGAAGTCTGTCCTTGTTCGTCATGCTCAGTTCCTTCCTAGGAAGAGCCAGACTTTGCACACGCAGTTTCCATAGGATGTTCTGACTTACTCCCTTCAACTGGTCTAGTAAAGTCATGCTCCTCTTGAAATTAGTACATCCCATGTATTCTGGACATAGTTCAAATTTGGATACTGGGACAGAAAATAAAATTAGTGGCTGCTCACAACCACCTTGCTGGTGCCCACACATGGTAGAGACAGAATCTGGTGGGATCAAAAAGAGGGAGAAAAGCAGATCTGAGGAGGGGGAAAAATAGAAATACAGAAAAACTATGCCCCAAAGAAAATCCTTCTATGGAGTTAAAACCAGGTTGTGCATAATTCACAGTAATGACCACAATACAATAGCCAAGTGACTATAGGAGTCCAACAGAAAATGACTGTGTGCATTCATATAATGAAAGCCTCTATTGCCTGATTAAGTCTGCCCTGGCTGTTTTCATTCTGGCCTTCCTCAACCTCTGAATGCTTGGCTTTGAACCAAAAGGTTCTTCAAGTTCTTCTAACATATAAAGTGTCATATATAAATGATGCCTTTGTTTTAAATTTGTCACTTCATTGCTTCCTCTTCTTCACTGAAGAAAAACAAAAGTCATTAAAATTGATCATGAACAAAGAAAAATATACTGGCAAAAATTACTTTGTGCAAAAGCTGGAGTTGCATACTGGAATCCTGAGGCTGTTTTGTAAAGCTGAAAGAAAACAACTTTTTTGACCTGAGGAACAGGACAGCTGGACTCTTCATCAAATCTTTTTGCTTTGATATGCAGAAGTACTTGCATGTTGACTTCACAACAGATTTGACAGAGAAGCTGCTGGCTTACTCCAAACTTTCTCCAAAACACTTGAAATGGTCACTCAGAAATGTTTATTTAGGAAGCTATCAAAACCCCCAAACCCAGACAATTCTTTTACAAGCCAACCATTAAAGGCAATGAGGGAAAAAAAAAACCAAAATCTGACTGAAGGAGGGTTGTAGCAGCTGAAAAAGGAACAAACTTTCTGGGGCAGTAATTTTGACCTTGCTTCAATACTGTCTTCATTTGGATTTGTGCTGCTCCTTTTTTTTTTGGCCGGTGAAAGTGTGATCTATTTCACCTACTCTTTCTGCTTAGAAGGAAGACGCAATGTTCATATGTTCCTATTATTCATTTACTTACAATTCAAAGTAATTTTCAAGTTAATTAGTAATTAAAGATATATTGATCTGATCTGGCTGGTCAGGAACAAGCTTTAGATGAAAGTAAATCAGCGCTTGTTGAGCTTTTTTG
>JAOXXN010000446.1:83563550-83582210 GCA_026770055.1 Myrmophylax atrothorax
TTTTGCTTTTCTTTTCAGTCTGCTTTGACTTTGTTCAGAGAGAAAAAAAAAAACAAAACCCCCCCCAAAACACACCAAAAAAACCAAAGAACCCCAAAGCAAAAAAACCACTATATCTACTTCCTGTAGTGGAGGGATTCCTGATCTAATGGATTGTGTATCAAGGGACCGTGAGACAAAAAAGAGGCAAGAATCCTCAAGGCAAAAAAGAAGCATCAGTCCCATGCAGTGGGAGGTTGCCCTTTGAAGATGACACACAAACACAGCACAGGGAAGACAGAAAAGAATTAATAGAAACATATTATTTCCTCTTCGGTGTCTGGATGTTGTTTTTCTTAATTTCATTTTGCCTGAGCAAAGCATTTACACAGAAGAATGGAGATCAGGTTTAGTGTCAGAAAATGTCTGAATAGCCCTGGATATGTCACTCGCCCTCAATTTCTTCTTTCCCACACTCTCTTTTCCCTTGCATTTTTACAAATTAAGATTCTCCTCGAGTTAAGTCTCCAGTTGTTGGTTCCATGTATGTACATCTGCTTACCTGCATGTGCACACTTTTTGCCTTCCAGTCCCTGTATTGACTCTCTTTGCCTATGATTCCTCGTTTCACACAATAGCACTGCATGACTACTGCTGTGATACAGATTAGAGGTCCTTACTGTGTGAGCTCACTCTTCCAGAAAAACTTTTGATCTACTCTCAGAGTTCTTTGTTTATTTTTTCTTAAGCCCAATGTTAGCTTGTCTTTTAGTAGCTCTAAGTTTTTTGCCCATTAACAATCTGTTAAACTGCCTCTTAAGTGCTGTGTCTTCAGGAAGGCTTCTATTTGAAGGATTCCCCACTTGAAGAGAGGCCACACCACAAACAGATGGATACTTTGTATGTCCCAGTGGTCCAGAAAAACCCCTTAACCTTTTTCTCATCAGCTCCCAAACAAAAAAAAGGCAAGAGTTCATTTTTTGCTACCTGATAATTGTATGGGGACGATATCTGAAGTGAGATCTTGAACTATACTTGAACATATACATTGGAGACAGAACTATAAAATGGCTTTTCAGCCTTCAGAACTTCTACACCTGTACAGACCAAGAAGAGATAGTTCTCACTGAAGAAGGTAGAAATCCAAGAAAAGCCTCTGTCTGAGGGGAATGATCCGCCTATGTCCATCAAAGCTGAACATTTAGTGCTATATTACAGTAGCAAGTGCAAGGAGTTGTGGTCAAGGCAGCTCATAGAGATCATCTTCTTTGTAAGTTCTGACCTTCTTAATCCCTTGCTCTGCAGCAATGCCCTCTCCTGTATTGTCCCCAGCCTCAGGCTGCCTCTGTGATACCTGTTGCAGCGACTTGTTAGCAAGGATAGACCTCACGGAGACAACAGGGCCATCTGACTTCCAAATATGCTGCTACACTTCAGATGCTCTTTTGGGGCACCTTTCACAATTATATGAACTACCTCTCCAGTAAAGGCATTACTCTGAGTGCTAGTCATTCTGAGATTCTGTCATAGCTAAGTCATCTGCATTTGTCCTCACTGCTAGCAGATTCTCTGCAAAGACAGAGAATGCGAAGAAACCAAAGAGCCTAAGTATATGCTGTCTATCCTCTGTCCTTTGACCCATACTAGAGTTCCTCAGAGCCCTAGAATACAAATTATTCAACTGCATCATGCTTTATGCTCTAGAGATGAGGCCCAGAAACTGCAGGAAAGCATGTACTCTGTAGAGACCAGTCATCCAGAAATCTGTACACTAGCAACACCTGAACTTGAATGGAATATCCTAGGTACTCTTAGTAACCTCTTTCTTCTCTCAGAGTTAGTTCTGCTTTATTTTACTTTTGTGATGTAAAATCTTGCCAGAGAATGCAAGGCAAAATACTGAGGTGTTCAGGCAAAAGCTTTTAGCAGGATTTTCTAGGTGACAAACTTTAAGTGTTGCTGACAAAATGGATTTTGAGTTAATTTTTAAATACTTGTACTCAGACAGTTCTGGTGTTGTGATTTGCTACAAGTTGAGCACAAATGTGTGTTGCTGGCAAGGGTCAAACAAACATGATGCAGTTACTCACTTGTATGTGAAGCTTGACTATGGATGATCCTTCAGACTTTAGTGATTCACAGTACTGCTTATCACTTACATAAAATGAGAATAGTCTTGTCATCTCTTTAATCTTTCTGGCTTTTGAAGCCCAGAAGTTTTCTAGAAAATCTGGTTTAATAATATCATATTTTGTGCAGGAATACTTTGACTTAAAACCCCTTAGGGCTCCTAAACTATAAACTTGTTTCAATGTAGAAGCACAAAATGAGATGCAGCAATAATCTATTTAATATCTGGAAACTCATCTGTAATTTAACAAGCATTTTCACATGTTTTTTTAAGAGCAAAGTGCATAACAGGGATTTCTGAAAGCTAGTTACAGAACAATGATCAAACTCATTTACTGTGAAGGACGTAACTTTTTCAGAGACCTAAACCCCACAGTTTTGGCTTTGTTTCAGTCTGTAGTTAAATACACCTCCAACAGAGTTTTAGAAAGTATTGTCCCTTTCTAACAGGTAGAACAGGAAATGTTGCATGTTGTCATTGTTATTGGCAGTCTTGCTGCCACTTTTTCTGACAAAGCAGATGGTGGAGAAACAAATAGAATTTTCTTTTCTGCAATTCCAACAAAGATATCTTCTGGAGATGGAGAGTTTGATTCCTACTGCTTTGGGTAAATCTGGAACTGGGAATGTGATAGAAAGAGGGATGGTTCTCCTCCAGAAAATTTCTTCTGAATACCAAAATATAAATCCTCTGGGAACACATTTAATGGGATTAGAGATGTAGAAAGAGATCTACATAGACTTAAATTTGTATATGATTAGAGAAGATCTGCTTTAGCAAGAATGCAGAATATTTGAGGAAACTATTGCATCTGAAGGTGTTGAAAAGTTTGGGAAAATTAAGGATTTATGATTTTTTTTATCCCATAGAAATATGCAAAGTAAGCTGGAAGAGAGCCTAATGGGTCATCTAGTCAAGCTCAACTCAGGAATAGCACTACTTATGGTGTTCCCATGAGGTGTTTCCTTGACTTGGTGTCTTGGAGAATTTTACACATTTTCTGGGCAATTTACTACAGTGTTTTATTAAGTTCCTCTTTAAAAGATTGGGAAAGAGTTTTAATTTGTTATATATCTATTTCAAAAGTACTGAGAAATTATGTTTTTGATGAGGTATCTTATGCTTGACTTGTTCTAAATCAAACCCTACATGCCACAGTGAAAAGGCAGGTACAACAAAGGGTTAAAATCTGTCACAGGAGAAGTGTTTCTTACTTTCCCTCAGAAATTTACAAGTTAGGTATAAGATTGTTACCCTTGGCTCGCTTTATAGAAATAGGCACCTCTGAAGGATAATTAATCTTTCCTTTTCAGCTGCTCAACCTTTGGGAGTTATTTCCTTGAAAAAACCCCTACCTTCACTTTCATATTTTTCATGCTTGTTTGCAGAAGTATGGATGTAATAAAGTGTGGGCTATTTGTTTGTGGAAACAGGAAATTTATAAACACAAAAATTAAATAATGACAATTTAAAGAAAGCAAGTTTCAGATTCAAGAGGATTTGCTATTCAGAACAGGTGCCTTAAGCTGTCAGGCAGCCAGAATGTTATAGCATAATCTTTATGTTCCATCATAATTCAGTTTAATGTCAGATATAAAACATGTTCTGTCTGAATAATACCAGACCCAATATACTTTTCCTGTGAATTATCTCTGATAAGGGATTTATTTGAGAACACTGCAAGCACCTCATTAAAGGAGACTACATTTTCATTTAGGAGCTACTTCCTTTATCTTCAGTAAATTGACCAAGACTCTCAAGTGAACATTTAATATGTACTTAAAAGAAAAATAAAACAGTCTGTATGGAATATTTATCTTTGAATTCTCCGTATGTATAGGCCAATACATACTGTGTTTCAGGTAATGATTATCATTGTCACTTTTTTTTTTTGTGGCTGAGTATATATCCTCTTTTCAACAAGACCAGAGTCAATAATGCTGCATTGTTGTACAGATTCACCCATTTCATGCTTTGTTACTCATGTGGGAGGTTTCTCCACTCATGCTTATGGTCCTCCTATCACAGTGTAAAATGCCCCAAACCTGAAAGCAGTTGCTGAGATGGCCATCCTTCAGGATCCTGCTGAGGTTTTCTGTACTATCTCAAATATTGCATGAGCATTTTTTTGCAAAATTGATTTTACCAAATCAAGCCAAATATTCTAAAAGGTCTACAGTGATTTGATCAGTGTCTTAAAATCCCGTTCACAGAGAGGACCTATTTTAAAACCGTTACTGATTGTTATTTGGAGTTTCTTCAGTGCAGATTTGAGTTCATTAGAACACTTTTATTGCTCATAAGTAAACTTATTCTCAAATATTACCAGCTGTACAAATCTAGATGCCAAACCTGTAAGCTATTTTGCTCTCCAGATACATGTTTAGCTTCACTTACTGATGCCAGTGTTATATAATTTGCTCATAACTCCAGTAGTCCTATTTCTAATAGAGCTCAAATCTTTATGTGCAGTCAATAATGTAAAATCATAGGTATTTAATTTTACTTCTGTCTTAATTATTTTTGCCACCTACTTGTCGTATTAATTTCCGTATTTCTTCTATCTCGCGTTTAGTATTATGATTTGTTTTATTCATAGCATTAAATGATGATAACTAAAATAACTTTATTATTTCAATTAATTCAAGATTTTGATAACATTTTCTCATGTATCTCATGCTTGCCTTGCATATGCCAATTTTTCCTTACCCAGGAAGATGATTCCCATGTGGTGGGGATATAATTTTTCTAACAGAAAGAAAATAGAATTGAACACTGCTGAGAAGAAAATTGTATAAATAAAGAAGAAAAATAAACCAATTCACTAGTCTTTTCTCTGGATTTTCAATTACTTGTGCTCTATTTTATAATTTCTGGTATCATGATAATATGTCAAGCTGGTTTTGTTAAACTCTTGTGACACAAGATGCTTTGAAAAAGTGGAGGTTGTTAATATTATTGATGGAAAACAATTTTCAGCATGTAGCAGATCTTGCCACTCCTGCCAGAATAGGCTGGACACCTCCCTGGGAGAAGGGAGACAGAATGGCACAGAGTACTTCTGACCAGTTTCACCGTATTAGTCAATAACATTTAGAGAATAAAAATATTTGTCATGGCTCCACATGTCTACAGATATGTAGATGAAAAATATAGCTGAAAATGTTTGTCAAATAATGTTCAGTAAATTCTGTTTGCCAGTAGTTTTTCCAGCTAGAAGAAGAAGAAAACAACATTCTTGGGAAATTTATCCATTGTGACTATGCTGAGTTTTGATGGAGAGAAAAAAAGTGCAAGATTGAAATGGAGTACCTTTTTACTGGGACTGAATTTGGCCTGATTTTAGGTGCCTCATTTATCTTATTTAATCATGTTTTGACTATATGCAATGTTAGTTCATGGGTCTTTATACTTACAAGTAATGTTTCATCTCCGGTAATTTGGAACTAACATATTTCTTGAGAATTCCTAAACTATAACGTATTTTTCTCTAATGAAAGCACTGGTATGAAAAATATGTAGTCTTAGCTGCTACCACACACCAACAAAGTACCAGGAATAGACTGGAATTAAGCTACTTTGCAGTGCCTGTGTGTTAACACTGTTTACTTGCTAAGCTGCAGCCACAGCAGTGTGGGATGCCTTTCTTCCTAAAGAACCAGTCCCAACGCTCCCTCTGGCTGTGGTCTTCCTTAAACTAATAAGCACGGTGGTAAGGGAGAGGATTTCAATGTGAAATCTCCTAAGAAAAGCCAAAGAGAGAAGGATGCTTATGTGTTCCCATAGCTATTTCACACACATTAAGTAATAATCATACTGTAGTGTATAATTTACTGGAATTATATACTCTAATGTATTGATATAATTTACATGTAATAATTTTTTCATGTATAAAACTCCCAGTTCTTTTGCTCTTCTTATGCTTTAAAAAAATGTGATTGATGATGCTAATTATTTTGGAAGATAGAGCAGGTGATAATCAGTGGATTTGAGTATCTGTGACAGAGTAGTTGAATAACTGCAGAATCCAAGTATTTGGATGGAGTGTGGAGCCTGAGCCTCTTTTTCACATCACTTACTACAGTTCTGCTTTACAGGACACCACCAGTACTCCCCACGTAGCTTTGCAACAATTTGAATCTAATCATTAACTTCCTGTCAAATAAGGATTGTAACTGGAATCCTTGCTAGCATCTTACTCTCTGCTATAATTGCTAACTGCCTATTAATATAAAGAATTAGTGAGTGTAAATACAGCAGTAGAAAGTTCTAGCCAAAAATCTGGAGTTGCTGGCTGGGTAGTTTCTATGTGCTCAGAAAGGACAGTTTATGCATAGTTGCCTGCTATGCAGATAGCTGTTTTATCTCATATTGACACCAAAATGTTTCAGAGGGCAGTGCTGAGTTAATCTGCTATCCCAGGAGACCTAGTTTGGTGGAGTTTTGAAGCCTCATTTTGAAGGCTACTAATTTATTCCTTACTGGCAGAGATTTTTTTTTCCCTTTTTTTATACAACAACTATAAAGCCAGTCAGTATGAGCTGGTGGTCATGTATTGAAATGACAGCTTTTTCTCATCTGTCTTTCTGATCCTTGTGAAGATATTCCAGGATGCATTTGCTCTTCCTGTTCCTTTTCTTCTCTGCCTGTTGCCTCACTTCAGGACAGCAGACAGCTGCAGCTGGCTCATCACTCTCTCTGCTGGCAACTTTTACATTGTGTTAGGTCTGCCTTTACATGGGGAGAATACTCAAATTGCAGGAGTACCTCCCAATATTTTAAGATACTGGCCTTTGTGATGTGAAATACTAATTAGATATATTATTTTAAATCCATGAATGTAATGACACAATTTCTGCTCACTATCACATAGTTCTGATTTTTAGTGCCAGCTATGAATTTGACCATGAGTAAAAAAACCTCTTTGTGACATTTTGGTAGACAGTATTTTTTTACTCTCTTAATATGTATAGACACTTGCAGTAAATAATCAGTAGAGTAGGGCCAGTAACATTCTAATGGATAGTGCATAAAGATTAGGAGTCAGGTCTGAAAAAGATATGTTTAGTGCAGCCCACAGAGCCCTGACCCAAACTTCATGACATGTTTCCCAGAGACTGGAATCTATTCCAACAATAAATCACCAAAATTTGTTCTATCTGACTGTGTTAAAGCAACAGTCTGCAAAAGCTAGGACCACCAGCTAGGTTGTTTCTGCTGCATATCTGCTACAACCAAATCACGGCTTCTTTTTATAGATCAAATGTTACTGAGATGATGGAAAACATTATTGAGTTAAGAACAGGCCTGTGCTGTTCATCACCCAACAATCTGTGCTTAATTTTCAGTACACCCCTCTCTAGTTTCCTTGGGGAACATTTTGACAAATTGAAACCGTATTTTGTTGCTTTTCACATCTTCACAGCTCTTCAACTCTTGCTATGAAAATTCTAGCCATCATTTCCAGTTACATCAAATAACCCACCCAAACCTTGGACAAAGCATCATTTCAGCTTGCCCTAAACAAAAGGATTACAATGTAAAGAACATTTAATTATATTGCAAAAGTTTTCCGTTGTTGGAGTCCATGTGCTGTTGGACACGAATCTTTCCTGCTTTTAAGCATCTGAAGGAATATCTTGCTTTTACAGATTGTAACATTTCAAACTCTTTTTGGTTTGTTTTCTTAGTGTGAAAAAGAGGAGAAGATGGTCATCTTTGAAGAATTCCACTGGCTTTTTAAAGAGCGTTAAGCATATAGCCAGATTTTTTGGGCAGAAACAGCAATACTATACCTAGAAAATCTGGGACGGATTTGCTGCTTAAAACTACAATCAGTAGTAGTGTCAGTTTAGGAAGGCAGTTACCTGTCACATTTTTCCAGGGTTCTTCTCCATACATTGAAAAAATACTGGAAATACAAAATCACAGAATCACAGAATATGCTGAATTGGGAGGGATTCACAAGGATCATCGAATTCAACTCCTGACCCTGCACAGGACCAAGAGTCACACCATGTGTCTGAGGCTATCATCCAAATGCTTCCTGAACTCAGTCAGGCTTGGTGCTGTGACTACTTCCCTGGGGAGCCTGTTCCAGTCCCCAGCCACGCTCTGGGTGTAGAATCTTTTTCTAATATCCAGCCTAAACCTCCCCTGACACAACTTCAGATGAGTGACTATTCACCTTTGGATGGATAAGAGCCACATTATCTGAATTAAAAAGTTACCAAACCCTTCTTCTTCTTTGACCATATTATCATGCTTTTGAATGAAAAGAGTGGTCATCATAGCCTACAGATTCAGGGGAACACTCTGCATTACGGGAGACTTATTTTGACTGATGAGCTAGGCCTGCAGTAAACAGCAGATAGGCTAATGATTTGGAAGTAGTGTTACATGGCATCATCAATTTCCATCAACTTAAAGCTAAAGGTTTTAGTTATAGTACAATGTTGAATACTTCTTTTAAAAAAAAAACACAAAAAAAAAACCCACAAAAAAAAGACAACACCAAAACCAGAAACAAACCAAAGCCCCAAAACCCAACACCCAGAAAACCAAACACAAAGTAATTGATTCCTATGTTACATTCAATTTTAAAAGACACTCAGAGCAGTCACTCAAACACAAGCAGCACTAATGTCTTCATCTTGCTCCACTCTTTTGCAGACCAGGATGGAGGTCCTTTGGTGAAAGCACATATACATATACACATATGCTGTCTGATCTTGGGTGCTGCACTTACCGTCTATACACATGTGCGTACACCTTATAGACACCCCTTATCCAGGATCAAAGTTAGAAAGGAGTTTTATAAGAAGATGGGAGAGGCTGTGCTAACCAGGCACAGAGAATGATCAGACAAATGTATCAACTGGTATCTGTCTACATGTATCCAGGCCTTTTTTATCCTCTTGTGCCTCTGTTTTCCTACACTTGTTCCTCCCCAAATCATCCAGATCCCTCCTTTTCCCCAATTTTAGGTCCTCCTCTGGTGAGGTGACTTGATGGATCCCACAACGGGCCTGGCAGGGTATTAGTTGGGCTTCCTGTTTCTCCCTTCTTCATCTCTCTGCACTTCTTTTGGGGGATGCAAACAAGCTTTTTATTACATAACCTAACATATCAATTAATGGCATGCTAGAGATTCAAAAATGGTGAAATTTCAAGACAAAATGTGTAACATTGAAAAGCAGAAGTAATGGCTCTTTGTGAAACATTCAAAAGAGACCAGTGTCTTACTGGGATGATGGATGACACAAGACTAGAAGTGTTTGCTATGTTCTCAATGCACGTCAGCAGGTGTGGGCAAGGCTGTGCCTCTGGTAATAAAAGGTGACTTTTAACACTGTTAGCCAATAAATCTCTCAGGTTCTGAGAATTGTTCCAGCTTAGGGCATGAATCTGAACAATTTGGTCTGTCCTGCACTCTGCCTTCCCTACAGCCACAGAAATGGGTGCTGTCACCTTTTCAGACTTTCAGGTCTGTGTCGAACATCCCCTTCGCTGGCTGCCCTTGTTCCTATTCAGTCTATTACTCTCCCAGACAAAAAAAGTTCTCCAGGAGTTAGTGTGTTTTCCCTAAAATGGTCCAGGTTGTTAGATTGATAAGAATGTACAAGGTCAGTGCTTAAGGCACTCCATTTTTACATCAGATTTTGCATGGCTTTAGCTGACTGTAGCAGAGCATTTTGAAAAATCCAGCAATACTGGGTTGGATTCTGCAGAGGTTTGCCACTTTGCTGGCAGTAAACATTGAAATATTGAAGAGCTGGAGTTAATTGGGGAAGACTGTGGGATGAAGATGGTATTCAAAGAGGTGAAGGTCCAACTGTTCTGGGGAGCCTGAGCTTTAACAAGTTCATCTTAGTAGCTTTTGACATCACTGAAAGTGGACATCTGCCTCTATCTAGGACCTTGGTGCACCATATCTCTGAAATATGTCATTCCCTTACAAAATAAACCCAGAATATACTAAATATTTTTGATGTTGTGTACCATGTGTTTCAATGTCATAAATTGGAGGAGTTATTGGAGGGCACCAGTGTCATTTTTGCTCCTAGAACAACTATGCTTTCATTCGCTTGAAAGGGAGCTTTTATGGGATTTTTTTCACATGCTTCACACTCATTTTTCTTTAAGAGCTATCCAGATAAATCATTCAAAGGGTTTTTGGTGTAGGCTGCTGTTGTCTCTTCTTGGAATGGTGTAGCTAAAACACATCATGTGAACCCTCAGGACATTTTCATGTGCTCACTATATGCAAAGACCTTTATTTAGCCTTTAAAAGCCACTTGCGCAATTCAGCAACCAAGGTTTGAATAGACGGGTCTCAATAGCTTTTATTTGCACAAATCATGTGTGTATGCTGAGCAGGTTTGGTACCAAAATAAGTCAATAGATAATATTTGCAGATATCTCTCAAACTTGAAAAAATATCACTAGAAATCAGCACTCACTTTCTAATGACATTCATTTATTTGTTAGAGTTGTTAGTAAAATGTCACAAAAATATCTGTGAGATTGCTCAACTAACTTGGCAGCTCATTTGAACTGGTTAGGAGGGAAATTTTAGCTACCAACAAGTGTGATGCAACACGAACACTTTTAGGGTTCTAATCCTTGTGCTTGTTTTCTTAGTGAAAAATTTTCTACCAGCTGGGTTGACTGCTCTTTCAGTGCCTTAAATCAAACATACCTGGAGGCCTCAAGATGAGAAAAATAAATATTTGAAAAAAAAACCTGTCTGTTTGCAGAGGTTGCCTTAGACTGGTTCCTCTCTGAGACTTGCATTTTCCCCTTCAGAAACTGAAAAGAATATAGAGAGATCCTGCACACCTAAAACCAATACTAAAGAGGCTAGTAGGCAAGGCTTTTGAGTTGATGGAGATTATAAGCAAGAACAAGGTAGCTTTTCAAGGGTATTTTAACCTTCATACATGCTTGATTGCTTTGCACTCATGCTGTTTGGTAGAGAGAACCAAAATTAATGTAAACCAGAAGGGCAAAAATTTGCAGTTTGCTGCATTGAATATAAAGGTTTAACAAATTCTATCTATTTATTGTTGCTTGGAGAAAAAGGCTGACCTCTCATGAAAAACCTTAAATTCTATTTTCACTGAAATCAACAATCATAAAACTCAACAATCTTTGTTTTACAATGTTTGGTTAATTGTAAGGAGGAGTGCTTGTATGCAGTAAAAAAGGCAGAGATACTTGCAGCCTTGCATTTTTTTGCTGTTATTGTTAATTTGATGCATTTTTGTTGCAACATAGATTAAGAAGAGATCTATTTGGGTCATTGGGTCTTGGCCCTGCTATTGCAGCCAATGTCAGTATATATGCATAATCCCCCCCATAGAAATTGAAGAAAGGTTGAATATCTGGGAGTAGTCAGACAAAAACCTATCTGAATTTTTTTCAGAATTTTAATGCTGTAATGGTTACAGACTTTTATCTCATTTCCAAGGCAAATTTTTCTTTATCTTTTCTTAGTAGATAGTCATGTATTAAATATTTACTGTGAAAGGATTAAATTAACAGAGGGATATTGTAACAATTTGTGAATCCAGCTAAATTCTCCAGAGCAGAGCATACTGTGCCAGTACAAATATTTGCATGGTACTAAAAATTAATGTATGTGGAAGAACATAAATTAAGTAATTCACTGTGAATTTTTCAAGCTTCCACATGATTTTTGCATCTCACTTGAAGAATGTAAAAGATACATTGGTAGTAATCTCTGAAAGTGCAACCAGGTGTATCCTGTGATATTGGTTGTATTTTAAAACCCAATGAAATAACTATTTTTTTGTTATTTTCATTCATGAAAAGCCCATGTAGAACTATTACTTTTATAGGCACTTAGAAATGAACTTTAAATAGTTTTAAAGAATTGGGAGTATATAAACATGCATATATAAGAGCCTATTCACCCTGTGATGTGGCAATGGCCAAGTCCTGCACACAGACTGTGCCTCTTTCACAAACCACGCAGGCACAGTAGGACAGGGTGGTTCTCATCTGTGGGGGTTGGCACTTCTGCAGGTTTGTAGGGAAGATATCTATCTTGATCTCTGAAAGAGATATGGTAATCCTGAAATACAGGCAAGGCTTTCTCTAAGGGATTCTTTAAGCCTTTTTTCCCCTACTCGGGGAAAGTGAGTCATGGCATTTGCTGATGTTTATCCATCACTGTCCAGCTCTCATGTTGTGGAGGGGCAATTTATACATTACCTTCTGCACTGATGTATCTACTAAGGTGACAAAAGATATGGTCTTCGAGGGATATTACAGAAGACTGATCCCTCTTCTAGAGTCTTTTTGCAGCTGAATAGGGAGATGTGGCACAGATTTGGACTGATTTCTTCCACACTTGGAAAGCAGGCTATGCAGTGATGATACACTTCACTTTAGGATGAAGCAACAAATATGATATATACTCTAAAAGTGGAGAGACTGCTCAAGTGATCGACAAGTCTGACCACTGGGACTGTCATCCGTTTTTAAGCACTTTCCTATTTTGTAACATCTCGTGCATATTGTTGTGTTCACTTAGGTGTTCATAGAGTGCCTTCTTTTCTGCAATAGACATATTCATAAAACAGAAAAATGCAGAGAATCCCAGGTACAGACTACACTTGTGCTGCAATGCAAGATGAATTCCCAAGGAAGGAGAATTTAATTAATATTACACTAAGGTAATTTGTCTTGTTTTACTCTGCAAAGTGTGGAAGCATTCCATTGGGATTTGTTGTTTTTTCCTACTAGTTATTTCCAGGTTGGAATTAATGAAGTTCAGCAGCCTAAAGCTACGGCTGTTAGTCACCACCACAGCTCTTAATCCCACAAAATATATTATGAAAGCCAGGTAGGTTCCTTTCCAACTCTTTAATCATGATTATCATTGAAGTTTATGGCACAATTCCCAACCTCCCTTACTTGATGTCCTTGATCTCCACCAAGTTGCAGAGATTTAACAGTTTATCTCCAAAAGAACTACAGTGTGCGCATCTGAGAGTGTATTTTGAAAACCTGGCTAAGAAATAGGATTCCTCTGTACTTGTGAAACATACAGTTTTCCTTTGAAAGGAAAGCTGGGCAGATGGAGCTGAGGGTTTTTCACAAACATACAGGCCTAATGAAGTCATCAGCAGTGATTCTACTACATCCGTGCTTCCTGTTGCTCCTCTCTAAAATGTTCATCCAAGTAGAGATTTGTTCATGCGCACACCTAAAAAAAGACATAGTTGTTTGAAAACAGGAGTTTTGCATCTAGAGAAATCATTGGACCTTGTAGGATTTTGTACCTACCTTTTCTCTTGTTTAAAAATTCTCCATCATCCAAATGGGATGAAAAAAGAGTCACACAATGGAGAAACAAGACCAGTAGACAAAGAAGTGAATTTTGCACTATATCCTACAAATGGCATGTGCTTGGCATAATTTTTTATTTACTTGGTATAATTATTGAGTCAGTATCTCAATGAAATCACATAGGGCTATACATTGTGCCAGAACAAAGAAATTGCCAGTGAATAGTTTGACAATTGTTTTGAAAACACAGTTTGTCAACAAAGGTGCTTATTAAAATGACCAGAATTTATTACTTTTTGTAACAGGATAAAACAGATGAAAGAGTGGTATTCATAGCAGTGCTGGGGAGGTTTGGCAGTCAGTGATCTTGTGTTAGTGATATGGCAATAAGAAGTTCTAAAGAGGAAGATATTGATGCTCATACGAAAAACAGGCTAGACTGAGTAATGACCTAAGGAGACTGTTAGGGTCTAAATGAAAAAGAGAGGAATCAGGCAGCTATCTCTCAACCTATAGAATCTTGCACAAGATTGTATTTCAGCTTCCCAAAATGTTTTCAGATTAGTTCAATGCACTTTAACAGAATAGTTCAAAAATACCGCCTATGACCTATATTATTCTCTGCCTAATGATTTCCTACCACCTCCTGCTCCTGACCAGGATAGCTCTGAAGGAACAATAAGTACTGTTGAAAAGATAAAGCCTTAAATGAAGCATTTTCATTCCTTGGAGAACCCAATAGGTCCTACTTGTCCTTTGGTGTGCCTGCTTAAGAGGACAAAAAGCCAGATCACAGACATTATAACACAGATTATTTCTGCTGCATTATGTGTGTGGCCTTAGAGAAAAGGATGCAAATTTACACAGACTAACCATTTCAGGCACCCAACTTGAGGTTCTTGTTTCTCAAGTTTTCTTGTACAAGGTTGGACTCAGAATTGAGTAATTCCCTAGTACTGACCGTTCAATACTGTCAGCATAGAAGTGGGAGGGATTTGAATTGATGGTTTCATCTTTCTTCAGCACTGGCAGTAGTCTCTCTCACTCCTTCACTTGTGTCCACCTGGAGAGGACATAAATCAAAGCCAGAACTGTTGACCTTTTAGTAAGGAGTTCCCCTTTTTCATCTCTCAGCAAAAGGATTCTCAGCTGAGTGAGTTGTGGCCAAATTTGCAAACCCAGGGGATTTGGTCTAGGGCTTTGAAGAGTAACACTGTTTCCATAGAGTTGGTGGTGTAATCTGCAAGCTTTGTGTGTGGAACATGTAAAATTCTTTGTCAGCACTAAGAAAGACATAGGCATTTGAAAGTGAATAATCTGATTTAAACTCTTGGGTGTTCATGAATGATCTCAAATGATTTAATACAGGGAAGTCCAATTTGTGGCAAATATAATTCCAGGTGCTTCAGACACTATACCCAGCTCTGTTTCTATAGTAGATGCTTCTGTGCACTCCTGTGATACTGGAAAGCTCAGTAATAAAGAGTTTGACTATTCATGTTTAGACTGGCACTAGCCTAGTTTTTCAGAGGAAATTATCTAAGAGCTTCATAGTGTTAAAGGCAAAATAGATAAAAAAAACTAAGTGAAAAACAGCAGGATAGGAAATACATTATTCTTTCATTTGTAAAGGTGTTAAAACGCTATGTAAGATGATTTTTATATTTCACAGTTACACTTGCAGACAAGTGGAAGTATTTAAACCTAGTGAAAGACACAGTGTTTGCAGAGATTTCTTCTTTTTAAGAGTAACTGCCTAGAATACTTGAACATGACTTTGTGTGTCTCCCCATTTTCCTCTGGGGAATAAAAGAAGAGTGCTCAGTGGTAAGTCCTGGCCCTATACTGCTGAGTCTGCAAAAAACCACTCTTTGAATCAGAGGATAAGAAGAGCTACATTCTGTTAGAATTATCACAAGTTCCTAATCGCCTTGATAAACAGCACAAAGAGAGAATTGCTTCCCTTTTTACATACAAGCACTGCCCTTGTTATAAGGTCTTGTATACAGTATTGTCAAACCCCAATTTTAATTGCATATTTCCAGACACCATTTTAGTAGAGGTATTAATGAAGGATAATGTTTGAAGAACGTCTGTATACATCCATTTCACTTCTCTCTCGGGCAGTCTGTCTGTAAATATTTACAATTTTTAGAATGCACATTTAATCCTCTTAAAACTAGAAAGAGATAATATTTAGTTTACAAAAAGCAAGTTACATGTCTTCTGGAATATTTAATTTTCTTTAAAAGCTTCTTGACCTTTAACTTGTGTCATCTTAGCTCTGCTTTCAATGTGATCTTTTATGTTTCAGCAACTATATATTTATGGTACAGTAGTGCCTGAAAGTCTTAGTCACTCTCCTCTGTATGAGCACACCCCATACCTGCAGTGTGAGAACTTTAGAAGAGCATCCTGAAGATATTGTGCTCTGAAAAGACAAGGTAACCAGATTTAAAAAAAATAATAAAATCTTCCAGTTTTTACTGTGGAACCGATGGACAGCCTGATGAAATGAATGGCTCAAGTTCAAATGGGAAGCCATTCTCATTCTCTTCCTCTGGACTATCCTAGTCCTTACTTGCCCAGTCCAGAGGCCCTCAGTCCTGTGTGGGGTTGGTACATAGGGCTAGAAGTCTGCACTTACTAAATATCTGGTGTTATCCATTAAAAGAAAAACAATTTCTGCATCATTTCATGTATTCTCTGGTAGTGGCTCTTTAAACATTCCAGAGAGTTGTACTATGCCCACCTCAGTTTCTTATTGCTTTGTAGGTCCATATACTAGACATTTCTCAATAATTTGCTTTTACCACTTGATTCCTTGGTTATTGTTTTGTTGTGCCTTCATTTCACCTTTATGGGAGGCTGTCTCCCTCTCTCTCCATAGTACAGCTTTTCTACTGGTAGCTTTTTATTGATGTCATGATCATTTAACTACTGTGCCATGCTAGTGAACAAGAAAACAATATTTAGGCATGAAGCCCTACAGTCTGCAACTAACTGTTTTTGTTTAGCAAACACAGCTTCCACTACTATTGCCCATCTGGGAGGGAACCTCAAAGATATCCTGTGAGGACAGCCCTGCCTGCAATGATGGGGATATGCAAGGCTGCAGGCTGGTCTGAAAACACATCTTGCCCTGCGCACCCACAAGTGAAAGTGAATCAGAACAATTGCATATGGGTATATGTTCAAAAATCATGATGGGAAATAGATGAAGATTCTTGTTTTGCATATTTGTTTTCTTTCCAACCAGTTTCTGCTCTTCTGGTTGCTCTGCTGAGATGCTTCAGCTGAGCTTTTGATGATGGGAGAGTAAGAGGTTGTGTGAAACTGCTAAGCATTCTACTCTGAGCTCCCTCACTGAATGGACTATAGTGGGGGAACCTGTATCACAAGAGAGAAGTGTTATAAGGTCCCATCTGTATAGTTTACGCTGAGCTCTCATTTAAAATTGGCTCATCACAACACAAGTCCAAAAATTGATGAAGTATATTTATTCTTACTTTAGCTGAAACTAGCATGCCAGAATCAACTTTATTGTCAAAGCATGACAGAAACTGTACTTCATTTGCTGCATACTGTTGTTCTATCTTAGTGCAATTGATTTCTGGTTTACAGAAACAAAACTAAACAAAAAAACCCCTAAGAGCCAGTATCAACACAGTTGTCCTAATTCAGCACATTCATAGCAAGGAAATAATTAAAAAGTAGTGTTGAAGACAGAGTACACTGAAAATCTTTCTTCCTTGTGAGTTTAGTAGTAAATTCAGCTACAGTAATAAATAGATTTATCTTGCTTCATTTACATTAAAGCATTTTTTGGGTTTTGAGTTTTTTTTTCCTTTCTTCCAACCTCCCCCCTCTCCCTCCGTTTTCCTCAGTTTGAGTTATTAAGTTTTCTGGTCAGAAAACTCAAAGTCTTTGGTCTGAAAGTGGCAAGTATATATTGGAGTAAGTGGCAAGTTCCACTGATTTGCCCCTGTAGACTCTATAGAACTGAGATTACAGGTGCAACTTTGTTCCATTGTCACTGGAGAGAATACCTATGAAGGAAAGCAGAAGGGTAGATGAAGAGAAAGACAGCTTTTGTGCTATGTAGTTTATTGGCCTTCAGATGACCTTAAAAAAAAAAAAAAAGAAGGTCATCTTTGGTTTCAAGGTGCTTTGATTATTTGTTTCTTAAACAAGGGAAGTGTATATTTCCAAAAGCTGTCTGAAAGTGCTGCAGAAAAGAGGGAGGGAGAAAAGGAGACTATGGCTTAATTTATAGACACAGTTCAGGTCCATATTTTAGCCCATACCCAAATCTGTAAGTCAGTTCTAAGCCTTTAGTATTAGTGTTTGACCACCTTGCTGCTTATGAACTATAGTACTCTGAGTATTGTAATAACCCAAATGAAGCTGAACTTTAAATTTTATTTTGATCTCATAAAATCAGTTCTCAAGACATACTAGAAAGCAGAGCAGAGTTGAACACTGAGATCAAAAAGTACCTAAAGGATTTGAAGACTGTGGAAATTCATGTCATGCTTTATGAAAGATGTAAAATATACCAAAACAAACAACTCCAGCACCAAGTTTAAATAAAGTATCTATTTTGATATGGATTGTAATACTGAGTGTCCTCACAGGTATGGCTTCCTTCTAGGTTAATGTTTGCTGTTACAAAATGAATGGATGGATGTTAAATTATGCATTTGTTCATTTGTTTCCAGACATGAAGATATCTCCCCTTTTTGGAATACAAGGAAAGCAAGGATAGATTTTGCCCCTCCGTAAGGCAACTGTGTGCTCTGCTGTTTGTGCACTGCAGTGGGGGAGAGCAGTGCCACCCCCCACACACATGTGTTTATCACTGTGACCTTGTCTGCCTCTGTTTTTAGAAGGGTGAAAAACTGTGCTACTTCTGTAGATGCAGCTTGCTGTGTATAGAGAGGAATTTGGCCAGCCATAGTAGTACAACAGATGCAAATAATTTACATGTTTTCCCATGGCAAACTTGTTCACTGCATTTTTGGACTGGATTCCACTCAGAGAGAGTCATGTTGGCTTTTTAAAAGTTGTCAGACACAAAGTAATGCATGATATCTTTTAGCTTTGGTTTTTTTTTGGTTGGTTGGTTTTGTGGGTTTTTTTTTGGGGGGGGGGGATGTGTTTATTTCTTTGTTTCGGGGGGTTTTTTTTTTTGTTCGTTTTTGGGGGGTTTTTTTGGGTTTGGGTTTTTT
>JAOXXN010000446.1:83582425-83594977 GCA_026770055.1 Myrmophylax atrothorax
TTTGGGGTGTGGGTTTTTTTGTTTTTTTTGGGTTTTGTTGTTTTTGTTTTTTTTTTTGCTCGTGGACTGTGCCACTTTAATCGTATTTCTGTTAGCAATTCTGGTTGTAGAAGTTTTGAGGCAGCTATCTCGTAATCTAATTCATGTCAATTAGTTGTCAGTGCAGACAAAACCCCTGTTATTCAGTTTGTGTAACTAGCTCCCAATAAATCTTTCTTGTGCTCTATCAGCACATATGGTAGAATTTTTTCCCCCAGTCCTCATTTTGTAGCCTTTATCAACTGCTACTCTCAAGAGATTGAAACCTGTTCTCACTCTGTCTTTATTTGTTATGTTCTTACCCATGAGAGTAATAAAGAGTAAATGAGTGAGTCTGAGTAGTTACACCCATCTCTCTTTTAACTAACATTTAAGGAAGCTTTTTTGTCAGTATGAGTGTATATCACTTAACTTTCTATTCAGGAAAAAGGATCAAAGTGAAGATGACCTGTTTCTCCATGCTATTGAGTGAAGTGTGTACAGACTCAAAAAATAAAGAAAAAAAAGAGTGGAAACTTAATTTCTTAGAGCTGAGTTTGCCTCATTTGGTGGTGAGGTGTACCTTGCCTGGGGACTGTCTCATCAGTGAGTCTAGAGGTTTCCTGCTGGGTGAGGCACTGGGTGCCTAGATAGTCTACCTTTGTTGCGGCCTTTGATGATTACTGTGCTTAACACGGGGGCACTATGACTGAAGCAAAAAGAGCTTTAAAATGGAACATCTTACAGAGAAGTGTGAACAAGTGAAATACAGCAAACAAGCCAGTGTTGTGTGAGAGTTAAGGCAAGAGAACTTTGAAAAGTTTGTATGATCTAGGGAAAGTAGAACTACAAACCCTCAAAAGATAGTCTTCACTTCACTGTTAGTTTTGCCTTTTTTTGGCATGTATCAGATCTGTTCTCAGGTGAAAACCTTAAGCCTTTGTGGTTTTGGTCAAATCTTGGCCTCTACTTGAAAGAAATGTGACCTGGGTAGTGAAAAACTGTGAGAGGCCAACATGAGAGATGCTCTTTCCTGACTCAAGAAGAAAGTGGAAAACATGCAGGGAAAAGCCCCTGGAAATAAAAGAGTTTCATTGCATTTAGGCCCCCAGAAATGAAACGAAAATGGTACTAGGTGGTGGAGACAGAAATTGCAATGTCAAAGTGTAGGCAGGCAACTGTCTTTCCCTTCTGATAGCCCATTACTGCCCCAAATCAACCTATCCTCACTTCATGGAGTGCTGAATCTTAAGACAGAGGGGTCAGGATTGCGTTCTTAAAAGGCTAGAAGGTTAAAGGCATACGCATGTGGGAGAGGAGCCAAGGGAGCTGGAAATAGCTGGTTGCTCCTCCTGAGTCCGATGATTAATCTGCCAATCAGCCTCAGCAGTCCACACAGTGTGGTCACACAAAAGCTTTACATGAGATACTGAAGAACAGTTGTCAACAGCTTCTTTGGTTGTACTTTGCATTGGTGAGTCCTGTGAACTGTAACGGCTCTGAGTAAGGATCTGGGGATGACCCAAAAGAGATGAGGTCACTCATTCCTGTCTTCCGAGCTGAAGATAAAAATCAGATATGAATCAACACATCCTGAAGGTGAAGAGTTTCTTAAGTAATATTAAGAGGTTGTTGCTGTGATGTTATTTAGAAGCCCTCAGCCATGGAATGGTTTTTCACATGGCTGTTGAAAGCAGATGAAAATAATTTTACAAATACTGCCTGAGTGGCTAACTCCTGAGAAAGGTCTAGATTCAGATTGACGCACGTTGACGTAGCAGAAAAGACGGAAGTGTCAGCAAGGTTAACATTATCTAAAAGGTTGCTTAGCAAAGAAAATAAACTGTCACGTATGCACTCTAAGGGAAGGACAAGTACTAATAGTTACTTATTTAGCTAAATTTTCAACAGCTGAATCAGCTGCGTAACACGATCGTTTGAAGACAGCAAACATTTCTTCTAATGTTTAAAACTCCCCATTGATTTACAGGAGAGTTTTCTAAGAGAAATAATCATATCAAACTCAATGTAGATGTCATGGTATAACAACTAAGCCCACAGTAATTTTAAGTAATATTTTAATCTAGTCTATTTCCATTCTGAGTAGCCTTGAGAATGTAATTTATTTCCTCAGTTATGACATGTATAAAATAATTATAATATTTATCTGCCTCATAATTAAAATTGGGAGTAATTAGCATTTATACAGACTCCTCTATAAAACATAGCCTGTGCACAGGTCTACTTGTATAATGACAGTTATCTTGCCATCAGAATAGACAGACCACTTGTGTATATGTTTATTGGTGAGAAATTTGTACAACTGTTGATGACAGCACTTTATGTTATTCTGCCATCTGCATTTTAAAAGTGAAATGGTAGTTTAATTCAACAGTAGGGCACATGTATGGGCATATGCATATCTATGTTCTTAACTTTGGATAACTAGGTAAGGACTTTACAGCTAAATATTAAACTATGTGGCAATAGGAAAGGTACACTGTTGTTAAAGATAAAATTGTGAAATTACAATATTCTGCATAGAGATTGAAAGGATAAATGAATTATAAAAATTATTTACTTAGGTAGACCAGTGGAAAAGTCTATTTCTGCTAAGCTCGGAAGAAAATAGCATATAATTTTAGATTAACAAGTTAACTGAGATGTTAAGACTTTTAGAAAGCAAACAGATATCACATTAACTACAAAACAAAGACTTAATTTTAAATTCAGGGAATGTTCAGGTTCTTTTCAAGATATTCATGTAAATTCCACAAATTGCAAAGAAAAGGGGTGCTTCTATAGGCAGGCTGTGTAAACAATGTTAAATGCCTCATGTTGCTGTGCCTACCACAGAATTGTGTAGTACGGTGGATTTACAGGAACTACCCATGTCGTAAGCAGCACGCCTCCTCCCACGGTTCAGACAGTCCATTGTTCTACCTTACCCATTTTAGTTAGGGAGGGTGGACATCTAGGAGATTTCAGACACTTAGGATTCAATGCAATGTTGGAAGAATCTTCAGCAAAACTTAAAACTCCTATATAGAAAATTTGTCTGTGACATCTCTGGAGACTTCAGAAAAGCTTAAAGGGGCACAGAGATTGTAATCTAGCAGCAGCTGCCTGTCTGAGTGCTCTTCAGAATGATGTTAGCTGGAGGAGAGGGGAAAAGAGAGGCCTGAATAGTTACAAGTAGAGGACTTAGGCAGAGGCCAGATCTTACTTATCAATTCACTGCCAAAGACAATGTATTTATGGACCACAACCTTTAGTCTGTCTTGAACTTGTCTACCTGCTGCAACATTGAAAGAGAGAATCTCTTATGCTGGTTCTAGATCTTGAACAAGGATTCTCAGTTTCTGAATGCTGAATTTCTTACATAGTTTTGGGCTTATGTAACGTGGAAGTTTTATCTTCAAACGTCACCGTGTTTCACTAGAGTGCTTATAAAACAGGTAGTCATTACATAGCATAACTCTTGCTGCTATTGAATCAGAGAAGGCAGTGTGTTAGTCTTTTATAAAATGGGCCATTTATTGAAAAAAGGAAGTAAAGAGAAAAGGGTCAGTATTTGTGGTACCTAAATTGAAACCAAACCCAACAATCTCCAGGTATCCTGGCACCCAGAGCATGAGTTGGTTCCAGCAACTCAACTGTAATTTTTTCTGCTGTGTGTAGAAATTTCTTGCCCTTGTTTGAAATACTAACCTTGGTAACATCAATTAAGTTTCTTCGCTTTGGCCTGAGTGTCACTGAAGTTAACTATGCTAGTTTCTGTTAATTTTTCTCTCCAGTTCTTTTCAACGCATTCTGTTTTGAATTGAACCCAAGGTTATTTCATTAAAATGAGTAATCAGAAGTTGATTGTGCCATTTAAACACACCATTACTGACTCTGGTCATGCAATCCACTATTAGGCACCAATAATTCAACTGGAACAGATAAAATTATGCTAGTACCAGTGCAAATAAGATCAAAGCTGTATTTTATAAAGTTTGTTTTATAAGAATACAGAAGACTGAGGCCTGTGAAAGACACATCATTGCTCTTCTGCAGCTTACTCCACTAGAGACTCTCAAAGGTCTCTCAGGTAAAAAATAATAAAAAAAATAGTTGCTTCCATAAAATCTTAGTTGGGAGAATTGCTGTGGAATCGCTGTTGTAAGGCATGTATGAATTCAATTGTAGCAAATCATTGTGGTTTTATTCAATTTATATTTTGAGGAGTAAAAGGATTATTCAACATTCTCCTTTGAGAAAGAGTTTTTATTCTGGTCCATGCACATCTTTTCCCATCCCATAGTGTTTTAATAGCAAGTTCACTGAGATGCAACAGTTACAAAATACTTTCCAAATTTGTACCTGAATAATGCAGTGGCTCTACTTTATTTTATTCTGATTGTATTTTTTATATGGTACTTTTACTAATCTGAAATGAATGACTGGATTTGAGATGTGTGCCTTAATGCTGGCTGT
This sequence comes from Myrmophylax atrothorax, assembly GCA_026770055.1. Lineage (NCBI taxonomy): Eukaryota > Metazoa > Chordata > Aves > Passeriformes > Thamnophilidae > Myrmophylax > Myrmophylax atrothorax. Next base: position 83,586,923 of record JAOXXN010000446.1, read on the forward strand.
CAGTCTCAGAAGCAAATGAAGATGACCTATGTATACAAGTACCTCTTTTCTTCACCCTGCAGCTATGAAACCAATCTTCTACTGCAGAACAAGTGGGAAGAGTGAAAACCAGTATTTTAAAAACTATTTCAAAATTTCTTAACTATCCCTGAAGAAAACAGAATACATCTCTTTCAACATTCCACTTTCCACTAGTGTTTAAATGAAAAGACAAAAAAAGATAAAATTGCTTTAATTTTCCCCTAGTAAGTTAGAATATTTACCTCAGAAGACAAAATGCTGAACTTAAAAGTTTGAATGGTACTAACTATAGCTTTTATAAGATGTTATAGCATTCATAAACCCCCTAATTTTTGAATTAAATAGATTAACACTAAACTGTTTGATGTGGAAGGAGTAAGTTGTCCAGCTCCAAACCACATGTTTTTATCTGGTACTTCTCATTGGCCATCTGTTCTTTGTTGTCTGTCCCAATTGCACCATCTGTCCCAAAAATTAAACTCACTATGATGACCTCACCTACAAAACTGCCAGATGGAAATAGGTCTGTCAATCAAAGCTGGTAAACAGCCATCACTTCCTTTGCTGTTCTCTTTGTCCTCAGTGCTGGAAGCAAGGAATGCAGACTAATGCCTCAGATTTTTGATTCCAACTGTGTCTCTCTTTAAGCTCATCTAGCATTTTCACATAGTGGTAAGAAAAGAAAAGAAAGGAAGGCAGAAGAGGGTGAGAAAACCAGCTGATGGAACTGGCACAAGGAGTAGCATTGCTTTACAGCAATGTAGGCCACCTACAACTTGCAGAGAAAAAAATGATTCTTGATCAGTCAAAGGAAACACCTCTAACTTCCTTTGCAGTCTTGTTTGTTTCTGATTTGATTCTGGTGGGGTTTTTTTATTTGGTTGGTTTTGGTTTTGGTTTTGTTTCGAGTTCAGAATAAGATGCAGATGCCTTTATTAGGTATATTTTAGACAGTTCATGCTATATGACATGGATGCTGCTCTTAAAATCTATAAGAAAAGTCTGAGTCTTTCTCCCTTAGGCTGTGGATTTGCACGTAGCAAAACACTAGATAGGTGCTACACACCTGAACTTCTCTATTCTTTCCACATGCAGAACTAGTTTATCTTCTTTCTTGTTTGGCTCATCAATTCAATATTCACCTGGAACCTGCACACCGGCCAAGGGACATCTTAATTATATCAGGGACATAGACAGGTGATGGGGTTCTGATCTTAGGTGAAGATAACTGGAAGGGATGTGAGAAACTGCTGGACATGACCTAGCTGGAATTTCTGGATGTGACTGCTAACAATGCATGGACTCTGACAAAGGTTACAGTTACAGATGACACTGTTAGGCTCTCTGTAAGCACCTGTGAAGGGAGGCTGGATTTCACTGATGTTTAAAGGGAGAGTTGCTTAACAAATGGCTGAATTTCACAGATAATTGGGAGTATGTGTGACCTTTTGGGCACAGATCATGCAAAGCTAGCACTTTCTAAATAACCATGTCAGAAACAGCATATAAAACCAGGAACACCTAGATGGTGGTATCAAACCCACCAAATTTGGGTACAGATGTAGTAAAACATGGACCATGGCAGAAGATACAATCATGGTTATTTAGTTGTGAGAAGATGGAGATGACAAAAGCAGGGACAAAACCAGAGAGGTCAAGAAATAAGAAAAGAGATGCAGTTATGACTGCCTTGGGTGGGGGGGGGTGCAGCTCATCATATCTTTGAGCAGGAAAAAAACCCAAACCTATTTCTGACCACATCACATTGAACCTGCTTCCTTTGTCACGAGGACTGGCTACGTGAGTGTTGCCTTCCTGGTCAGCAGAAAAGCAATTAGGATAGATGCATAAGGCATCCCAGTATCACTGTGCCTGTACATGCTTCAGGAATGACAGCACTGATGTCCTTCTACTGTCCTAGAAGACTGCACAAATCCTTGCAGCACAAATCCTGTTCTGTCAGGATCCCTGTTTTCATCAAGTTTTTCTTAAGGACTCAGTTACTACCTTGTCAGTATTATATCTCCCAGATTTGTTTCATTACTGCTTGCAATCACTAAACTGCAAAAGAACACTTCTTAACTCTTGAGTTATAATGACACTTTGATATTCTCTTCTTAGTATTTAAAGTATTTATGGGTGAAGAACATGAATATCAATGTGAGAAATACCTACAGATTAACTTTAGTGTCCTGGTGAGGTTTTAAGACTTCCAACACCTCCTGCTTGACTTCTGGAAACTAAAAAATGTTTTCCTGTCAGTGAGATGTTAAGATAGTAGAGGTACTTCTTGGTTTCTGACCTCAGTCAGAGGAAGAGCACAGTGCCTCAGAGAGTTACCCACAGAGGGCAGTTCATGCAGGAATGCATATGGGGCTGCCATCAGAAATGGCTGAAACATCACACCTCACAGGGTGTAGGTGTTTGAGGTCAGCAGCTCATTAGACATTTTTGTACACTTGGAAACCAGATACCGCAGTCCCTTGTTTGAGGGTAAATGCCTTACTGAGCAGGGTTCTCCAATTGCATGGAGGAAATAGCACCACCCAAAGTCAGGCAGTCATCCCCAAAGAGAAGAATTTTGCTTCCCTGACCTCCTTAGGATGAAGGGGCAGAAACTTTCATATCCCAACTCCTGAAGCGAACAAAGCACCACACTCATTTTGAATGCCTGGAAGGAGAGTGAGAAAAAAAAGTCCTGACTTTGCAGATGAAATGTAAGGGCTCTCAGAAGACGGAATTCTCAATTCAGCTGAAGCATTTCACATCAACTCTTGGAGAGGAAACTTCAAGGTCTGTACACAAGCTCTCAGGAGCTGCTTGGCTAGAATAATAGCACTTTATGTGAAATTCAGGGTTGTTTAGGTGAATGACGCATTCTCCCAGGAGGTCTAAAGGATTATGGCCCTCTGGGGATCTGGCAGATCAGCCTGATCACCCCCTGGCTGAGGCTGAGCCCATCTGCTCTTTCACAGATGTTGATGGGTGACTCATACCCAGAGGCAGAAATCAGAAAGTCAGATGGGTTTTATTTAGTTGTCTTTCTACTTCAGTCCAGGTAATTTGTATGCATCCTCATTTGGTACGATTAGGGTGATCCCCTTTAGTGGATGAGTCAGAATTGATTTTTTCTTGGTGCTGCCTTATTCATAAGTTTAGTCTTGTGGTGTTAAGGTGTGCTTAACATGTTTTTGTAGTAGGATTGTCCCCTTATGTTATTACAACTATAGGAAGTTTGATCTATCACAGTTATTACACAGTGTTGAGGAGAAAAAGAAAAAAATATCATCTACATAGGCTGTACTACAGAAGCTAAATATGCAACATATTATTTCATATTTCAGAGACCTTCACTCAAAAGTATGTTACTAAGAGACGTGTGTGCCTCATTTAGGACAAGTTTTCTCCGCTTGTACTTCTTCTATCATCATGAACCGTGTCTGGCAGTAAAAACATTAGAAGCTCTTACACTCCTCTGAAAATGTACTTATCTCTAAAACACAGCACTACAACAGAACTTGTAATATAAAAAATAGCCTACTCAAAAGTTCATGTCTCTTTCTTTCTCACACAAATACCAAATAACCTCTGTGTTTTCTACTAGTAGTTAATGTGTGCTTAATTCCTTTTTATCTGCATGAAAAAACCAGATTCTTTTATGATTTTGCTTACTCATCTGTATGGTAATTCAAAAATGTAACTTAATAAGTGCTTAATTTAGCTAAATAATGTTTAATCAATTTGAAAAAAGTTTGCACATAAGGGATGATAGAATTTTACAAAAATGTCATACATTTTTCCCACCAGAAAGTTCAGTACCATTGTTTATTTGCCTGTATGTGTGTGGGTGTTTACGTGTTTTGTTTTTTTTTTAAATTTTATTTGCAAGCAATGATTTTGCTCATACTTTTATTCTCCCCTAATGAGAATTTGTTTTTCTTAAACAAACAAAACTTACAGTCCAGCCAGAATTTCACATGCAAATATGGCATTAAAATTTCATTTTTGTGAGTATTTATAAATGTTCAATTAGCTGAGAAATATGTCAGACAGCTGAAAGACAAAGAAATTAGCTTCAGAGAGTTCATTAGACATTCCAAATGTTTTAGAAATTACTAAAACTCAGTTAATATATTTCCACTAGCTGGCTTTTCACTCCTTCTATTTGTTTACACAGCACAGAAGAGAGGAGGAATAAGTGACCATGTAAGATCATGACAGGAAATGTCACTACACACCTCAAAACTGAAATTTGTCTGTGTATGCAACATGGTGATTGTTTAAGCACTTACAGATCTGGTAAAAAGTGGCAAAGACAGGGGAAGATAGAATTTTTTAAGTATTCACAACCCTTCTGGTTTAGTTGTATGAGGCAAACAGTACAAAAGGTCTCAACTAGAATCTTGTATGCACCTAGAGAAATTCCTTTTAAGTGGGCAAAGTGCATTTGACCTTCCCACATGTGAAGTGGAAGGACCTTAACAACTGTTCTGTAACTCAGAATATCTGTGTCAGATGGGTAAAATGACATGCTGGATACCTAAATAAAGTTCACTGGGACCATGCCTCATTAGGTACAGGTATTGTGTGTTTCAGCCTACATTGGCATATATGTGTGTGTGTCAGACAAACACTTTAATATATGCATGTAAATCATGTTTCTGTTTCAGCTAGTTTTGTTACGATGAGACTATAGTCTTCTAGGTTGCTTGTAAGACTCAGGAAGTATGGAGAAGCTGCATGGACTCTGACAGACTTGATGGATGCAGAACAGTACAGAGGTGCAAGGTATGTAAACAGGAAGGCAGTAGCAGGGAAAAATTCCCAGGGCTTGTTGTCTCCTTCTTCATCTGAACCCAAGCAGGTGATTGGGAAGTGTGGAAAGGAGACACCTCATCTTTAGCCTTTGCACAGAGGCTGGTAATGCTCTGGACAGGCTGGTCATTCTCTTTTACTCCTTGAGCTGTGATACTATGCTCAGTGTTACTGAGAAGGAAGAAAGGTTCCTGAATTTTACAGCTGAGTTGGGAAACTAAAAAAAAATGCTAAATTCAAAGAAAAAAGAAATTACTTACTGAACAAGTGAAATGACTGTGTTGGTGGTGCACAGGGATGGGATGGAATTTGTTGCCTTTGTTGGTCTCAAATGTAGGTGTGTGATCACTTCACAGTCAATCAACTGTGATGTCTCTCGAGAAACCAATTAATTTTATTTTAGACTTGTGTTATCAAGGGGGATCAATCATATTGTGTTGTTTGTATCCCTTTGTGATGATTACAGATGGACTACAGAGGAGTAACTTGTCCAAATGCCTTTCTTTTGGATAGCAAACATTCATAGAGGTGAATCCAATCCTTGATGAGAAAATGAGGCAAGCAGATGTACGTGAAAAATTTTTGGAAGGTGGATCAATTTTTGGACTTAATTTTGAAGAAAAGCATTGCTCCTAATGCTTCCTTTATAAAACACGTAGTGGCTCCTAAGGTGTTTTATAAAGGAAGTCTGCTTTCTTGGCTGCTCAAATGTAGAAACTGGGTCACCTTTTGGGTCCACAGAGCAGGAACAATCTCCTTTTCAATGCTTAAAAAAAGAAAAAACAAACAAAACTCACACACAAAAAAATTCAATGAATACGAAACAAACCAACTTTTTTCCATATCCAATAATCAAAATTGAGATGAAAAATTATATAAAAAATAAAAAAGAATATGAAGAGGGAGTAGAATGAGAATAACTGCGAGCTATGCAATTAATTTTTTGACTGATACATGCAGTTTACTTGGGATATACTTTTCTCTGTCATCTTTTATTTGGTATTTGGAGAAAACAAACCTCCACATAATATTAGTTTGCAAATGGCATATTTATTTAATACATCTAACAAAGTATTTAATACATCTAACAATTTGATCCTCCTACCAGAGAACTATAAAATTGACATTGGCCAAAGCTCTCAAAAAATTCCTAAAAATCTGAAGGAAAGTGTGTACTAAAATTACCTAGAAAACAAGTAGTTTTATTTTAATTTTAACAAAATTTGGTGTTCAGAAAAGAAAAAGTAAAAATTCAAACCTACTTACCAAATACGTACTTGAGTAATAAATGGCATGACTTGAAGGAGCAACAGACTTTTGGTGAAAACAGCTTGCGATTCAGTAAATGAAGAGTCTTTTAGTAGTTATATTGTATGTAAGCAGGGAAGAGTAACCTCTTGGTCTTGTGAAAAGAGATTGCCTTTCCATTTTTTAATCAATTTTCAAAAGTAAGCAGCATTTTAACTTTATTAGTGACATTGTCTGAAGTAATGCTGGAACAGAAAGTGGCTTTCAATTACATTTTTTTCTGTTATTTTTAGAGATGTTCTTTTTTTTCCCATGTTGCAGCTTGAGAGAACAGAAATCCAGTAGGCAATTGGTATACTTCAAAGAGTGTAATGAATTTGATTGATAACAGACATGATGTGAGGAATTAATAAAGTGACAGTCTGTTGGCATGTGTGGGAACAGGGTAAATGATCGCTAACCTTTTGAATGCAAGGAGTTAGAAGGACAGGGGAAATGACTGGAGTGTAACTGCAAGTTTACTATAGCAGTCCTTACTGGGTAATGCAAGACAGCAAAACCTGGAGGAGCCCTTTAGGTCTGTTTGAGTTTGTGCTGACATACTCCATTAAAGTCCTCTTATATGCAATGCCACATCACCTTCCCAGAGATAACGCAACACAAGTTTCTCCTGCTCTCACACTATGCTATGTCACAATTTGAATCACAATTTTGGATCTTAGATTCATGGAACGGTTTGGGTTGGAAGGTACTTTTAAGATCACCTAGTCCCAAACCTCACTGCCAAGGGCAGGGACAGCTTCCACTAGACCAGGCTGCTCAATGTCCCATCCAACCTGACACTGAGCAGTACCAGGGGTGGGGCATCCAGAGCTTCTCTGGACAACCTGTGCCAGTGCCTCACAACCCTCACAGTAAAGAATTTCTCCTGTATTTTCAACCTGAATTTCCCCTCTTTCTGTTTGAATCCATTATTCCTTGCCCTATCACTACAGTTCCTTATGAAGAGACCCTCTCTGGCTCCCTTGAAAGCCACCTTCAGATACTGAAACGTTGCCATAAGGTCTTCACTCAACATTCTCTTCTCTAGGCTAAAACTTTCTCCAACCCCAACTTTGCTTTTGTAGGGGAGGTGCTCTAATCTCCTCATCAATTTCATAGCCCTCTTCTGGACTTGCTCCAAATTCTCTGGAATTATTGGTATAAAGACTTGAGAGAATGCTGTACATCTGTCTACTAAACTACTTGTGGAGACAGAAAGCTGCAATATAAAGATATACAGTATGATGGTATGAATATTGTAAGCCTATCTTTCTCCAATTTTTTTTATTTGTGTAACAGCATTATTGGTCACTTTTCTCATTTTTAACTCCCTGTGAACCATTTTTCCCACTCATTGTGCAGCACTGGTTTCCATAGTGAGAAGGATCTGTTCTACCCCATAAGGAAAATGACAGTAAACCTCACAAATAATACTGGCTTGGTTATGTCAGTGATAGAAGGGGTTGTCATGGCTGGGAAAAATATCTCGAATCAGGCACAAACAAATCAGTAACTACTGCATGCAAGTATAAAGCTCAATCTTTGCTGGAAAGGGAAAATGAAAGGGCAGAAAATTCAGTACAATGGCATGGCCATAGGAGGATTTCATTCAAACTTAATCTTATTTCATCTGTTCTTAGTTTGATACATCATGTTCTTTTCTGTATAATCATAATTATTTCAAAACTTGTGTTGTTCCTTTCTTATCAGAATAAGATTTTCAGTTTTGTGAAGGTTTTATGAAGTTTTTCTGAAAAGCCACAGCTTGACAAGGGACTTCATTCTAACTTTTCTTCATTTGATTTTAGGCAAGAAAAATGAAAAAAAAAGTCTCTCAAGATACTTACATTTCAGGGAGAGTAGATGCTCCCATCGAATAAATTATCAGATGTAATTTGGCTCTAGTTGCTTAAATGATGAATCACTTTC
>JAOXXN010000446.1:83612756-83644545 GCA_026770055.1 Myrmophylax atrothorax
GTTGGCTGCAGAACTTGTTTGGTTTAACACATACACTTGTTTTTTGGTTGTTGGCTGCAGAACTTGTTTGGTTTAACACATATATGTGAACACATATATTCTGCTGGGGGGAGATGGGGCATTGGGCTGATATTTGACTAACTAATTGATCATGTAAAATGTTTTCATAAATCAGTTTCATTTGATGCTAAATGTCCTTTTGCTCTCATATTTCAACTCAGTAAAAATCCATCACAGAATGGCTAGCGTTGGAAGGGTCATCTGGTCCAGTGTCCCTGCTTAAGCAGGGTCACCCTAGAGCACATGGCACAGAGTTGCATCCAGACACTTCTTGAATATATTCAGTGAGAGAGACTCCACAGATTCTCCGGGCAATCTGTCACCCACACAGCAAATCTTCCTTTCTTTTTAGATAACTGAAAAACTTACACTGAGTAGCTCAGCTGACCCAGTATTTTCATTAGAAAAACTCCACAAAACAAAACAACAGAAACACAAACGAAAAAAAAGCAACTAACAAAACTCAAAACAGATCAAAGAATAGGTTTTTATCACTTTTTGGCTCACATAATTGCTAGTATAATGGTTCTAAGTTATCAATTATATAGTTAATCTGAGCTACTTGATTATTCAGGCAAAACCAGATCTAATTAAATTTTATGACATTGATTTTCATGCTTTCCTACTGAAAAGACCAGAATATAAAATCAATGTATTGGTACTATATACATTGAAGTCAACTGAGGATAACTGTATTTATTTCAAAATCTGCAAAGACATATAAAAGAGATGCCAAACAATTGATTAGTGTGTAGTTTAGTTTTGTGGATGGTAAAACAGTAATTGTCAGTTTGAAGTGTACCAGTGGTTATAGGTATCCCCAGCATAGCATGATGATGCTTATTCACAGAATCACAGAATATGCTGGGTTGGAATGGAAACACAAGCATTGAGTCCAACTACTGGACCGGCACAGAGTCATCCCCAAGAGTCACACCATGTGCCTGAGAGTATTATGCAAATGCTTCTTGAACTCTGTCAGGTTTGGTGCTGTGACCACTTCCCTGCAGAGCCTGTTCCAGTACCCAACCACCCTTTGGGTGAAGAACCTTTTTCTAATATCCTACCTAAACCTCCCCTGACACAACTTCAGGCCATTCCCTCAGGTCCTGTCACTGGTCACCACAGAGAAGCGATCAGTACCTGCCTCTCCTCTTTCTCTTACAAGGATGTTGGAACTGCACTGAGGTCTCCCCTTAGTCTCCTCTTCTCCAGGCTGAACAAACCAAATATCCTCAGCTGCTCCTCATAAGTCTTCCCTTCCAGAATCCTCACCATCCTTGTGGCCCTCCTTTAGATGCTTTCTAATAGCTTAATGGCTTTTTCATGATGTGGCAAGCAAAACTGCAAACAATATTCAAGGTGAGGTCGCTCCAGTGGAGAGCAGAGCAGGACAATCCCCTCCCTTGACCAGCTGGTGATGCTGTGCCTGATGCCCCCCAGGACACGGCTGGCCCTCCTGGCTGCCAGGGCACTGCTGACTCATATTCAACTTGCCATCAACCCAGGACCCCCAGGTCCCTTTCCATGGCACTCCTTTCCAGTGTGTCATTCCCCAGTCTGTATGCACATCTGGGCTTGCCCCATCCCAGATACACAATCCAGCACTTTCCCTTGATGAAATTAATATGGTTGTTGATTGCCCAGTGCTCTAATTTGTCAAGGTCTCTCTGCAGGGAGTCAGCAGCTCCTTCCAGTTTTGTGTCATCTGCAAACTTGCTTAGTATCCCTTCCAGTCCTGTGTCTAAGTAATTTATGAAGATGTTGAAGAGCACAGGGCCTAAAATAGAGCCCTGTGGAACCCCACTAGTGATAGATTACCAGTCTTATCCAGCTGTGTGCTGGAAATTTTGTTCAGCAAGATCCTGTGAGAGACAGTATCAAAAGCTTTACTGAAATCCAAAAAGACTACATCAACTGGCTTCTTTTCACCAGTTAAGTGGGTTACCTTGTCATAGAAGCAGGACTTTCCTCTCATGGAGCTATGCCAGCTCTGACCAATGACTATTTTGTCTTTCATATGTTTTTCAATAATTCCCATAATAATCTTCTCCACCAGTCTTTTTTTGTGCTGCAGGATGCTGAATCATCTTCTTTCTGGGTTTTGATTGCAGATGACCCTTAAATTTTTCTTGATATTTTGGACCTAACACCATGGAACAGAAGGTTTTCTTTGAACTTGTCTGTCCTCTCAAATCAGCTAGCTCTAAAAATGACTGTCTACAAAGTTACCTGAAATATGTGCTAGAAACCTAATCAGAATAGCTGAGCTAGCCAAAATTTTTTAATGGTGTGTATCTGACAGTCATCTAAACCCTTATCTTACTACTGTAAGGGCACAAACCCATCACAAATAACGTGTGCTTACCGATACACATATGAAAAAGTGGATTACAAACAATTGCTAGACTTATTAATTTGAGGAAAAATATGAGTTTTATAATGTCTGCTGGACCTTAACATAAAAAGTCTTGTATTTTGTTTTATTTTCATCTAATTTGATGAGTATGGGTAGATAAAACAGGCCTTGCAAATGTAATGTAGTGACCAGTAGAGAATGTTTAGTTATTCTAATGTCTAGTAAGCACATCAAGAAATAAAACAAGGACAAGAAATAAAAGCCTTGGTTTATGAGCAAGACTGAGTGTCTGACTGTCTGGTTACTGAGCATCACCTGCTGGGACTTCTGCCACTGGTTGAGGACTCGTAATCTGACAGAAGGAGATAGCAGCGTCTGTCACAGCCTGGCCCTACAACAAACTGTCCCTTTGCATCTTCCTTTATGAGGGCTGATGCAGATCTCTGGTGATGGTCAGATGGCAGCATAAAACATACTTAATCTAATCTATTGCTCTAATTGGTGGAACTGGGTTAAAAGCAAAATAAAATAGAACAGGATGGTAAAAAAATGATTTGAATGCTGGCCATTCATCAGGCATCACAGACACTGCTGTTTAAAACATCATGTGTTTATTGATCATGCAAGATGCCAGGTTGATTGGGACTGGTACAGTATTTACTATCTATGAAGTGGAGATTTCTAAAGCTGGAGGCTAGCTCCACACAGAAGTTTATTTCATGGAGTTTATGTGAATTGCTGAATATTACTATCAAAAAATAAAAAAGTGGACATTTTTACTGGTTTATATTCAGTCTGGGAAATTATAGCATACATTGATGAGATTTTCTTTACTCCAAACCTTCCTGGCCAAATGATTTTCTCACTTAGGGAATGAGGTTTCAGAAGGAAAACATTGCAACTGAAATAGCTCTCAAATATCTGTGTGGAATGAGAATACTTTATAAAAGATGCATTTAGCATTTCATCAGAAGCTTGTAAAGTCAGATTCAGCAGGCGTAGTTTGATAACCTCAGATTCATTCTATTTTGGGTACGCTGGTAGTAAGTAAATGTACCAAAGGTATGAGAACTACTACAGTGTATAGTATGATGTATGATGTACCGGGCAGTGTTCTCATCAATAAAATAAGTTTGACTGTCCTTTTCTGTAGTATGAATTTCACTGTCATTTATATTCATTTACTAGAATGAAGTTAATTCTCATCTGCCCTCATGAAAATCTCAAGAAAATAAGGCCCTAACTGGAAATAAGGAACAGCCACTTTGTGCTCTAGTATTCCACTTTTGGATCAACAAAGATATTTGGGGTATCTGCAGAACTTCTTATCCTTAGTTCCATGCATATGTTCTTTTCAGTGTTGGAAATACAAAGTTTCTAAACTAAGAAACTATTTGCGTGGTTGGCACCAGTTTATTTATCAACACTTCCACAGATGTCTGAAATTGTAGGAGTTCTGGGATAAGCAAGAAATAGCTCTTCTCAAGGGTTCAGCAAAGGTAGCCCTCAAGAATGACCAGAGATCACTGGGAAGGGATACAAATGGCTTAGGAAAAAGACACTGGAACTTTCAGATGAGTACAGGCTGGAATCCCTCTCTTAAGGTACCTTGTTGGTTTGGTAAAAGCTCCTTTTAGTGTTCAGCTTTGATAATAACAGATCAGTAGCTCACAGCTTGGTGCTACCAGGTATGTCTCTTCTAACTTACTATGATGAACAAACCATTTTTTAAAAAAACTTTTTTCCTTGAGTCTGAGAAGCCTGGGTGCACAAATACCAAGCACACAGATCTACATAATGGCTAAAATGAAAGATCATTTCCTAGCATTTAGGGTAGGAAAAATCCTCTTGGAGAATTCAGGAGACGACAGGAGTACAGAAGTATGTGTACACATGGAAAACACATATCTTTCAGGATTATGACAACTTTACTTTTATGTCTTTTGTAGCAGAGCTAAATTTGTAAATTCTATCCCACAGGAAACTTGCGTATTTTAACATTTGCTTTTTTGCTCAAATCAAAAAATGTTATAATGAAAATTCCAGAAAAATATGAATCCAGAGACATTCTGACATTATTTAAATTGAAGCTTTATCTCTCAGCTTCCTCAAGTAATCAGAGATGCTTTATTTTTTTGTTCTTTACAAAATTAAAATACATTTTTTGGCAGTGAAACCTCATCTCAAAGAGACCAGACTTCAGAAGTGCTGAGTAGTGCTCCAATGCTGGAGCTGGAGTTGAGTGTCATATCCACACAGGCATCACAGGTACCACTTTGCATTATGATATGGGAGGAAACAGTCCTATGTGAAGCCTGGTGGTGCTCACAGAATTGTGGTTTTCCAAGGAGAAGGAAGCCATACAAACTGAGAGAGAAGGAGGTTACTCAGTTTTCATATCTGCTATGGCTACATGCCAGGCTTTCTTGTGATGTGCTATAGAAAGCTATAGAAGACTCTAGGCATTCTTCTGACAAAGTCATGTGCAGATGGTGGATTTGAAGCAGCATTCCTGAATCACTACAGATAAAGAGGAATATCAGGTAAAGACCTGAAAAAATGTCTCACTTGCTTTGAAGTGCAAAATCTGGTCCATCTGACTGATATTTTTGAGCAAGAATTTTCCTCATCTTTCCAGAAACAAAGAGTGCGGATATGAAAACTCTGAGTAACCTCCTTCTCTCTCAGTTGTACTGTTTGCATGGCTTCCTGCTCCCTGGAAAACTCTGTGAGCAACCACCAAACCACCATACCTGAAGCCTTCACAACATCAGCACCTCTGCACAGGGGTAGCTCCTCCAGAGGAAGAACTTGGTTCCCAATTTTTCTCTAATTTTCAGCTCCTGCCTTGATGTTACCATGTCATAAGAGCCCTCTCATTTCAAAGGCCATTCCTGTGCCTCTATGAGACTTTGGTTAGCAGCTTATTTTGATGCTGAAAAGATTTCTTTGTGTTCTATACATATGCATGTTCTCTAATCTATGCACTGCATATACATGAAGAGAGACATGATGTAGGATCATGCTTTGTGGCTATGGATGGGCACACTAATGGTGCAGTCTTGGTAAAAGACATGCTTAGGATTTCACGGACAGCTTACACTGCTGTATATGAATGAACAGACATACTGAGGGTTTATAACATATTTCCATGGGTTTGTAAACATGGCCAATATTGTATTACCTGAAGTTGGATATTACTCACCATAGTTGCTTACACATTTTTTCTATAGTTGCTCACACATTTTTTACTTCCATGTGATGTCAAGACCTTAGCTAGTGTAAATTGATATGACCATATTTAAATTAATTGAGCTATAATAATTTATGCTGACTAAAAGCTGCCCTTATTACAGTTTTGGTTGTTAATTGCTAAGGCAATTGCAAATATTCTTATTTATGAAAAGTTCTGACAATGAGATCAATTTCTTTGTACTTGGAGTTCATGTTGCATTTGATTAGATTTAAATTAATTAGACAGAAGCTGATTATATGGACATGTTTGTTGTTAGCATTCTAATTAACAAAAAAATTCTCCTCTGACAACATATCATCCCACCTCCCCCAAGGAGGGGAATTGTCCTTACATTTATTGTGCTTACATTTATTTCTCCTGTCCAAAACATGTCTATCTTTGGGACAGGAAAATAAGCAAATCATTTGGCTGGAAAAGCACTTTGCTTGTTGTCTGAGCAAAAACAAGAATAGCTGCATACTTTCATGGTAGAACCAAATTACATTTAGCTGTGTATATACTATTTGTTAGAAAACTCGTGTGTCCTGAAAAAGTGTCATTGTCTGGCACTGCTTTCCAGAATAATCTATACTTTGGTTTTAATACTTTGAATGAAGATGTATATATTTTGGCTGCCAGTGAAGTGCACTGACAGCTGATGATAGTCACAGCTGGGTAGTGAATTAACTGTAGAACAATCTCAATTCATACTTTTGAGAAATGATCCAGGCAATCGTTCCCTAAAATAAAATCATTCTCAAAAGGAGCAGCTTCTGGCTCTCAGTTAGGACAAGTTTATTCAAATATTGTCAAGGCTGAATCACTTATATAATCAAAGTATTTATGCAGTTGGTGGATGTTAAAAATATCATACATGCAGCTTACACTTTTATTAAAACATCTGAAGAAATCCAATTTTAAAGTGAGGGGGCTGAAACCTCAGGAGATTTCTTTCTAGCAGTATTTCCAACTTTACAAGATAAATTGTGTGACATGCAATTATCGTATCACGTGCATCCCATTTCTACTAGCCTGAAACACTGAAATAAGCATGAAAACTTTTCATTGCTTAAATGGTTGTAAAGCAAATGTTTTGAAGTTGGTCCACCCTATTTCTTTACAAAGCAATTGGACATTTCCAACTGAAAATTCTTTCATGGTTTACCATGTTCAACCAGGTTGTTGAACCATCATTTAGCAAAATTTGTACAACTAAGTTTTTTAGGTATCCTGGAAAAGGTGTCTTGGAGGCAACTCTTTTAATCAGTAACTTTAATATTTTTCTAACAATGTAAATTAATCTCATCTACTGCAGAACTGTCAATAAATTTCATCAGTTTAATATTTAGCATCCACCCTCTCTAACTGGGAAAAGGCAATACCATAAGCTGACAAAGAAATACTCAGGATATCTACACGTACTTGAGAAATATCTTCAGATCTATTAACAATTGGAAACGCAATACACATTCTTTCAAAATGCTCGAAGTTTATTGGCATGTGAACTGCGTAGCTGAATGGATAGATGAAAAAGAACAAAATGTTGTGCAATCACTTTGGGCAATTTCTTTCTCCTTATTCCAGGAATGGTCTGGTTAATTAGCATGCTTTAAGCACAACATTTGGCTGTCTGATCTAAACAGATGTACAATTTGTGCTCTGCTGGTGATCCAGCTACACAACATGCCACACTCCAGCTGCTTTTTGTGTACTGGCAGAAGCAATATATTTACTGCTACATTTCTTTGTTGTTGTTTAATTTTTACTTTTATCCTTTTTTCCAGGAACTTGAATCATTACATTTTGACTCAAAGTTATTATACCTCAGGTGAGTTTTCCAAAGATGATGCCATCAGTGTGATACAAAAGACCCTCATGGAAGTACAGCTTTGACAGCAAATCCTAACTACAGGTAAAATCATACATCAAGGCACAGTCATTAGTATGACTTCATGGATTCTAAACAAGTGGATTTAACATAGCAAGGTTTCTGTCCTTCCTATTTTTGAAGAATTGAAAGATTTTCAGTGTTCCAGAATGCCCAGTGTGTCCCAGCATTGACAGGGTGTAACAGGTGCACATTTTAAATCCCAGAGACTCAAGAATCTGATGGAGATCCCTTCTTTACAATTTGACACTAGATTTAACAACAGCAAAATTGCATAAGCATCCACCTTCACATATATTTGGTGTTCCTCAGAGGGAGCTGGTGGGTGTGCTTTGCACAGCAGTAGAAAACCATTATCTATGATATTATTGACTCATCTAGTTGGTGGTTTGGGTTTTTTTCTGTTATAAAGATAAAAATTTCAAGCTACCAAAAAAAAACCCCTCAAAAACCAAAACAACAACAACAAAATGGAATTAAAAAGGGGCATTAGAAGGGAAACAGTACAGCAACAGGGTTCAGACCTAGCAGTCACAGAATCACACAACAGGATTACAGAATGGGTAAGGTTGGAAGAGACAACAGTGGGTCATCTCATCCAATATTTCTGGAATATCTCCAGTGAGGAAGACTCCACAAACTCTCTGGGCAATCTGTTCCAGTGCATGGTCACCAACACAGTAAAGAAGTTCCTCCTCATATTCAGGTGGAACTTCCTGTGCATGAGTTTCTGCCTGTTGCCTCTTGTCTTATTGCTTGGCACCACTGACAAGAGCCTGGCTCCATGCTCTTGGCACCCTCCCTTCAGATATATATAGACATTGTTAAGTATCCTCTCAATTGTCTCTTCTGGAGGCTGAGTTGGCCTCAGCTGTTCCTTGTAAGGGAGATGCTCCAGGGCACTAATTATCTTTGTTACCCTCTGCAGGACCTGCTCTAGGAGCTTCATGTCTCTTGTATTGAGATGCCCAGAACTGGACACAGAACTTCAGATGCAGCCTCACTAGGGCTGAGTAGAGGGACAGGATCACCTTCCTTGACCTTCTGGCAATGCTCTTCTTAATGCTGCCCAGGATACCATTGTCCTTCTGGGCCACAAGGACCCACTGCTGGGTCATGGACAGATTGTTGTCCACCAGAATCCTCAGGTCCTTCTCAGTAGAGTTCTTTTCTGGCAGGTCAGCCCCCTTTACTTGTGCCTCAGGTTATTCTTCCCACAGTGCAGGAACCAGCATTTGCCTTTGTTGAACTTCAGACAGTTTTTCTCTGCCACTCCTCCCAGCTTTGTGTCATCAGTAAACTTACTGACGAAGCATCTGCCCCTCCATCCAAGTCATTGATAAATAAATTCAACAATACTGTATCCAGTATTGAACCTCGGGGAACACCACTAGTGACAGGTCTCAAACTAGACCTTGTGTTACCAATTATGATCCTCTGAGATCTGCTGTTCAGCTGGTTCTTAACCCACCTTACTGTCTACTCACCCAGTTTACACTTCCTGAGTTTGCCTATGAGAATGTTGTGAGAGACAGTGTGGAAAGCCTTGTTAAAATCAAGGTAGAAAATATCCATTGCTCTTCCATCAACCATACAGACAGATGTTTCATCATAGTAGGCAGTCAGGTTGGTCAGCATGATTTGCCTTTAGTGAATGCATGATGTGATGGCTGCTCTTGATCACCTTCTTGCTGTCCATGTAGATAGAGATGACCTCCAGAGTGAGGTGCTTCTTCATCTTTCCAGGGACCGAGGTGAGGGTCACTGGCTGGTAGTTACTTGGATCCTTCTTCTTGTTCTCTTTGAAGATTAGGCTGACATTTCCTTTCTTCCAGTCCTCAGGCACCTCTCCTGATCTCCACAACCTTCCAAAGATGACCATGAACAATCTTGCTATGGTATCTGCCAGCTCTCTCAGAGCTGTGGATGCATCCCATCAGGGTCCATGGACTTGTGCAAGTCAAGTTTGCCTAGGTGTTTTCTAAACCAATCCTCCTTGACTAAGGGAAAGTTCTTCAGTCTTGAGGCTGATGGTAACTTTTCTGTATAGAAGTCATACTTTGGCTAGTAATATATCATCTTTGCCACAGAATTGTTATAACACTTTTATGGACATACCAACAGTGTTATTAATGAAACTGTTTATGTACAGAAAGCCTTTATCCATGATACATTTGTTTTCTTCTAAAAATTGTCAGTTTTCTTGTGAATGTCATTTCTGTTACCCCAAAGGAGCACCTGCTCATTTTTGTTTTCTTCTTCCTCCAAAGAAAAGACAATTATTAAAAAAATCTATCACATTAAGGTTGTATTTTTTTCAAACAGTTTAAGGGATTAAAATCACATTTAGTACAGAAAAGTAACCCACAATACTATCAGAACTAGCAGAAGTTATGAAATTTTCTGTCATCTAAAGTAGGGTAAAATTTCTTATGAAATATTTACACAATTAGACAGTTGATAGTGGATTCCCAAGAAATGTTAGCTGCAAGTTTTATAACCTGAAAAATGATGTGTCTGAATCTTGTGCATATTGGAGTAATGCTTTTAGGGTAATTGTTTTCTGTTACCATGAAATAACATTGACATGTTAGACCATAATGACAGCTTATAGAAAGTCTATATGAGACAATATTTTAGGGCTCAAGATGACTGCTGTGATTAAATCCAGTAATGGTTTTAAACTTAATGAGGATTGATGTACATTACACATTAGGAAGAAGATTTTTACGATAAAGGTTGTAAAACACTGAAATAAGTTGCCCAGAGAGGTGGTGGATGTCCCATCCCTGGAAATATTCAAGGTAATGTTGAATGGGTATCTGAGAAACCTGATCTAGCTTAAGATATTTCTGCTTATTGCAGAGGGGTTGGAGTAGCTGACCTCTAAAGATCCTTTCCAACCCAACTTATTCTATAATTCAATGATTCTATGATTCTCAAGCTGGGACATGGGGAAGCCAGCAGGTGAGCTGGAGACAGTGTGCCATGGCCTTGGGCATGGGATGCACCCTGTCCTGTTGTTGCAGTGCCTGTCTGGAGCAGACATAGCTGATAAACAAAAGCAGGGCTACGGATAAATGATCAAGTTTGGACCCTGGAATAAACTCTAAGGAATCTGTGGTGTGGAGCAGGTCCAGCTGGAACAGTGTCTTGGAAAGAAAAAAGACTGTTATCTGCTCAGCCTTGGTCCAAGAAAACAGAGCTTTTTACAATTCAGAGGGGCAAAATTGTACAGAACGATCGCACTGGTTTTACTTCTTGCTCCCAAGAGGAAACCTTTCAGTGCAGTCATAATGTTAGCTCTTTGGGCCAAGCAATAATTTTTTATGTCATTGTAACAAAGGGGCATTTAGAAAGTTTGGGAGGGAAGTTTGTGACTCAGCCATATCTATGCATATCATTCAGTCATTTCTTCAACTTTCTCAATAAGAATTTATTTATACCTCAAACTCAAGGTATAAGATTTATGATTTTCAACCACTAGTTAGCTAGAGCATGTAGCAGCATGCGTGCTGTGCTATGCCAGTGTAGCATGGCATTTCCATCTTCTCACTTTGTTCACATTGTAACTTCTACCAAGACAGCACTGCAATTGATTCTTGCTTTAAGGATGGATACTGGCATGTGAGTACTGGCTTGCTAGACACTTAAATGAGAACCACAGCCTGTTTATTGCAACCAAACATCTGCCTGATGCAATAATAAGCCCTTATTCATGATTTGGAACATATTTAAGCTGAAGGTTAGTAGGAGTTTAAAAGCCTTTATGTCCTTTTGAATTCCCTGCTCCTGTCCATTCAGATCTAAGCACAGTTGTGCACTGCCACAGAGCCTTGAAACACAGAAACTAGCCATGTTGGTGATCACCCTCCAAGCAATAGTGATAACTAGGAGTTGTGAATGTGGTGAATGACATCTGAATGTGCCAGTCTTATGGAAGGTACAAATCACTTTGATACTTAATGACCATGTGTTAGTCACTGACGGTGAGAACTTCATTCCTGCAAATCAGGAGGAAAGAAAGGCTTTACCCTCCTAACTGCTAACAACTCGGCATTTTTACAACACAGGAATTTCTAAACAGGAATTAGACCCCTTGAAAAATCTGAGTCACTTTAAAATCAACAGAGGACAAGGACTGCCAGTGTCCTATGGAGCAGCCAAACAGTGGAGAAAAAGGATAAACCAAAAGGTAGATATTCTCTTCCAAATTAATTATGTATGCACTCATGGAGGCAGGGAGCATATTGCATTTCAATAACCATTTTTTTCTTTTTTTATTTATTATAAAACTAGAAATATGGTGTTTTATAATCACTAACTTCATCCTCCTAAAAGATCTCTACAGTCAGCTTGGTGTCACCTGTAACTCATTTGTTTGACTGTTAATTGTAATGACAGAGGATAAGGTGTTGTTGTTTATATATCACATCAGAAGTATGAAACTCTTCAGTCATTTCTGGTAAAGTATTGTTTGCTTGAATAATAAATGAGCCTTTATAACCACTATTCATGCAGGTATCCCAAGTTATTCAAGGGGTAGAAATAAAAGCACTGAAAATCAGTGGATACGCCTAGGCCCATTCCTGAAGAAAACAGTTATTTCAAGTTCTCTACTTAGTAAGCCTCAGGTTTAGTAGACTGACTATTAAACTGCAACAGGGCTACTAAAAATATTATACAGTTCCTGGAAAATTACTTACTAAAGTCGCGGACCCTGTCTATTCTTCTGACTGGCTGCTGCAGGCAGCCTAGTGCCTCACAGACTCTGAGCTGTTGGATAGGGAGTTCTCAGGCCTTCCATGGAGAGGTCAGATTTTATGTGTCCATAGAGGTCTGCTTGAGTCCTCTGGCTCCATTCTCTTCAGACTTTGAGGCTTGCCATAGCATTTAGATAGATGCAAATTCTAATTTTATTTTGATGAGGTGTTTCACTCACTTGAATGATTGCTTGAGAAGCAGGAAGAAGAAAATTTTATTATTCTTGAAAAAATATATGCACCTATTTCCTGAAGAATAAAATAAATAAAGGCTCCCAAGAAATCTAATTTCTAAAACATTGTCTTCTTTTTCCTCTACTGGGACTTCTTTGGTGAAAGGTTAGAAAATCTTGTACTTTCAGGACAGCAACAAATTAGAAAAGACAAGTTGGCTCATCTTTCTCTCCCTCTGGAACAACTCACAAAATCATAGAATCTTCTAGGCTGACAAAGATCTCCAAATCATAGAGTCCAACCTTTGATGATCACCACCTTGCCAACTAAACCACAGCACTAAGTGCCACATACCCTTTTTTCTTGACCAGTTTCCTGGACAGTCCATTCCAATTCAACTTCCATTACCTAAGTTTTAATTGTTATGTCAATACAACACCATAACCAGACCAAATAATTATTGAAGTATAAGTACCTCTGTTCACAAAAATATTTTAAAATTTCTCCTGCTTCTTATGAAACCTGCATTTGAAAATATAAACACACATAACCTTTGCATTTCTGTCATGCAACAAAGTGCTCAACAAAATGTGGGTGCTGTCTGAACCTCTTAGTTCACACATATAACATCTGTAGAAAATTTAAGAGGCTCCTATCAATTAAAATAGATCTCTATACTGGTCCAAGTGCTGGCCATTATAAATGTTATCTGATAATACCTGTTGCAGACACATTATTAGTTGTCTAGGTTTTGAAGCAGGAAATCTGAGGTTGGAATGATGAATTGACTTAGAAATACTCACCTGCTCAAAGATACAGACACTGAGTGAAGCTCTCCTTGGTCCCAGTTTTAATTCTGAGACCATCCTTCATCCTTATTTTAGTGTATTGTGTGATAACTGCACAAGCATTTCTCTCTTTCTCTTGCTCTTTGTACCTAAATACTGAAAAATGAAAGTAAGATTTTTTTTCTATGAACTACAACTTTCAACTGTATAACACAGCAAGAGAAATACGATATTTGGGGGATTATTTCAAATTTCCAGGGATTCAGTTCCAGTGAGTTCTATCAGTGACAAACTCTGAATTTTTTGGCTCATATTGGAAAAAGAAGAAGAAAAGCTGGACTCACTGACTTTACTCGGAGCACTCCTCCATTGCTGAGCTCATACACAGTAAGCTGACAGCCCATTAAGAGAAAAGGGTTCAGAGCTCAGGACAAAAACCATACCTCAGTCTGGGATGAAACGGGATCACTCCTTCCTTCCTTTTGCCCTCTTTCTTTTATTGTGTAAGGGAAGCCAAAGCCTCTACGGTCTTCTCCCTGAATTTGCTGGAAAATTGTTGCAGTAGTCCAATGTGGAGATAGTGGTGATTTGGTCAAAGACAGATGTTTCCTGACACTGTTAACATCTATAATAAGCTTTAACAGACCCTTCTGTCTGTGTGTTTTCTTGGCAATTGAAGTCATTTGCCTTTTAGTTCAACTGCTATTGCCTCCAAACCAACTTTTCCTATATTTGCCTAGAAATGAAAATTGCTTCTTTTTGTGCTGGTATTTATTTCTGTCAGGCATTGAAACCCCTGACCAAAGCTGTATCTGCTGACTAGCTATGTAAGTGCTTTGCAAAGAAAAGGAAGTTGGCATAACTTTGCAAGTTTAGGGTCATGGTTGTTTGTAGGTCTGTGCTTTTAAATAAGAGAAGCATGTGCTCATTCTGGTTCTTCAACGTCTGTCCAAAAATAAGAAATGAAATGAATCTGGGGTTTTGCAATCTGCTACCTCTTTATAGGCAGGTAAATGTAGCAAAAAGGGATATCAACTGGTGTAGAGGCAGCTGTTTGCACATGGGCTAGTTCCTGGAGTGATTGTAACTGTACTTTAAGCTGTTTCTCTGATAACCCCCAGGCTAAGACCTGTTTAGGAGGCGACTAAGCAATTACAAAAGACTTTATTACAGTGATGTTCTCAGAGATCAGAGAAAGAAACATTGAAATAGGAGTAAATTAATGACACTAAAATGAGCACGCTGAAGTTCTGCACAGTGCCAGAAAGGCTACTAAAAGTGTCTCCTTATGGAAGCTTCAGTAAGGTTATCCTTGTGGAGCCACTGCCATTCATAAGCCTCTGTAGCGATCCCACTGATTTGGTGGTCAAAGTATGACCCTACATCGTCATCCAGATGGACTGCATTCTCACAGCTGAAGAACTGTATTTTGAGTGGATAGCTTCCTTTAACAGTGCCTCCCTGATGTGTATAAATATGGAATTTGCAATTAAATTTTTAGTCATTTGTGGCACTCTATTCTAGGACTCTTCCCTCATTCAGCAGTTTAACACCCTTTTTCCAGGTCTTGGAGTACATATGTAAAGTAGAAAACCACAGTATCTGTTTGTGTTCATTGTCGAAAACAATCGTATTTTGGAATTATTTACTTATATAGTGTCTGTATTTCAAATTGTCTTTTCTAAGAGTCTTGTCACAACTCATGCCAACATTCCTTTAAAGTGTTTTTGGGGGGCCAAAACTGCGACCTCTCCACCGATTTTTTTTTATTTTATTTCTTTTTTTTGTCAATGAAAGCTACTTAAGCAAGAAAAATGCTTTCTGAAAGCAGTTTTGTATCTACATTCTACATTGTCAATTGCAGCAAAACACAAAAAATGTTTTTTGCACTATGACTTTGTCATTTAAATTGAAAGAAAATGCCCCATATTTCCCTTCCTGTTGTTTGCTGTCCATGCATTTGTGTGCAGTTATACAGCTGGAGTGAGATAGGTTTTAGGATATATAGAGGGATACAAATTTGGATGTAGTTTGCTTAGGGATACTGCTGGAGGAAGAAGTTGTAGATATCCAATTAAGTTTAAATACATTTGTTTATTTAATTATTAAATAAACTCTTGAGCTATTTTTTGACCTTGAGTTACCTAGTACATGTGTTGACTGAGTTGTTGAAAGCTCATCTCTTACTCTTATAGAACTTTCTAGCTACACAGTACATAAAACTTTTGTAGCATGTTACAGTGGTGCAACCACCTTTACACCACTGTTGTGATGCAGGGGAAGTATTACTTATCAGGTCTACTTTAAACACTGAGTTCCTTTATATTCTGTGTTCTGTGGTCCCAAACAAGGGAGCATGTGGCATGGTGGAGGCAAAATATTTGTCTCCATGTGTTCATGACTTATCCATGCCTTTCCTCACTGCCAAATCTTTCTCTCTCTCTAAGCTTCAGAAGGCTTCATACCACCTGCACCTTTCTCTCCACTGTACCTTGTCCAGATTGGAGAATCTGAATCTTTTCCTTTCAGAAGGTACCTCTAAATGTGCAGAAGGTACATCTAAATGTATTTTCAACTCTACTGCCTGTTTCAAATGCTATACCAAGATTAACTTTACAGTTTTACTTTTCTTCCTAAGTATTGTTGTGAAATGCATTCCCTCTTGCTCTCTTAATCTTAACAGCAGACTTCTATAAAGAATTCATTTTCTTTTGTACAAAAAAAGTTCTATTGTGTCAACAGAGCAAATATCCACCTGTTATCACCATGCACAGCAACTCAGTTTACCAAGCTAGCTGTGGATAAACTACATAGGATAGTCAAGCTTTAAAAACAATTAGTATTGAATTGTAAGCTTTTCTTTCAGATATCACTTAGACTTAATATATAAAAATATAGTTTCCCTGAATGTAGAGAGTTCAAACTTTGTTAACAGTGAAATGAGCCTTAGAAACAAATTTTAAGGTTTGTAACCTTTGTGAGGGAATATTGAGTTAGCAAGCAGAATAAGACTGGGAAGACAGATATATAGACAAGATTCTTTTCCTCCTTCCTAGTCAGACAAAATAAATGGTCATTATTCAGTTCATAAAAGGATTCTGAAACATATTAACATAATTAGGGGTACAGTGCTGGGGCCAAGCTTTGTTAGCTACGCTAGTGCCACCACAGCAAATTCAGCTTGATTTTTACCAGAAGAGATTCTTAGTAATGTAATGCCAAGTACAAATGGAAAATACATTTTCCACCATTTTAAAAAAATAAATCATTCCAAATATTTTGATGGTGTCATGACAAAAGCGGCTGAAGTCTAAAACTTTGCATGTAAATAGTCTTAATGGGGGAAGTGCCTTTAACAGATGGAGAGTTGCAAAATTTTCAAGAAAAAAATCCTCAG
This sequence comes from Myrmophylax atrothorax, assembly GCA_026770055.1. Classification (NCBI taxonomy): domain Eukaryota; kingdom Metazoa; phylum Chordata; class Aves; order Passeriformes; family Thamnophilidae; genus Myrmophylax; species Myrmophylax atrothorax. The sequence goes on from JAOXXN010000446.1 coordinate 83,629,421, forward strand.
CAAACTTTGCAAGCATCTGCTAAGAATTTAATGATAGAATGGATAGATCCACCCTTTTCTTGTGAGATGAAGGGACAAGGGCGACTGTCATTTCCCTCAGGCTTTCTAGTTTCTGGTTTCTACTAAGAGAGAAGGCAACTGTAAGCAGCAGATCCTTAGCAACAAGTTGAAAGCTGTACGAACTTGTTACAGTTCTCAGTAGTTGCTATGTATCTAACGTTTCTTCTTGGGAAATAAATGGCCTCATTTACATAAAAAATGTTGTTAAAAATATCAGAAAATGCAAGTTCACTTATAAAAAGAAATTATTTTAAAATAAATTAGACAAAATGAACAAGCACAGGTTTGTAGATAAAGTGAAGCTGAAGAAAGGTTTCTGCCATGTCTACCAGGAATGCATTGGCCTCACCATCAGGGTTCACCGGCCTTTTGTGTTTCCAGAAGGCCTTTCATGTGGATGAATGGACAGAATTTGATCCATATTGTTTAAATCATCCAAAAGAGAAGGTACTCACTCGATTCCATGTTTTGTTCCAATTATTTTTTCTTCCAAGAGGCTTATGGAAAATATAGAAGAATGAAAATAAATGTGTATTAGACAGATCCTTGGAGTTTTATTTGCTTTCATTTCAGGATTTGCAGAGCCCAACTTCTGTTGTTGGTAATCCCTTAATATGGTTGCCTTTGCTAGTCTTGAATTGATGACTCTATACTGATCACGCTTTAGGCTGTGAAAGATCAATACATGTGAGTCTTTTTCAGTGCCCTTCATTATTTTTTGTGGTTTATTTCTCTGTTGGCTAGCCTGTGACTAAACCTCTTGGATTGAGTTTCTTGCATGTCTAGTTTGGCAGCTAAATAATTGAAAACTTTGCTAAAGGGAGAGAAATAAAACTTGAAAATCTGTTATCTACAGCAAACTTGTTTAGAACAAACAATTTTACATAATTTAAAATATTATGGAAGTTAGAATTTTCAAACTGGCTAAAGAAAACTTTGCTCAGGGACATTCCTAGGTGTCTTTCTGACATACTAGCATGAATTACATGGCAAAAACTGGTAGCTGACTGGTAATGATGATCAGTGAATCACAGCTATAAAGATTAAGATATTTCAGGACAGAATAAGGTGCTTGTAGTCTACTAACAACGTCTAAAATGAAATATACCTGTGGAGAGTTGGGAACCCATTCCTTCTGGGAAGATAAATCATACCACTACACTTGGTAGAACTGAATATTCCAGAGTGAAACTGGTCGGAGTAGTATAAATATTAGTGACAATTATAGCATCTAATTATAATTTATTATGATTGCATGCTGTAGTGATAATAACATTAACAATGAGAGCCAGCTGTCATCTTATTAGATGCTATGCAGAGCAATGCCAGCCCACTGTTCAAAAAAAGTTTTGTTAGATTAAAACCCATTTTAAAGTAACAGCATGTTTCTTTTGACAAAGATGATGACAACAGATATGCACCTGTGCAGAAAATATACAGCTTATTTTTTCTCAAGTGTTGAGGGAGAAAGTTGGCATTCGTGCAACTTGCTCTAAAAAATGTGTGAGTCTTGTAAAGACCTTAGTGGGCACAGAATCAGGGCAATGATGAGCTATCTGGTAGATGAGGAGAGGTTTAGGCACTACTGACTTCCCAAGATTAAAGGAACCAGAGCCTCAGTTCCAGAGAGAAAAAACTCATCTTCTCATCAAAACTGGCAGCTGCTGAGTTTCTCTTCCCTTGTCCCAGTAAATGATCCTGCTGTGATGTCAGCTAAATTTCTCTCCAGTTTTAACAACTTGTTTAAATAAATAAAAAAAAACCCCTGCTATAAAGAGCTGTTGACACATCAGGGATATCTCTGCAAAACTTTGTGTTTTGAAACAATTTTGCAGATTCAATATTAGAAAGGTTTTGGCCTGCTCCACATGATTTCTGCTTTTTATTTACAAGGGATGCTTGCATAGAAACATGATAGTGTTTCAGAATGTAATTTATTCTCCTGCTTATTTCTTATTTGAAATCCTCGCTTTTCAGCTGACTTAACAGCCATTATGTGAATGGTTGTGCTGTGTCCCCAACTACAGCCCTCTACAATGTGCTTATAACAACTTCACTGAATACATTTTTGACTAAGCATTCCTGTTTGGTGGCAGGCTATAATTTTTCAATCATGGTAAGTATATTAGTATAATATTAGTATGGCTACAGTTATATCAGTATGAAGTATGCCTCTGCCTATAGAGTAATGAAATATACTGATATAATAACAGCTATAGCACCACAAAAATGTAGTCTGTTTGTTTGGTTGATGAGACAACACTGCAAAGATGTTCAAATTGCTGGGAGGATGGACATTGCACAGAGTTTTACTACCCATAATCCAAAGAAATTTGTTCAGATAATTTTATTTTTCTTTCCATGACTAAAAAAAAAAAAGAAAAAAATAGCTGTTATTTAATAGGGAGACCATTTCCTATGTGATACAAGCATGACCACAAGAGGAGGGCTTGCAGAATGGACCACAGGAGAGGAGGCAGTAGTGAGGGTAGTGCTCACATAAGCCTCTGCTGCTCCAGGGAGAATGACTCATCTCTCCAGCATCCAGTCCTCCCCCTACCCTGTTCACTGTCTCATGTCAGTTTAACCCATTGGCAGCTAAATGCCTCCCTGACACCTGATCCCATCAGATCTCTGAAGCTGAGCAGGGTCAGCCCCGGTTAGCACTTGGATTGGAGCCCTCCTGGGAATACTGGGGGCTGTAGGCTCTAGTCCTGAGGCCTTTCACTGTCACTGTCCAAGCTCGCTCTGCCCTGGCAGATGAACCTTAGGTGCAATGGCTGGGGCCAGTTCTGCACACGCTGTGCGTCACCTAAAAAATCCACTGCGCAGGCTCGAAGAACACACCCACGTGGGGAGAGCCCTTCACAAATCTTCATTCATGAAGCCTAGCCATACATACATACAGCTGAGCAGCAAAAAGGATCAGGACTGGATGAGCTACTTCTGCCTTCAGCATTAATTTTTCAGCCACCTTGATTTCTTAATGCAGTGAAGAAGGAGCTGGTGTGGGGGGGAGGTGAGGACTGCACTGCGCAGCACTGGTGTCTCAACCTGCACCTCCAGCCATGGCCCAGGGCATCAGCTGACAGGTCCTCAGTGAAGGAAGAAACTTGGATTTTGCCACTGAAATTTCTGAGTACAATATAGTGTATTTTCTTCTGTAGTCCAGTCTGTCTTTACAGAGGCAGATATCTGGTCACACAGGTGCCTAATTCCCAATTGCCATTAGTAAAGGAAGAAAGAAAAATATAAGAACAAAGAAGTTAAAAAATCATAGGCAAACAAGAGGAAATATGAAATCTTCTCATGAAAGTAACTTGCATGGCTTTCTAATGTTAGCACATATGAGTTCCTTGTATAGGTTTCAGCATAGCAGAATGAACTATAAAAGGCATTGCATGCTTGGAACTACCAAAGCTTTAACAGCAATGTATTTTACCAATATCTAGAACAATGAGTCCTATCTGTATTACGTACACTGGGAAAAAAATAATTAGTAAGAATTTTATAAGTTGGGGTCTTTTTTATTTTTCTGAAGAAGATTATGCCATACCTCAAATTCTGATCTGTACCCTGATTTTCTGCAGCTAAGAGTGAGAGAACAAGATTGATCCTATGAAGTTGTTTGAGTTGATTGCTCAATCTTGCAACAAGGTTTTTCCCAGGAGGTAATCCACAAAACTGTGTGAAAAACCTAAAGGCAGGTTTTGGTGCAGGCTCCTTTCTGCTTTCAAATAAATTGGAGAAAAAAGACCCCAAACCAGTTCAACGCATTTTCTCTGTATGCTCCTTATCAGATTTTGTGAATGGAAAACTGTTCATTGAAAGGACTGCAATTTTTCCTAACCTTTGGGACTGTAACCAAACACATATAAGGGGGAGATAGCATTTTGCAAACATTTCTCCTGAAATAAAAATAAACAATTTGGACACTTCTCTAGGATGTTGCTTATGTCACTGTTGGCTAGTCATATGTCTGTAATAAATGCCTTGAAAGTACTACACTTGCCCATTAGTGCCAGGGAAAATATTCTCTGGTTTTCCATTTCTCTTTGGCATATTATATACAAAAGACTTATTCTCCTAATTTAAATAAATAAACAGCAGTTTGCTCTTCGCAAAACTATTCATTAAAAGAAAAAAAAAAGTACTGTTATTTGCAATTAAGACATCTTGTAGTAAATTAGATCTTTTTCTAGTGTACTTGTGAGCAACCCCTACATTTACTTTTTAAAATGTAAATGTGCATATTTATTTAAAAGACAGACATACTGTTGTATCTTAATTCCTGGATTCAATAAGACTTTCATGCCATAGATATATTGCAGCCACAAGTGAAGAAGAATTAATCCATATAAGACTTTATATGGCATAAACAGGTAAAAGGGTGCTCTTTTTAAATAAGAAGACTGTGTATTAATTTTCTTGAATTGATTATTCATTAATCTAAAATTATTATAATATTATTGTAAGAACAAAATGCATATTATTCTTGCATTGGATGGATAAATATTTTAAACCATTCTTCTGCATATATATATGATGACATACAGAAAAGAAGTCACAACAGAAAACTAAAACTCATATTGAGTTGCCATTTGTATTTTTTTATTGAATCCTTCCACCTTTTACTCTTTTATCTAATACTATACTCCCTCTTTTTCTTCTTCCTGCATTAGTAAATCTGGGTCCACAGACTATGAGATCTTGTCTTAGCCTCCAATCATGATGTGGTGGCAGTGTTGTTATTAGTATTAGTGCTATTTAAAGCTACACTGATGCCAGCCTTATTACCAGAAATTGATGGTGTGACCTCTCTTCCACACATTAGCATCAGGTACAGAAAACTTTCTTTATCAACAGGCTTATGAAAAGCATACAGTCCATTACTTATTTGACCCTTTGAAGTGAATGAAATGCCATTTGCAGATCTGTTAATCTCTCTGTGAAATAGAGATCTTCCTGGCCACTTGAATGGCCACTTTCACCTTCTGTATCTAGAGAAGATGGCACCTGACTTGCTACCTGTTCTCTTCTTGAGCCTTTTTCTTGGCTTTAAAAAATCTTCTCACTTAAGATCCAGGACAAGAAGTAACTATTATGACATTAACTATGAGGTTGTTCTCCTACTAGTCACACATAATTTTCTAAAAGACTCAGCCTCCCAAATACAGACCCCACAGCCCTCTCACCAAAGTAATTACTAAGCCATAGACTAGGTTATCCCTGGAAGGTAGGCTCAGCAGAAGTGCAGGACCAGCCCTTGGTACTCCCTCATGCTGCACACTTCTGAATTATGAATCTGCATAGCTCCAGTGCTGTGGGCACAGGTTGGGACTTAGATCCTACCCCAGAGTGTGCTACAGTCATCACTTTTGTGAGGACAGTGATGACTGCCCACCACCTCATCATCTCACAACACATCCATTTTCATGAGAAAGAATATGTGAAATTTATTTCTCTTCATAGCCACTCTTCCTAATATTTACATTGAGAAATGGGATATAATGTCATTGATGATCAGGGCTGCATGAAGGGAAATCCTGCCACCTGCCTCTCAGTGGAAATAATCCATGAGATCCCATATACCATCAAATTGCTAGAGAAAGGAGAGAAGAACATATAATGACATAAGTAAGTGTGCTAAACCAGTGTGTTGCCAGCAGTCTCTAGGTCTGGGCTCCCAAGTGAGCTCTCAAATATATACCTTGGCTGTCTCCTAACTCCACCTTGGCATGAGACTTGAGTACACAGCAGTCCCAAGGTTTCCTCAGAAATTAAAGCCCTGCGACATACAGGAGCCTTATTAAACACCCATTTTGGCCTCAGTCGAGACAGTTGGAGACAACTTGGTCCTGCTATGATGCACAGCTGGAGATTAGTTTGAATCTTTCTTTTTCCTTAAAAGGAAGAAGTTGAGAAAAGCTCGATTCTCATTCGACACAAATCATTATGTCTTCACTGCTCCTTATGGGTCTCATCTGATTTAATTTAACTAAGGATATGGAATACTATTTAGTTGCTGTAAAAATAATCTGCAGGATCCCTGTATCAGGATGGTTACTGCATCTCTGTATCTGGTGACAATGTATCATATAAACAAGTGGTAAACCCTACCCACCAGAAATAAAAAATTATTGCATGGATGGCTATTGATACAGGCAATGAATACCATGGCCATTGACTAGGGGTTCACAAAGAGTTTATTTTACTGCCCCAATATGCCTTGGTAGAACTGCAAATGACATAGAAGTATATTGTCCTTAAAGAAGCAAATAGCATCAATTTTAAATTTAAGAGTTTGTATTCATCTAACATGATGGGGAAAGGCACCAGGCTTATGATACTGCTTCAGTAAAATTAATTCCCACTTTCCCTGCAGTGTTTATGGTGTAATCTTCATGTGTCTTCTGTAATCAGGATAAGCTTACTGCATTCTAATTAAACCCAAGCATTTTCATCAATAGTATTGTTGTAGGTGACATCTTTAGCTTTAGTTTACCAATCTCTAGAAAAGCTAAAAACAATAATTAATGATTCTCCAGCTATTATTTTTAAATAAAGTGTGTGTTGCCACCTTAAGAGCACTGTTAAATACCAGCTCTTATCTAACAAAATTGCTCCCAGTTCACTCTAAACTAGTGTGTCAATATTACATCAATACTTTGCAAGTTGTTGCCATATGCTCATAACGGCTTTCAGGACAAGTTTTGCAAGGTATTTGGTGTCTAGAGGATCCCATGACTTCTCACAGATGTGAAAATTTTAGCAGCTTTCAGAAATTAAGAAAATACTTTTTCTTTGGTGTATTTTTTGGGGGGGAGGGGGGGAGGGGTATTTCTCTCTGAACAGAAGAGCACTGAGGAGAGATTCCAAGGATTTTGTAAAAAACAGTTCAATTTGAGTTCAGAATCGTTATTTTTCAAGCTACTGTCCATGTTCACATAATAGTTCCTTTAAACAATTCACTGTGTTCATATCACAGTTACTTAATTTTGCCCAATTTATGCCTGATTTTGACTTCTCATCAGAGAAAACACGAAATTGTTAGTAAAAAAGATGACAACCATAGCTAGAATCTACTAGCTAGAAAAGTATGCAAAGTGGGAAGCCATACATTAGTTATAATTATTGCAAGATTTATTTTTCTTTAATGTGTACTAATGGGGGAAAGATACTGTTACTGTATCACTTTCAAAGAAATCAACACTGATTGCCAACTAAACAACAGTAAGCAAAAGGTCCCTCTGAACTAGGCATCCCTCAGCCCAGGCAAGAAAAATAAATTATTTTAACCAACTTATATGTGGAGAATCAGGCAGGCTATGGCCATTTGTCTCTGTATAAGCTTTCTATCAAATTCATAATGATCTTTGAAATGAAAAAGCTTTGGTTGGTGAATGCTGTGTACAGCCCCTTCTATGCAGTTCATATGAAGACCTGTGCATAGGTCTTCACACAAACAACCTACAACAGCAGCAAAAAATAAAAATGCAAGGAGACCAATCTGATAATTTCTTTCACTTATTCTAATCGTCATACTGTGCTTCTGAGACTGCTGCTATTTTAGTTTAGATCATATTTCAAAAGTTCTACTTGCTTTTTTGGTTTTGATGTTTCTCCTACTACCTGGATGAAATCTGAACATAAAAGTTAAAATACCAAGAAAAAAACAGCTGTATAAATTTCCCAGAATTTGCTTTGCAAAGCTGATATTGTGGAAATATAGTTTTCTGCCTTTTTTTTTTTTAAATAGTGCACCAATTTTGTGCCATGTCACCATGGCAAAAGAACAGTTTTTTCTATTTATGATCTAAATCTTCCATATCTGTTGTGGAAAATAAAATTTACATGAAATCAGAAAAAAAGGCTGAGGAAGAAAGTAATGAAACCTCTGCACCTGGTTTGCAATGAAACCTCTGCACCTGGTTTGCAAGGCCATTAAGCTTTGTTGAACTGAAGGCAAGGTCTCAGGCAACTAAACTCCCAGGGAATGCAGGAGGGGAGCTTCTGTTGTTCCAATATGATTTAAAATTGTCTTTTGATACTTCTGATAGGGGTAAAGAGCAAGGTCAGGAACAGGGTGAGGTTGTTGGGCAACACTCCAATATAGGTGACCTTGGGAAATGACATGTGACTCCGCCCATGCCAGGACAGCACTGCACCTGTTTTTGCTAGCAGACATTGGTGTCAAGCTCCCTGTGGGTCTAGACACTGCTTTTATTTTCCCAAAGATGTTACCCTAACAAAAGCTCTTTGTAGGAATAAAACATTCAAGTGGAAACATCCCAATATCAGGCTTAGTGACTGACAATAAGCAGTGAGGAAAGTGACACAATTTTTCAGTTTATATAAATACACCTTTTGAGAATTTTAACTTTTTCATATATAATTATGAAAGCTTAAGTTTTTTCAGCAACACCAAATATTTTCCTTTGAAGAGTAGACTGTACTTATTTCTTGTACATTAGTCCTTTCCTTGGCTTTCCTACTCAGGTGAATCATGTACTTTTAGCTTTCTTTACTCAGTGAGTCAGTATATAACTATCAAATGACATACTTCTATAAAGACGCTTACCCTCTATGACAAGCAAACCATGAATTTTCCAAGTTATGTTTTTAAGGGGGGCCCCAAGCTAAATTCCCCTGATAATTTTCACTTCCCCAAATTTTGTCTGTACACTCCAGAGGAAAAGAATTTTGTTCTGGGCATCACCCGAATTTGCTCTGGAGCCCAGAGCTGGCTAGAGGAGAGGATCTGGTTTGAGACACAGTGGTTGCCATGCTGCCACACCATCACAGATGATCACCTGGGCAGCCAATTCCATCAGGGTACAAATACTTCCAGGTCTTTGAGGCACAAACTGAAGAAATTCCAAGGCAACATATATTGTAAATATACATTCTTTATTACTTCAATAATAAATCCTTTCTCATGATAGCAGTTTTGCCCAAGGACCAAAAAGTAGGGCAATATGGGCAGCAGACTGAAAAACTTGAAAGTGCAATTCAAATCTAGATATGATGCCATTTTTAGAATATTAATTATCAAAAACAATATCATGCTATTGCTCATATGCAGCACTTTCTGCAGTGTGAATACTAGTTGGCACCACAACTTTCTGTGCAAAAACAAGAGGGATAATTGTTGTAATAGAAAGCAGTAACCGCCAGGATGTTTAAATGCTTTGAAGGACATAAAGGACATGGATCTGATATGCATATCAGGCCTGTGGTATCTGCAGCCCAAGCTCGAAGGACTCTCTGTTTTTTTTTCTTTTTGGGAATAGGGGATAGAAACTAATCTAAGGACAAAGAGGTACTGTTATAGATGAGCCAAATTTCTAAATGGAAAGAAAGCCAACAAAGTGAATGAAACAAAACCAGGTTCCCAAGTAAGTGGTTAACTTGCATCCGAATGCTAAGGTGGCAGGAGCCTCCTGCCTTCCCACCAAGGGGCCAAGTGACAGCACCTACAAATTGGCCTGACAGTCACTTGGTGAAGTGACAAATCGACAGTCTTAGAGAAAGTCAGCAGAGAGGAAAGCCCACTTTATTGTGCTGCTCTTTCTCAAATGGTAAAGAAATATTAAAGTGTTTTAGACACCTCGTGCAGCGCTGAATCAAAAGTTTCATTAAGCATTAAAATGATCGAATTTTTTGGTAGCTGAGCAGTGCTCACCATTTGAGTGGAAAGGTGGGAGGAGCAGTAGACGAGCTTCCCTGTTTGCCAAAGGAGGGGCTCCAATTTTTATGGGAGTGGAATTGAACATTAAGCAACTTTGAGACATTCAGTTTTGGATGCCATAAATATTGAAGTAAGTAACAGTGAGATGGAGACACATAATGCCTTGGGTCAGAAACCAGTGGAAACTTAAAGACTAGACATAATGTGGGCCAATGCTGAGCCTGAATAATACTTTATCTTAGGCCAAGTGAGGACACATTAAGATTGGTTAGGGAGGAAGATTTTATTTTAATGTATGCACTCTAGTCTGTCTGCATAAGATTTGAGTTTGGTATCCGTTAGGCTTTTATATGGCTATAAATTTCTTAATTGGCACTTTCATTAAGTTTCATTTGCTCATAAAGGAGTGCATTTAGATCTGGATTTCCCAGTACAAATCACTTTGCTGCAGCCCCGTAGCAGTGCTAGGGGCAATCTCAGGGTAAGTCAGCAGGCACATTTTAAATGCATCACCTGAGACAAGGATTTTCAGACAAAACAGCCCCTTCTCTCTCCTCTCTCCTAAGTCTATGGAAAATGCATTAAAGTTTCTTGTCTTGAGATGTGCTGCTGTGTCTACCGACTCCTGAAAGTGATTGAATGTGACTAGATTCTCTGAGCCCTATTGGGCTTCAAAACACTAAGGGTAATTTGACTCCGTATTTTCATATTGCTTGTTGAAGGCTAAAGTTCCCTTTTGTTCCGTAGCAGGCAACATCAGGACTCTTCTCAGGCAGACCCAGAGTTGTTTTTCTGCATGGTAACAGTGATGGGACTTTGTTTCCAGGGCAGAGGGAGGACTTGGGTGCAGCCAGTATGAGCCCAGTGTTCCAAGTCTCTTTGCAGAGGGTGTGAGAGGGTCCTGCACTATGAGTTTCCTTGCATCCCAACTTAGCTCTTTTCCGTCTCATATGTAAACAGAGAGTGGCCAGTTGGTGAGTGTAGGTTTGAGCTTGCATTGTCACAGTATACACACAGCCAGAGAGCTGAACAGCTGTGTCACGTTGGTGCTATATGGATCAGAGAGGAACTGCAATACTTTTGATTAAAAAGCACAAGTCCTGAAGTTTTCCCTTCCTGTGGATTCCCGCAAGGACTGATGGAAGGACTGTAGCTCTGGCTCCTGTGCAATGCTGCAAGGGATTTTTGGTGTTGCAGAGAAGAGACCTCCCCGATTCGGGCCCCAGTGGCATTGTGAAGATCTCTTTCAGTCTTTGCTACTAGCTAAGTCTCCAACAGCCCCAAATTACCTCCTTCAATGGAAAGATCTCTATAAGTTAAATTTTGTTTAAATTGTATGTTTTAACACAAGACATATGCTTTCAATTTTTATAAAAATGTATTGGCATATTTATTCTATTTTACTTGCTTCATGGCTCTCTTCATTCAAAGCTTTCTTTTCCCAGAAGAAGGAAAGCTGTTCATATCATCATCTGCTTTATGCTAGAACCATTTACTCTTTCTTTTTTATTATCTTGTCTTGCTGACTCTTTGTGGGTGTGTGCAAATTTCATTTTCTAACGCAGTAGTCCTAATGTGCCCTCATCTCCCTGCTCTGATATTCAGCTGCTCTGCTTCTCTGATCTTTTTGCTGCTTTCATATTTATCACTGTCAAATGTGCTGTTCTTCCCTCCTCTGTCTTTTGATCATCTTTTCAGAGTGCTTGATTTCCCCAGTTTTGATTACTGATATTTATGACTAGTCATCTTCTGGAAGAAATGTTGCCAGACCTCTGAATTCTTTGTGTTTTCCCCAAACACTCTGCTTATCTTTCAAAACCTGCATTTATCCTCACAAGAGAGCCTGAGTCCAGACCCATCTGCAGACTGGCATCTTTTGCCTCTGTTCACAGCTTTCATGTGCCCTTTGCTCTGGCCTGTCTTGCCCTCACATCCTTTTGAGATAGGAAGGGGACTGATGTTCCAGAAGATTTATAGACAATTAGGATTAATAAATCAATGAAACCCAGTTTATTTTTTTCTGTATATGAAATTAATTGTACTACTGAAGATAGATACAGGGAGTATGCATCACTGTGACAATATTTTTTTACAAAAAAAAAGGAAGATAAAAAAGAAATTAGGACACTGCAGAGGGCACATTTACTTCTGTATTTGCAAGCTGTCTCATATGATAAGGTATGACATGACATTTTAAAGCTTTTGTTTGAGAAAATGCAGCACAGTTCTACACGTATTTTTACGCTGGTTACAATATGCATTCCTATGAAAGTCTGAATATGTATCTGTTAAAGTCACTAAAATCTTGCTAAAAATTCAGCACTCTAACAAAGCTACGAGGGCTGGGAAAGGAGCCTGGGGAAATGATACAGTGTTGCTCTTTTTGGTGATCTTGGCACAGGTCACCTGGACAAATAGTTTAATAATTAATATAAGCAGATGAAGACGTTTCCTACATTTGCAATTATTCCATCTCTTCCAAGAACATTGCAAGATACTAGGGTTAAAATATTTTTGAATTGTTATACCTCAGAGCTTTAATTGTTCCTTACTGTCATGGGCACAAAGACAGAAAATCTCAATAATTTTATAAAACTCACTGTGAACATAACTTTACTGTCAACAGATAACCATGGTGACTTGAGAGGGGAGGGAATTGAGCCGTTTAATTTACACCTTGGCACGATTAATCCATAACTGAATAAGATTGTGATGTGTTGCAATTCTTCCCTCTCAGTTTGCTTAGTTTCTTCTGGCCAATGATGTTGCTTCTTCTGCAAAAATCAACCGACGCCAATGCTGCAATGGTAAATAGTGCTTCAAAGTCAGATGACAAAAGTCAGTGCAGTCACACAGGGTGTTAACAGGAGTCAATAAAATTGAAGTCTACTAGTTATACTTGTTGGGGTGGTTAGAGACTTTTTAAGCCTATTACTGGGGTGTTCTGCAGGTCATTGACATTTTTTGGCCTTGTATTTCAAAATAGGAGATGACTCAGTAAAGACAGTGTTTGAGAAGTAAGATCTGATTAGTAACGTAGGACTATAGAAATGATGACGTCCTCTACATTGCACAGTCAATCATGGTGCAGAGATACTTTGATACCACACCAGCAAGAGCTGCTACATCCACAAGCTATGACACGGAGGATATAAACACAGCAACCTGGGTCTTGCAGCTGCAAGGCTCAGTACTTCAGTGCTGCAAAACCTTATGCCTCTTGTCACTCATCCCAGTAGCTGAGCGTGAGCACCCTGCTGAAGCTGATTGAGTTGCTGCTCAGCATTCACACACTGCCAGCACTGCTGGGGCACGTATCACACCATGAGTGACAGACATAGGGAGCCTGGGCCTATAAGTCCAGACATGCAATATCAAGAAAACCAGCAAAAGTCTCAAACTGGCCATCTCTACACTCCTATGGAGTGTTGTGTTGAGTTGGTGACTGAGAAACACTGAGATGATAAAAAGCTCATTCTGTGCAGAAGTACCTTTGTTTTCACAGTTGAATAGCTGGGCTTAAAGGTAATGCCTAATCCTAATACTAGAGAATAAAAGCAGCCTCTGTTGCATAGCAGTATGACTACTGCATTTTAAAGTGCACAGTAGGAGAGCACCCACTGTATATAGAAACCTAGGTGTCCATTACTTTCTCCTTCAGGCAGACATGTATGTTCCTATCTCCCTAAAAAAAGCTTCAGCCACTGGGGAACTAGACTCTAGGCTAGCCTAGGTAGAAATTACTGTCTGCTGCTTCTTTTGAGAAAGGTATGTGAAAGAATATGAAATCTGTCTGACCTCTGAGGGAGAAAAAGCATGGACATCAGAGTGGATGGCCCACCAGGAGCACTGCAAAATTGTCCCATGTCCCTGCTGTCATGTCTCTGTACATAACAGGCTATTAGGTTATGTGAACTGTGTTGGGGAGCTCTGAGTGGCAACAGGTCACTTCAGAGTCAGCCCTATGGCTTCCAGTTTCTTGTGAGCTCATGAGGGACTGGTCAAAATGCTAATACTGTACCCACAAGACTCTTCAAAGTGGTGCTGGATGAAAGGCTGAGCAGCCCTGCCTCACATTACTAACACATGGGCCTGCATTTCTGAAACTCTGAGGGAAATGTTTTTGAAGGGAATAAGTGACACAGTAGATCCATGATTTCCAAGCACAACCTATGTAACCATATCCTCTATGACACAAGGTCCCTTCCAAGCCCCATTGATTTTGCCTGCGTAATACACAGAGGGGTCAGAGGCTTTTCCAGAGCTATTGGTTTTCCTGTGCTGATCTATTCAGGTGTCATCCTGTGCTATCTCTAACCTTCGCTACTCAACAGATCCATGGCCAAGGATACAAAAAGGAAATCAGTAACTTTTGAAACCAAGTATGTTAAAAACTAATTAAAAATACAGTTCATTTAGAAATAAACTGAATCTTACAGCTATTAAAATCTTGCCTATTGTAAACTGCCCCAGACTATGGGGTTTCATTCAGAAACCTGTTAATAAAGCCCTATTCATCTCTCTCCCTATGAAGCAAATTAAAGCATTATCTTGTGAAGAGTTGTGCATTGGTTTTCACCTTCCTCCTATTTTTTTTCATCTCTGGTGCCTACCTTGCATCATTTAAAACTCTGTCCCCTTAGCTCAGGAAATGCAGGAGGGTTTCTAAAACATCTAGAATAAAAGTATTCTAGATGTTGGGCTGGAGTCATAGAACAGAGACAGTCTTCGCTTATTGAACACTTTTTTCCAGCAGTAGAAAAGTAAGCAATTCATGAATCATACAAATGCTGGCAAAAATAAATCCTCTTGATCCAATAGTGATGAGCTCACTTACTGCCATTCCAACATAGGATCCTTTCAGCAGCTGTATTCTTGCAAGCCTGAATCTGGCCATCTGCAGAGATACAATATTTTCTGTAAGACGCGGTGACCTCCTTGATGGGAGATGTGGAGGCAGATGCTAATGGGAAATGCAGAGTCCCCTCATCATCCCACGAGGAACTACTGCGCTAGGGGTGCTGCAGATGGGAGTATGGCATGGAATTCTGTCCCAGCCGTCATCAGACACCCAAGACTGCTTCTACCTGCCTCACCAAAATGTGATTGTGGGTGTTGCCACCTCAGTGCTATATGAAAGGTAGTCCTAGGGATCTGGCAGAGACTTTGACAACAATTCACTTGGGAGCTCAAAGCAGGCTTTCTATCAAAATTTGAAGGGTGGATGAAAAATGTCCAAGCTGGTAATATTTTGATGTTCCTGATGAAGCATCTCACAGTAGTTTTATTTGCTAGCTTGTGTATGTTGTTTAATAACATGGTGTCTGTTTGGACTAAAGCTATACAATCGTTGCCCTACCATGCAACAGTGATT
>JAOXXN010000446.1:83647291-83672995 GCA_026770055.1 Myrmophylax atrothorax
AAAAGTTTTAGGTTTGGAAAACATAAAATTATATATTAGATAACAATGTGCTCCAATTACAGAATCCCAGAATGGATCAGATTGGAAGGGGCCATAGTGGGTTGTCTCATCCAACCTCCCTACTCAAGCAGTGTTATCCTACAGCACATTGCATTGATCAAACCCAAAGATAAGTGGAAGTTACAAGAAATCTCTGTTTTTATTTGGTCCCTAAGTTACTATTTTTTTGCCAAAACCAGTTGAAAATACATATCCAGACTAAATTTGCATATTAACAATAATTGTCATAAGGTAATATGAGGTAAACACATGGATTTATACTGATGAAACTTAGATTTCTCTCTTTAAATTTCATTACTGTATTTTTGCACTGGACAAAACCTAAATCTAATTTTTCAGAAATCCAGTATGTTTTTGAAGTTCTCAATATTTATATTGCAATATGTGTGTGTAGTGAGATTTTATATTGCACTATTTTAAAAAGTCCAAAGTATTTCAAATAGGAATACCTCTGTGTTACTACACTGCCAAGACAGTTTTTAATGGATTTTACACATAAAAGAGAGGAAGAATAAGTCAAGTTGAATTATTTGTTCTGATTGCGATAATGTCTGTTGTCCTTTAACTGTTTTATATATCATATTTTCCTGCTTCTCACGGATAGGAGATCCCTAATCATAGGCCAGTTCTCATAAAACATCTCTCC
This sequence comes from Myrmophylax atrothorax, assembly GCA_026770055.1. Lineage (NCBI taxonomy): Eukaryota > Metazoa > Chordata > Aves > Passeriformes > Thamnophilidae > Myrmophylax > Myrmophylax atrothorax. The sequence continues at coordinate 83,647,998 of JAOXXN010000446.1, forward strand.
TATATCTGGTCAGTTTCAGCCCTTATAGGCCATGCCCTTATAATGGTAAAGGAAGGGAAACATCCTATTTAAAGTGCAATTGTTGATGAAAAAAAAGTTTTGCCCTTCCAAAATACATTGAATGGTATAATCCAGACCTTTTTTATTTTTTTTCCCTATTATTTCACAACTGGCCTATAAAATGTTACTTATTTTTAAGGGAAAAAATGGTTACATTCATAATAGCTTTTATGATTGAAAAAAATCCTCTTGAAATTTCCTTTAAAAAGTTGATTTTGTTATGAATTTAGAAAGCCACTGATAGAATAGAAAAAGCTAATGTTTTTAAAAATGAAAAAAACCTGCCACCAGAGAGCACTTTTCTAGAGCACAAGTTTTTACTGATGCTAAACAAACAATGCAGACCCTGTTCAAAAATCTATTCACAATGTTATTCCAATTATAGTCAACTGGATGTGCTATCACCCCCATTATCAACTAAAGCTCTTTACAGATATGGTGTCTCTTTGCAAATTTACATGTAAAATATTTAAATCACAAGTCTGTATTTCCTTGGATAGAGGAAGGAATGTGCTAAAAACAGGTTATCTATAAGTGAGTAGGTGCTATATACTTGATCATATATGCTTTATGTATAGACATGCAGTAATGGCGGCTAGTTAAAGAATATCCTAAGACTATAGACCTACTTAATTATCTGATTTCAGCTGCTCCTGATACTAGTAGATATTATACAGGAAGAGAAAGTCTTTAGTTGACTTTGTCATTTCCTTGTGTCAAGGGTTCCTAGGGATAGCCACAGCAACAGCACACCTCTCACCTGGTGAAAAGAACTGAAAAGTATTGGTGCTGCTCACATTTCAAACAAAGGAAAGTGAGGTTTTCAGGAAAATTTTTGTGCCGCTTCCAACATGCTCTTAGAAAAAAAAGTAGACACTTTCTATGGCCTTAGTAATTTATTCAAGAATTTTGAAAAGATAATGAATACCAAGGCTGAGAAGACTGAAGTTTGCAGAACAATGCAGTTCCTATCATCTCCTACTAAGAAGTGATAAAGATGGGAAGCAGCACTGCCAAAAGTTTAGAAGTGTTCAGGGGAGCCTCTGTCCTATTTTATAAGCTGTGGATGGGATAGGGTCACCTACAAAAACAGCAGAAGCTTCAGAAGTGAAAACTACCCTGAAACACACTTTTTGACAGTTTATTGACTAGGCTGCTCAGGTCCTATATGGAAACTCAGTAATTGGCTTGTTCAGCACAGGTGTAACCACTCAATGGTAGGTCAGCCATGGCCTCTTCCCAAAGGAAGGGCCATCTCTCAAGATATTTTGCAGTTTTGCCCTTTCATTTACTTTATATGTATATAGAAATTTGAAATTTCATGGTAGCAAGTTGTGTCAAATGACCTGTGGTTGTATCTGGTTTGGATAGTCACAAAAGGAAGTTATTCATCTCACCTGGGCAATGGGAGAACTAGCAGCAACAACAGCTTCAGAAAAATCTGTATTCATATTTTACTTTAGGGATTCTAATTTAGACAGGAGAATAGAATTTTATATCACGTGGAAATGTGTTCAGACTGATGAAAAGAAAAAAAAACCACCCATATATAATAAAGGTGTTATTTAAATTCTAAATATTTTGCTTGACAAAGCAGATAGTCATCTGCATTTTAGGGTAGCTTCAGACCTGGAATGCAAAAACCTGAGGTCCTATATTGGTGGTAAACAAGAGGGAGGGCAACATTCCAGTTTTCGCTACCTTGACTCTCCCATAGTTCTCCATTTTTTCTGCAAGCCACCTGTTTTGTAACTCAGACAAGTTAGGAAGGGTCATGAATTTCCCAACCATTTTTTTTTCTGAATAATTTACCCAAAAGTGTCAGTTGTGGTGGCAGATATCTCAATGTGAAAATCTGACTCACCAGGCTAGGACTTCTCTGCTATTTCACAAGTGCTCTAAGGAGCTGCAAATTGTTATAATTCTGTGACTTTGTGGTGTTTGGTTATACATGATCCAGAATATTTTAAGCTAGTGACCTACAGAAAATTGACACCAACCTCTTGCACCGGGATGCACGCATCTTCAGTCAAATGAGAAATTGCAGTGTCCTCATGTGCAGTGTTCAGAATAAATAAGCAATGTAATGGTATCACCGTTGAACTCTTCCTACAAGATTGCAGATCTGTGAAACAGGTTTTGATAGCCAAATCAAGTGCCTCACTAGTACTCAAATTAACAGTTCTCAGTTTCCTATGATCTACTCATTATTGGAGCTCCATGCTTTCTGATAATCTGGGAATTAGAAGGGTGAATTTCCCTTTTGAATTCATTAATATCTAATAACACAGAAATGCCTGAAGCAGCTACTACTCAAGCATAACTATACAGACTCACAGGATTGTCTTGTTTTCCATGGCTGCCTGTTCCTTTTACGTGAGCAAGAACTTAATGTTTGCCAAACACATACTAGCGTACAAGCAACTCTGTGCTTTGTGATTGCTTTTTCACTTTAGAAAAGAGACAAGAAAAAGGGTAGAAACCCTGACTAGCTTTATAAAACAGCCCAACCAAATCAATAAATTGAGAACGAGATAGGGAACAACAAGGGAGAAATATGGTTCACTGCTATAGTCAGAGCAACAACTCTGCCACTGTACTCAAAAAGAGAAATGGGCCCTGTATATTTGTTATTAAATGCCTAATGTTTGAGGGATACACTTAAAATTTAAAACAGACATTAGACAAAATGGGGCTTGGTTTTAAAATAAATATAGATATGAAGATGCAAAGTAAATATAACTTTAACTTAGTAAATCAGTGTTTGGCAGTATACCTTCTGCTCAGCTGTGAGGTCTGCCCTTAGCTCCTGGCACACAACTAGCCTCATCCTGTGCATCTGTCAGGGCCAACCTTATTGGTCTTTTCCATTTATCCTGTTTTCTCAAAGGATGGGAATTGAATAGCTTTGACATGGACTGTTCTGTGTCTGTTGATTAGAAAAATGGTTTCATCCCTTTTGATTTACTATTATAGATATATATTCCTTTATATACATGCACTAAAATTTTTCATCTACAGCTGGCTAGCTACCTGTATTTGAGTTAAGATTGATTTAGCTTTGTAGCAAATACAAGATCATAGTTGTACTGATGCTGGAGGGGTGATCTGAATCTAGTATGTCAATCTGACATTTTCCTCTCATGGTTTAGAGCTTCAGAGAAATTCGTGGGTGAGTTTAGAGATGTCCATGGTAGGTAATACTATAGGGAAAAAAGCCACTGTTAGTCTTGTTGTATTTCACTCCACAGGGATATGCACTGCTATTGGGAAAAGGGTAATGTTTTCCTATGAGTAAAGTTTGCATCCCTTAATTATCAGAGCTGTATTCTACATGCCAGGGAAAATTCAATACCCCAAACTTGTTTACTGTTAAAGCTATCATACTTCAAGAATAGCTGCAGGTATTGCCAGAGTCTGTGTTTCAAAGCACAAGCAATTTGATGTGCTCAAGTTCAGTGCATTGCTAGTGCCCTTTCCAGCACTCTGGGGAGGCACCTGGGAGCCATGCTGCAAATGGGATGGCAGAGAAGTTGGTAGAGAGAGAGTATGACAGTCCTTCTTCTTCCCTTGGACCCCCTTCAGGATTCTCAGCTACCTTTACTCGCAGGTATGAATCAGCCTTGCTTCAAGATATGGCAGTCAGTAGATGAGCTTAGTTTCAGTAGGCTGAGCTGCCATTCTGTTTGCAGGTTGAACTTAACCTCTGCCCTTGGAGCACCACATCCACATTTTCTGGCTCGTAATGGTCTGGAAAAAAAACTCCAAAACACATCCAAGCAAAGATCTAGAGGATTCACAGTGAGATTCAGCCTTCTGACAAAAAAACCCCTTCCTAGGCAATTTTCATGCAACACATAGAAATATTTCCTAGGTACTGAAAAGAGATGTTTCGACACTTTTGCATTTGCTTTCACAAATATTCAATCAATTTTAAATCTTTGGAGAAGGTTAATAATTTTTGCCTCATTGGCCCTTGTTTTTAAAGAGATTTTGTATCACTGAACAGAAAAAGAACTGTGATTTTCTTTGTAAATGAAATGGTTTTTATTAGTATGAATCTCACTCTGGGCACCTTGGAGAGGCCATTGTCTGCATGCCAAATTGCAGCCTTCTTAATTTTTTAGTAAACTCAGTGGGAGAAAAAGAACTTCAGGGCTTTATAAGATCCCATTTTTTTGTTTTGGAAAAGTGTCCTTGTTCTGACATGAATCAGTTTTGTTGGACAAAAAGGTTGGTTATGAATATGATTGATTCCCCTAATTTGGAAAATTCTTGGTTTATTCCAGTATAGTTTACACAAATTATAATAACTTTCCAAACATCTTACATCTGTTGCTTACTTCCTTTGAGAATCTTTCACTTCCCCCAGTTGAAACACATAGTTGAGAACAAATCAACAGGAAGGAAATATACTCTCTGCTTTCACTAGGGCTATAGTGTTTGTTTAAGTTAGCAATATGTGAGTGGTTTGCTAAAGATTAATTTTAAAGGTCACTTCTGACTTGGAAAGGAGCCTGTAATAATCTATTAAAGTGAAGAGATATTTTTCTTTAAAACTCTTGATTCTGGGTGGTCTGCTTTATTCCCAGCTCCCACAGAAGTCAATAAGAAGGGATGCTCCATTGTCACCTGGGGACACTTCTGACTCTTTGTGGAAACAAAGACTGTAATTCAAGAATAGAAGGTAGGAATGGAAATATTGTACAGTTAGTACATGTATAAGAAACATCTTTACCGGTCTTTTTAGGGAAAAAAAAATCTAGATCTTTTTATTATGTACCATCAGAATGAATCAAATGAAGATTTGAGAACATTGATGAACTGGATTAGCTAACTCCAAAGTATTTTTCATATTTTGAGTATAACAGAAGGACTCTGGCAGATGTTTGCATCTCACACTCATTGTGGAAAATGTTACTTCCTCCAATTTACATTTGTTTGGTAATGAATGGGCTTTACAGGAATGTGTAGCATATGTTCAGTGCAAAAAGGAAGGAATGAGTTTCTAACATACTTAGATTTGGGGTAAAAAAAATGTTCTCCTGGGCATCACCAGAATTTTTTAAGTTAGTTTTTGTGAGTCAGAGCTGTTGAATAACCTTTAATCAACTATAAATCATGAGCTTTGGATCTACTGTTTAGAAAAAGTGTTGATATAGTTAAGGCAGATAGATCACAGTGATCCTGAAGCTGTTGCATTATATATCTGTACCTCAGAAGGGGAACACAAAAGAGCCAAACTTTTGGGTTGGAACAAAAAATGGCATATCAGCAGGTATTAAACACAAGACAGCTGGGGAGGCACTTGTGGCATGCAAAAAATTCCAAATGGAGAGCAATCTATTGTCTCCTGCTCCCATTCAGGCAACTACCGTCAGAAGCATCAGGGCCCTGACTCCTGCAGAGTTTGGGAAGCACCTGCTTATGTGGGAAGGAGATGTGGTAAGTTGCTTGGGCAGTGCTGCTGGCTTAAGATCCAGCCTTACCTTCTGCACCTAGAGGCAACTCAGGATACTCAGGCCATCCCTGACTGACTGTCATTTAATATCTTCTCAGGTCAGGACATTTCACACCTCTAGAAAGTCTGTGGCATTTCAGAAAAGTTGCTCTTCCTTAGCATCCTCTATCCCTAGACCAAAGATGGTCAGTACTCTCAATGCTTCTATTAAGGTACTGTTCCCTATTTGGTCTTTCTCGTGAATTTTTGTCTAAATTACATTGTACCTTTATATTCCCAGGAATAATCTCCATATTAATAAGAACTAAATCTCAGATACAAACTTGTATATTCCTTTACTTCTTGAGTCAAAAACTCTCATATAGGAGAGTTTATATGGGAAAATTAATGTCTAGCTAAAAATAAAAGTGAGATAAATAAACAAACAAGCAAACATGTCTGTTACTCCTCCTCCCCCCCCCAAAAAAAAAAAAAAACCAGAGACTCTTTCTATTCAAATATGATTAAGTGGATTTATGATGCAGGCATCTAAAAAGAACTAAATGAAGCTATGCACAGATTTTTAACACTCTTCTTCAGAACATTACAGCTCTAAAGTATTATGAAAATTTCTGCAAAAGATAAATTGTCCATGGGTGTTTCCAAAGAAAATGTTAGTACTGGCCTCTTCAAATATTAAATTAAAAATTGAATCTAGGTTTTTCTGCAGTCAAAAATTAGTGCCTTAATAACTTCTGGAATACCTTGCCCTTAGTTATTGAACAGTTGCAGTTCCATATCTTTATGGGAAGTCAAAATTAGCCTTCTTGTTGCCAGAATTGGAAAGAGCTGACAAATACTCCCTCCAAAATGGAAATTCTTTAAAACAGGAACACAGAATAAATTTGTTTGCCCTCAGATATGCTTTCTAATGTCTTTGAAGGACTGAAATGTAACAAAACATAGACGTAGATTATGCACCTTCCAATCTGATTTGAAAAGCTTGTCCAAACTTTGAATGAGTTTTGGATAATTACACCATATACGAATGCTTATAAAAATAAAGAAATTCAAAGAACTATCATATTTATAAAACCGAAAAGTAAGTCAAAATATTGAAGTGTCTGTTTTGATGGTGCGGTAAAAGTTACAGATATCTTAAGCAACACAGGATTAGAGTTATTTATACTGGCTGAAGAAACTCCAAAAAACACCTACATTCTTTTCTAGGCTATTTTTCTAACTTCCCCAAGTTACTCTTCTTGGAAGTTACCACAGTGAAAAAGGCAACCATGTGTATCTTCAAGGGGCATAATGAGCATGAGTGTGCAGTCAGGTTTAGATTTAGATTTACATTTAGATTTAGATTTTAGAGGTGCCCTAACAAGTTGTTGCTATCCATGATTCAAAGAGTCACTTAAAAATTCCAGGAAAATAGTAGAGCATCAACTAGGAAGAATGCAGATTCCAACGAATCTGTATTTAACACAGGACAAATGAAATAATGCTTGATGAAGTTTGGTTCAATTGCAAACAGAAAACAGATTCTTTATTTAGAATCTCATTTCAGTGTTGATGGGTCTTTATAAACAAGGATATGCATAAAGTAGAGCAAAAAAATTGACTTGTACAAGAAAAAGGCATGTGAATTGATGTAAAGCCATAATGTGAAATGGTGCTTTCAAAGTGACAGGCCACATTAGTGAAATGATGGCTTGATAGGTGTGATGGCCCCCAGCAAGATAAACTGAAGAACATGTCCTACCTTCTACAAAATGTACATGGGAATGGGAGGGTCTTGAGCCTGAAAAAAAAAAAATTAAAAAACAAAGATATGTTAAATTGATTTATTCTAAATGTTCTTTGAGAGGTCGCAAGAAGATCAGGCTGAGCTGGCTGACCCCTGAGCATGACATGACCCAAGCTAGTAGCTTTGTTTTCCCAAGCTATCCATGCATACCTTAGAAGGAGCTACTCCTGAGGTTGCCTGATTACTCAGTAATTTTAACTGATTGATTTTAATTGTTTGAATTGACATTTCTTGTTTCTATGGACTTTCTCATTTCACATCTAACTGGGAAAAGAGATGTCATTCTTGTAAAAGCCCCCATTAGGACCTCTAGAAACTGTTGGTAAGCCAGAGGAGGACTAGTATTTGGTCCAGATTATTAGATCACATCAGGTTTCTACTGTGTTATGTGAGACAGTAATCAATAAACTCTTTGGTCATGTGAACTTCACTGATGAAGGCATTCATTAGTCTTTCCCCCCAAACTTCAGTGTTGAAATAGTGCTGTTTCTTCCATCCCAAATACCCTTGCTTGTGTACAGGTTAGTAAGACACCTAAGGGCAACCCTACCATTTGAAAGTTTCTTGCTTGAAATCAGACAAATATTTAATCTTTTAGGTAATTAATATTTATCTCATTGGAAAAATCTATATTTTATATGTAGTTTGGGCTGAAATAATTTTCTGAAAGCTCTGCTGTTTGTATGTCATTGTTTTATGTGGATGAACCCTTTGCTTCCCAGGATCCTTTTGGCTCTCTACTATGTGTATTCACATAAATGCCAAGATACAACTCGACATCATCATGATATTTTGTGCAAATAACGCAATGTTTATGGAATTTAAGTGTTACAAGAACATTACAGGACTTAAATCACCCAGTGTACGTCTGCACACTCTATTCAAAATGATGACTGTGTTTTATCAATAAAATGTGTCAAAAGACTCGTAGTTTGTGGCAAACAAACAAACAAACAAACAAACAAACCACCACACTCCTCCAAAAAGAAGTCGTGGAGAATTTGCATTTCAGTACTCCCTTCTCTTCAATGGTAGTTTCTAAATTTCTTCTTCCAGTGAATTGCATAGTGGGTATTTCTTTCATAGGTGTTAGGTATATAACTCTCTCCAAGTACTGTAGGGGGAATTTTCATGCCTCTTTCAGAACAGGTAATTAGTGGTAAATAAATTACTTTTATGCAGTTGTGAACCTGAACACTGCAACACTTAAACCCATTTTAGACCTGTCTCTGAATATGTTTTGAAATTAGGATTCAAATTACTTATGTGTTTCTCAAAGCATTATCTTTGCTCCAATATTTTTTTTTGCTCTATAGAAAGGATTGATTTTAACCTGACTTCCAAGGTAAGGTGTTTGCTCTTGCACAACTTTGTAGTTTCAGTAGTAGTTATGGACATAGTGGGAGAGCTGTTGCAATAGAGAAGCTTAAGTCTGCAATGTGTCCATTTACCAAAATCACTGAGGTTTTGTACTGTGGTTTAATTAATGGGCAAGACACGGGATTGGGCACTTCTGATTTATGAAAAACAGCAGAACCCATGAGCAGGTCTTACAACATCCATTATGAAACTTGTTCTTGAAAACAAGGTACTGAGTGGGTGAAAGATGCTATTTATCATGGCATGCTTTCCAATCCTCGAAAGCTCTTGTCAGTTCAACCAGTGTGTTTGATTACTGCTAGGTTTACACTTTGTGTTGCTGGAAGAGAGAATAAAAAATTGTAAACATGCTTAGCATGTGAATATTATGTTTTTCTGACCTAAACGCTGAAAATACTTTGGTATGTAGCTTTTGAAAATTTTGCAATAATAAAGGTATACTTAACTTTTTTGACAAGTAAAACATTTGGATAATGTGACTATGAAACATGCATTATAAAATCAATGGCATGATTTAAATAACTTTAAAGGTTTTGCTGGTTTATTTTCATATTGTTGATTTATGGATTATATAGTAAAAATGTTCATGCGTCTTCTATTGACATGGGGTAGATTTTTCAAGTGCCCATATCTCTTCTTAACCAAGGGGATTATGGAATTTGTATTCTCAATTGAAATTCACAAACTTTTTGTTACAAGAACATAACTAGCAATTTTAATGGTGGCCATAGCACCATAAAATGGAATGAAACACATACAAAATCTCTCTTCAAGTAATGTTTGGCATGAGATATAAAGTGTAGTGTTGACAAAAATATCCTCAGTATGTTTAATAAACTCCAAATTGATTGCCTTAAGAATATGTGGGTTTATATGCTGGAGATGCCAGAGCAATTCAGTTGCAAAGACCCAGTTACATAAGTGGCATATACAAAGCATGCAGTGCTGTGACAACATCTGGGAATCTACTATTTTGTTAAGCAACGGAAGTTTTATATAAAATTCCTCTATTTCCCACAGTGCATTTAAGTTTTGACAGAGAGGTGTTTCATCCAGGGATGTAGCTGAGTCCCTGAAGGAGGTAACTGGCACAACAAGCACAAACACAGTAATCAGCAGAAGGACTTGCTGAAAAAAAAGGGAACTGCATCATAATCCTGCACCTGTACAGCACTTGACACCAGCCCAAACCTCTGCATATGACAGTAATTCACTGTTTCCTCTTGTCCTTCCTGCCCCAGAACCCTTAATCCTGAGCATTCACATTCATCAGGCAAGAGATTATTCCTAGTCTGTACAGCAAAAACCCCCATAAATAAAGCTGACAAGCAACTAAAGCTGACTGTGAATGTAGTTGTCTAAGCCTTTTCACCGTTTATTACACAATAAGAGGATTTTATATCAGTGGTTTGCCGCATTTTGTAAACTGTTATTATTCCTCCCCTGCAAATCCTGTACCTAAGAACCTCTTTCCCAGATACATACAATATATGCTCAGACATGACAAGTGAAATTTACTATCTTCAATTTAAAACAGTTGAAAATTATGGAAAAATATGGAAATTAAATTCTGTGTTAGCCAAGTTTGTTCTTTCCTTTTTTTTTTTAAGTGTAAGACACAAAAAATTATTTGACTGCAATTGAAAACATCATATATGGTATGTGTATGTCTATACTCTCAGACTGTAAATTAAAAATTTGACACAAAGAGATTTTTATTATCTAGCTCAAATTTAGGAAATGCTTTAGAGCAGTAAATTTAAGGTGCTTTTCTTTTTTAGCAGAACACCCAATTCTACAAAAAAAACCCCAAAACCCAACCACCTACTCTACTGGTTCATTTCCACTTAATTTTTAGAAATTGATGTAAGAGAGGTGAATTTTGACCATGCTGCGAGAACATGATAGAGACCCTTCCAAAGACTGTCAACAAAATCATCCCATTAAATGCTAGACTTTCAATTGGAGGAAACACTGAGCCATAATGAACAGCAAACATCCAAACTGAGTGAGAAAAAGACTACTTCACATCTTACTCTGACATCTCAAAATTTAGACATGTGAAAAACATAAATTGTAAAGAATCATCTTTTTGTTTTTCCCCCTGCAGCCTCATGTCTTCCTTGTTCTGTGACAGTTTCCCTATTAGAACTAAAAACTTTGGTGACGATCATCAATAATGAATGATGAGGTATCAACTTGGTTGCCCAGGCAGACTGCCTTTCAGGGTAAAAGTTTTTTATATCCTGACTTGCAAATACCTTAGTGTATTTGCATAGAGGGCAAACTTCAGCAAAGAAACAAAACTCTTCCACTCACTTAAGGTCAGACAGGATAAAGAATCTATCAGCCAAAGATCTTGGTGAGAGACAATTGTGCTAAACATTGCTGACTACAAGACCTTTTTTTTAAAATTTGAATTAATTTATTTATTCTAATCTATGCTTCTGTCTGCAACTCCCTTATTCTGTCATTGTCAGGGAACATAAATATCTACCAATCATACTATCAGTGGAATTGCCATGGTGCATCTGTGCAGGGATCCTCTGTTTTCATCTGATATGAGTCAGATGCCATTAGCCAAATGAGAAAGCAGTTTGACAGCTTGCTGCTTCCCGGAGGGGGCTTTGCACAGTTACAGCAGCAGCCCACAGGCAGCTCGTGCAGGGGAAAGAAGAGCATTATCAGTGATGTTATTCATCTCATGCACTTGTGGGCAAAAAAAGGATTGTCTTGGGCTGCGCTTTAAGAATAGATTTTTCCACTAGAATCTAGGATATTATGTCAATTTAATTTCCTTGTATGAATTTGTGAGGATTATATAAATCTGTTTTTCTGCTGCATTCAGCTTTTAATAAAAAAAAAGAAAATACTTTGGAGTTTGTGGAGGTTTAATAGCAGCATAAAAATACAAAAGTAGTTACATTCCCTCAGCTCCACTGCAGCCTAAATTAAGAAAATTGTTAGACCATTTTTAATATCAGAGTTCAAAATGTAGTACGTACGAGCTCTGCAGGGTTTGTTCAGCTGACAGCAAACACAACCTGAGCATGTTTGTTAGGGGCAGAGGCAGTCTGTCATGGGGCATTAGCTTGTCAAGAGTGAGCAAGCTATAACCAAACAGTACAACATTTCCTTTCACAATGACCAGAAGAAAAGGATCTAGAGTGAGGGCAGCTGTGGCCACAGTCTGGCTGAGGCTGGTGCTGTGGGTCAGACTTCTCATGACTACAAGTCACTGACTGCAGTAGGGCTGCCATGGTGAGAGATTGCATCTTGCTTCTCCACAAAATATGTCTGCTGAAAGTAATTTTTTTCAAACACATGCTATAAACATTTGCTTTTCAGTGTCTGTTTGTCAGTATTATAGTTCCACTTCAGGAGAAAGTGAAGGGGTACATGCTGCACCTATTTCAGTTCCACACCACGTTTCTTCAGCCCTCTAATCAAAGCCATGTTACTGAAGACAGTGAAGTCAGCCTTTTATTTTGTACCATTTGCTTAAATATTATGCTAATTTTTCATTTAAGCAGAAGTTGAAACCTTAATAATTTTGCATTGCCATTGCATAAGAACATGTTTTCCCCACAGAGATCTAGGACTTTAGCTACTTTTCTCCCTTGTCTCACAAAACCCGATCCTACAGAAATGCTTTAAGTGTTCCAGAGAGGCACCAAAACAGGAGGGAGCAGAAGTCTGAGCAATATGCACCCTATGGCCTTTCCCTAAAGCTAACATATAAAATGTACATTGACATTTCTGTTTGGGAAAATAATATTTTTCCATTTTGAAAGCACACCATGTTAGAACTGATAAATGCAAAGTGGAAATAAACCTGACCTCTACCTTGGGTGTTTAAGCTAAGAGATCCTCTCAGAGATCTGAGCTGGAGCTGGCCTATAAAGTCCCAGGGGTTTACAACTTCATTATCCTAAAAGAGTCAAACCATATAGTATCCAGCTCTACAGTTTTGTTTTCATAGTGCCATAACTACTGTGAATTATACAATTCATCTCATAAATCATAGATTTAATGATGATTCATAATCACTGGAAGCAGAATTAATCTTCTTGATAAGTGAATTAATTCTGTAGGTTGGTAGGAATTTTTTGTATAAGCTGTTTGAACCTGTCATTTTATTAACTATGTACTGGTATTTAAAAATCAGCATGTGCATGCAGACAGGACAACGCAAGTGAGGTTTTCATGATTATAATGGTGCCCATATGTTATAGTTATAGTTGAGTGACTGTTTCCATCATGAAATGTGCTTTTCATGTGCATGTGCTTTGTCACATAAATACATTTGTGAGTGTTTCTATATAACAATAATAGCAAATTATAATGTTTCCAAACCTTACAATTAGAAAAGCATTTTGGGGAGTGAATTTTTCAAAGAAAATTTTTTCTGGTGGTGGCATAGCCTTTACATACAAGATATAGAATCCAAAATTTATTGTTTAAGATGCTTTCTTATTTCTGAATAACTAAAAATTTGTCCAATTTGAAATGTTTATTAGGTCCATATGTTTTCTAATCCTTTACGTGTTTCTGAAACAAAATATAAACACAATGAAATAATTACTTAAATTTATACCTTTTTTTTTTTTCCCATTATGTTAAGTCTCATGATCTTGCCAAAATCTTATGGACAAGTCTGGTCCATATTTTAGCATTACTGATACGTTCCTATTGACTTTTGTGCATTCATATGATGAGAACTTCTCCCTAAGGATATGCTTACACTGCAGCCAAATGTTTAGCCACAGAATTTATAGTTTAAACTCTTTAGCCTGGGGAATAATCACTGTACATACAGTTGTGGCAGTGCAGACCTCAGCTCATGTTAATCTTAAAAATATGTGTGTAGAGAGCTTTGTTGTAGTCTATGACAAACTCTGTGCAACTGCCAGATATCCTGTTCTTCACGCTTCCTCTGGTGAATATACACTGGTTGACTGTGCGAGTGCTGCACCCAACACTTCGGTGGAAATGAACATCTCACTCTATTAACAAACACCTTAAGATACACTTTAAGGAATATTTTGATGCAGAATATTGCTCAGCTATTTCTGGACATGACTAAATTGTGCAGTTATGATAAGAGGCATGACTGATAAGTTGTATAAATTTGGGGGGATGGAGGAGTTACTACTTAGCCACATAGATATTTCTGTAAATTTGCATTTAGCTTTGGTATGAACAATTGGAAATATTAAGGCATTTTTTATTAATTATGATGATAATAATATAGTTTCAAAAATGGCTTGGAAATACTTGGGAAAAACACTATGAACCACTGATTTATCATTATGATACATATAGTTATATCTATAATTAGTTCCTGGAAGTGGCAGTGGAAAATCTTCCTATTTTGTTAGTACATACCTAAATATACTCAAAATGTTATCTACTCCAAAGAGATTGTAATTCCAATAATGCCAACCTTATTCTCCATTGTCATATACTGTATAGTCAAGGAATGGTTTAAAAATGTGTTGTTATTCTGTGAGTGCATTTCATGCTCTTTTTCTGTATCCATAATGTACATAAATGTGTGTAGACAGTGGAAACAGGGGTTTATATGTATGCAGTCCGTTCAAATAGTGTATCAATTGAAAGGTGCTTGAACTACTATCTTTGCTCATTTTTCATTGGTAGGACCAGAACTATAATCTAGGCTTGTGAAGGGTCATGAGACACCCTTTTGCCTGATGCAGTGATAACCTAAGGGTCTCTCCATTTTTGTGAGCCTCCTCTAACCATGTCTGGTTAAAGGCAGGTTGCTCTGCTTAAGACCACTTTAGCAAGTGACCGTGAGGCAGCTCACTAGGAGTTTAGGCCTGATTGGCTTCCACAGACACAGATCAATGTTGAAAGTGTTTCACAAAACCAGTACATTAATGACTTTAGCCTACTAACCACTAAACATTTCAGCATCCATATTGTCAATTTCAACAGTATTTATTTAATTTTTCCTTGTTTTTCTTTGACAGTTCTAAGAGTTTGTTCAGCCACCTTCTACAGTTTTTCTTTCCATGTGGACTTAAGAGATGGAAGAGAGAAGAGACAAGCTCTTCAGTCAAAGTTTGAAATCTGGGATTCCGAGACTCCTCTTTAGAAATTCCTAAACATAGACTTTACAGATTGTTTCACATTACAGGTGATGAAGAGCCTTTTGACTCACGGAGATCCTTGACAGGGGAAACATATTAAGTTTGCAAGAAGAGGGTTTGTTGCTTCTTGTTGAAAATTTTCTAATGTCATGGGAGTTCATTTCTAAGTAGCTGCCAAAATTTGGGTATGATCCAAACTGAATTCTGCCTTTTGTGGGGTCTAAATGCAGATCAAGACATTGCAATTTTTGCCCATTCCTAAAAATATTACATATTTGTTGAATATGTCTGTGTGTCTTGGAGAGAGATTCTTACTTCTGAAAATCAGGCCACTGATACTTGGCACACACACTTGAGACCCTGGGCCAAATTATACCATTATAAATTATTATCTAATGCATTCAGTGAGGGAAATAAATAATGGATTGGTAAAAGTTACATTTTCTAATTCTTGTTCTTTTTGTAGTCAATTTTCTCATCCCACATCCTAGGCTAATGTTGAGAATCAGCATAGCCAACATACATTTCTCTGTAAGAATAAGCAACAGTTATGGAGCAGATGGATCTATTTAGAAAACTTATCTGTGTCCTAAAAAGTAAAATACAATAAAAAAGTAAAAACTCCTATCAAAAGAGAAAATCTGGGATGGAAGATTAAAGGGAGGGACAAGAAGGAAAGACTATAAGTATTTCTTGGCTTATGTGCCCATGTTGAGACTTTTTTTCCATAAAATGTGCCTAGCTACTTTTCTATTCCCTGTGCATTCAAATTGGCTCAGTATAATACTGTGGCTTGTTAGAAATGTTAATGTACCTGCCTTTTCCAATGTAAACTATGATAGGGCTGATTTTTTTCCCTCAACATCTTAGTGTTAATTCAACAATAAGGCATTATTCACAAGGAAATTCCTCCTGGTCTATAATTGAAAGGTGTTGTTAATTGAGCAGTCTAGCCTTTTAATGGATATTTGTCTTGGTTTCACAGAACTATGAAAAAGAAAGAATTCTGATCTAAGAAGCATGTAAAGTGCACTGAGTATGTTAAGTTAAAGAACATTAAAACACTGCAGAGATTTCTTTCTATATGAGAAAGTATTATAGTACTTCAAAACATCCTTTATCTAAGAAAGCGTGATAATTGACAAAAGTTAATAGGTGAAAAGAAAAAAAAAAGAAAAACAAACCTAAACTTTTGTCCTGGTGTTCTTGCAGTTGGGATTTTGCTGATTTCTTTTCCAGCATGATACATTCAAATGAATAAGCAAAGCTTTGCAGACAGTGTGATCAGTCTGTTAATTTTGGTTGTGTATGTGCTTTCTAAGACATCGAAGTTACACTGAGAATGATACTTCTCTGCTAATGAGCAAAGATTACAACAGCCAGTTATGTAAAATGCAAAATATTTGTGTCCACAGTAGCATCAGCAATACTGTATAAAAATCTGAGTTCTAATATAGTCTGTGAAAGCATGGAAGAATAGCTTGTGTCTACAATAGGAAAAAAAGTGATGACCATACATATAAATAATTGGAAAGGGAATTTACTTAAGGCTGTGTATTACCCTTTCTCTTTAAATATTGAAAATCCATTTGTCCTGCCTGAGCTCACTGATAGCACATATTAAGATTCATATTTCACTGTATAATTTCTGAACTGAACATCAAATCATCTTGCTCTGGAAAGACAAAAACTGACGATGAAGGTAAGCAAAAGTTTATCACAGGCAGTGGGCTGAGATCTATCACAAATTAGAAAACTTTGGAAAACCTACATTTCTTTTTATTGTTATTTTTTACAGATTTGCAAGAGCTTGTTTGCTGTTTCCCAGACTGACTAAAGGCTAGTTAATTTTGAAATCTTTCAATGTCAAAATAATCCACAATTTCTCACACAATTATAGAGATCCACAAAAGTGAGGCCAAAAGCTACTTTGTCCAGGTGTGACTTAGAAGGCTGCCAGTCATTGACAGATATTCATGTCATTTACCAAAACACAGGACCCCCAACAGCCATTGTGACCACCTTATGTGACAGAGCAAGAATTTGTTGTGCACATTGAAAGAGAAGTACTAGGAAAGAATGTGGGTTGACAACCCTGTTCCTCCTTTTGATTTGTTTAAAGGTTTTTTGTTTTGTTTTGGTTTTTTTTGTTTTTTCTTGGTTTGGTTTGCTTTGGTTTGTTGTTTTTTTTTCTGGGGGAAGTTTAATCTACTATCACTTTTATCAGTGACTTTGTGGCAAAATCTGCCTCAGGAAATTATCTGACAGCAAGACTGGTTTGGAACCATTCTGGGTTAGCATCCCACTGCCTGTAATTGTATTGTTAAGTTTGTGACTTCATTGGCTCTCTTTGTGGTAAGGGTTACTTCTATTCAGTTAAATGATTTTCTTTTCAGCATTTCCTTCGGGGGCTATGGCCTGAATTGAGAGTATGGAAATTATTTCCTCAGATGGAGCCAATAAATGTTCTGAGGCCTAATAATATACATATCCTCATGCTATTCACAGCGGACTCCAGTAAACACTGGCCTTTATCTCAATGCTTGAATACACTGCTTTCCAGACCTCTTAGCAAGAATGACGTGGGTGTGAGGGAAGTGTATCCATATCTTGTCATTTATCTATGTAGGAAGAATCTGTTCTGCTCAGCCTTACTTGACTACTGACCACACCAGGCAGTCTTGTATTTAGCTCTGTCAGAGAGCTACGGAGATGAAACATTTTTTCAGCTCCTTTTTTCCCCTGCTTTTATAACAAGGAGGATCCAAGATTTTCTTTAGCTGCTGGCAGCAGTAGCAGTCACAGAAGAGTGATATGATTTAGACAGCACCACACTGACTTGATTACCTTCAGATTACCCAGCATGTCCTTTGGTTATGGTTTGCTGGGAGCAAATAACTTTCAGTGACTACGATTCATAAACATTTTTGTAACTAATTGAAATAAAAACATAGATCTAGAATATTACATTATCAAGCTCTTAAAATTTCTAGAATTTTCTTTGAATCATAATAGATGACATTCTAAGTACTGATAAAGTATGTGTCCAAAAGAGTTTACCCTTTGATTTAAATTTTGTGTTGGTCAGGGGGCCAGTTTACCTTTTGCAAATCATTCTCTGTTGGTAAATTACAGAGCTATAGGTTAGCTGTCAAAACATAAGATTTGTTTATCAAGGCAGTACATGGGTGCAGCTGCTAAAACAAATTTACTATGCCTTGGTAAACAAGGCATGCTATTCTGTGTAAATCCCTCTCCATTGCAAACCTAAGACTGTTTTTCTGCTGCAAAACCAAGTAATTTCTGCTTTCAGACAAGTGCCCTTGGCTTATGCCTAAATTCTTTGTTGTGACAGATTCTGTATCTTCAATGAACTTGGCAGAATTCTCATTTTCTATGTAGTTTGCCTTTGGCAGTGAGCTAGACATACATATCTTCTCCCTACCTGTAGATTTCCACATATTTTTGTGTCAACTCTCTCAGCTTCTGTTTTCTTCTCATATATTTTTGTTTTCTTCCACTGAGTGTAAGTAATGGTAAAGTTTGTGTTGTGTATTAGTCAGCTTGCAAAGTAACAGTGTAAAGTGTATGGTGGTTCAAGGATTTATCTGCATATTAGTAAACCAACTGAATGATAATTTGCTCTATGGAAATACAGAGACTACTCCTTTGCTGCAAAGAGGAAATTAAAAATAGCAGATGAAAGTTCTAGGTAAGAAGATCCATTTTGTTATGTCATATTAATTTTCATAAGGTCGTACCATTTTTGTCATGACTCCTTTCATTATCCTAAAATGAAATACTTGAGTGTAATATAAAGCAATGTGTTATAATATAGTTGCAGCAAAATTAATGTCTCTTCATATTCAATTTAGATATAACTTGGTTGCCTTTAACTGTATTATCATGAGTGTAGTGCTAACTCTTTATTTGTCTTCCTGCACTGGGCTTCAGTGGAATGAGTTCCTGTACTCAATGGCTTTATAAGTTTTGTGGTATTTGTTCAGCATGTTTGCTAAGTAATGAGCACTTAGCATTTGTCATCTGGCATCTTTCATTTTCTTTTCCCAGAACACTTTTAAAAGGCCACATTTGTTTGGAGAAGAAAAAAAGGTACCTTGGCATATTTTGTGTACTTTCAGAGATAGTGTGCATTTAGTGACATATGTGCGTGGGAAGCTCTTGTAAATTAAGCCAGTTGCAACAAAAGAATAGTTCTTCACTGTCTTCAGCCACCATAACAAGTAGGAATAGTATTAAATAAAATCAGAATAAAAGGTGAATCAATATCTCCACTTCTGTTGTTCAACAGCTTTCAGAGCAGGGTATAAAGTTTGGTTTATAGTATTACCTGGTACATGTACACTAACAAACTGAAATCAGTTCTTCAGGGTCATCTGTCTCTGTTTATAAAATAGCCATGCCGATTAGCCATGGTTAATGGTCCAAAGTCTGAGCTTCCATGAAACATTTCATTTAGGCTGCAGCACCTGGCTCTTAGCAACACTGCTCATTAATTTTATTGTGTGGAAGCTGTCTTACACTTTAGAGGACTATGGACACAGTACAATTTACTGTGGGGAAGATATTGGAGGAAGAGAGAGAAGTTAAGGGAATGTATTTATAATAGTCTTATGCGGGAAACAGGTAAAAATACAAATGTATCTTTAGAGGTCCATAAGAGTATATGTTTGCTACAGCCACTGTTGTGTAGCTGAGTTCTTTGGTAAAAATATACGACAGATTTTGCATTTTGTTTACATTGATTAGAAATCAGATTCTACTTTTGTGCATTTCAAAATGCTATGTTTCTTGCTTACAGCTTAAATGGGATGAGTAGAGTTCTAATACTTCATAGTGGGAGGTACAATTCCCTTTAAGCTTTCTGGGGTCCAGATGTTCTCTGTTCTCTAACCATGAACAAAGTACAGGGTCAAAGTCTACATCCTGATCACTGTTAATGCTACAATGGGTTTTGGCTTCTAGATCAGATTCCTGAATGAAGAAATGTACTTCTGATTTTGCTTCATTGCTCTTAGTGTCCTCAGACTATCAACAAACTTGCTCAATGTATCTTTATGAATTAAGACAGTAGAATGCACCACATTGCAGAGAGCACTTTTAGTTTTATAAAATAATGTACAATTTGGGAATTCAAAGACTTAAGTCTTGTTCTGCTGATCATGGGATAAATGCACTCTCATTTTATTTTCCTCCACTTTTCTTGCTTCATTACCTTCAAAACTGTTTATGTCCAGTACAGCTTCCTAACTTTTTCTGGCAATTTTTTCACCTCTTTTAGTTTCTTATTACACTTCTTATTATATAAGCCTTGTTTTTGTTGTTCAGATACTTGAAATGATTGAAAGGAAAGAAGTCAGACCCTAAATATTTGGTGTTTCAAAATAACTGGTGTTTCACCAATCTCTACACTGAATCCTTATAGTATAACAATGATAAACAATATTATTCTCCTTATTCTTCAAGGTTAAAAAAATGTAGGCTTGTTGGTGAACTTTACTTTGATCGGTTCCAATCAATAATATTTCTATTCTTTCTCCTTCAAACTTGTCCTCTGCTTTGAATAAGTTGTGGTATAAATTTTTGGAATTCATGGGGAATTCAGATTAATACAGATTAATCTTATGGAGAGTCTCTTCTCACAACAAGTTTTCTTACTTCTAGCTGAAGGGAAATACAGATCAGGTTTCCCATTTTTCCATCTCCAAAGCCTTCTTTGGGCTTAGTTTCATTCTTCTGAAGGTGCCCAAGACAAGGTTAGAGTTTTGGCCTATTGGTAAACCTTTCTGTATCTCTTAGTAATTATGAGTACCTCTTGTTGACGCTGAGCCTAGGAACAGCATGCAAGTATGCTATATAATCTATATCCCTTTTAAAAATAGTAATTAGAATCTACAAGAAGCTTGAATATACTTTTTAATGCATGAGAATTGATGTGTATTTCAACATGGAAAAAAATGCTTGTGAAAGCATTTTATTGTATACTTTGAAGTCTAATTACACTTGCCAACTTTGAAATATAGAACATTTAGAGTGAGACAGCATTCTATTGAATATTAAGTATTTTACTTCTTCCATTTATACTTCACTTTTTCCATCTGCCTCTGCTTCTATTGTAATGTATGTCTCCTGCAAAGGAACAATAGTTGATTAATAAAATGTGCACAAGTTAGAAGGATTTTAATAAGAAGAAAGCAAAGTAATTTATTTAAGTCCTTGGTTTTAAGAGAGAAACATTACTTGGGAAAAAATGCCTTATGAGACTAATGGTTTTACAGAATGGAGCTGAAAACTATAAAGTGAGTTTGGTCCTGAACTTCTTTTCACCCCACCCTAAAAACTGTCCTGTGGTCAAACAACATTTTACCTGCATATTTCATAACTGGTCCGTCTGTAATTTTCACCACTTTTTTGCACTTTTATCTGATAACTCCAGGAGCAGTCTGGTTTTCTGGGGTTACTGTGTTCCAGCTGCAGTTTGGCAGTAAGTAGTCAGCATGGTTTCTTGACTTATCAGCCATTTATTTTAGTTTAACCTAGCTGAAATGAGTACCAGTGAGAAGGTGTTCAGCTGATGATGCAAGTTTTGAACAGAAGTAAATAAAGGTGTTCTTTTAAGCAGGTAAACAGGTGGCTGGAGATCAGCCCCAGCAGTGCTCTCAGATACGTGGGATGCAGAGTGGCCTGGCTGGAAAACTGGTGGGAACCTCCATCACCTTGATTGTATCGGACTCCCATGGCCCAAGGGGTGACCTTCACTGGTCTACGTATGCAGATCCCAAGATCCAAAATCCTAGAGAAATTCAGATGAGGAGGGTAAGACTTTAAAGCAGTTATGTTAAAATCCTAACTGCCTTGAAGTTATCTAGTTCTTTCACTCTTTTACTTCACAGAGGCAAGGATTTTCCTGCACTTTTCAAACTCAAAGACAAAGGTGACAGAACTCTGAATCTTTCTCTGCACATTTCTTCTCAATGATCTGCTTGGAGTAACTTTGCTAACAAATTGAAATACTAAAATATTACTGTACATATGACTAGATACGCTATACCCAGGAATATTCTCATAATACAAAGGAATAAAGATATTTTAGATGTTTTTCCAGGGAACTCAGCTAATTCTGGAATTAACAGATATACTCAGCATATTTTGAGAAGATGATGTTTTACAAGGTCTTTGTCACATATTGATAGTATAATACTTGATGCAAACATAAACAATGACAACCTGAAAGATACTTGCTTGACTTTAGTTTTATGGGTTGAGATGAACCGTATCCCCCAACTTCCCATAAACTGCAACCACCTCCACTATCTTGAGTTTGTACAAACACCAGCTGGTTTTCATGGATACACACAAAACTGTCTCTCACAGTAATATCCCATTCTATACTCATTAACTTTGATTTGATTTACATTATTAAAATCTCCCATATAAAACACCAGTTCTTCATGAACTCTCACATAAAAGTGTCATGCTCTTCAGTTTGCTTGAAATTATTCACAGAGGTCAGACCACTGAACAATTACAGTTTTCTGTGTTGCTAATTATGTTCTATTTTGGCTGAGAAAAGGAGAGTCCTTGCAGTTCTTGATTTCTTTTGTTCAGTATTTCCATGAGATTATTTCCTTTGAAATGCACAAAGGTAGAATATATTTTGCCCACATACAACCTGCTGAAACACTCAGAATAGTCAGTATATTGTATGGTTTACAGCATGGAAAATGGATAGAATAATCTGGTTTGTGTCTTCCCTTATCCTTGAATATCACAGTACATAGTATCTGTACTGAACCATGAGAAGTTCTGAAATATAATTAACAGTGAAACCCTGCTAGTGCTAATACGAAGACTTCATATGCTTTTCAGCAGTATTTTGGCCACCTTGGTTACACTCCATGTTAGCTTGCTTGCCCAAAATTGAACTTCTTGCAATCACCCTTTGAGTGCTCCATAGTACCTACAAATTCCTTTGCTGTTTGTGATGACTTCTGCCTCACAAATTCTAAATATAATGAAATAAAGACTGAACTTCTGGTAATCTCAAAACAATATAAATATTTGAGACAAATGAGGATAGGGTCACCAAAACATGTTTCTTTAAAAAGTTGTTAATTCTATAGATATATATCTTTTTCCCCAAATTGTGATATTTAAAGTAAGAAATATTAGGAGTACAAGAATGACAAAAACCAAGGTAAAATCTACATTCCTGGCTCCCTTGTGAATATGGTATATGTGAACACATGGCATTTCTTTGGTGTGCAGTGTGAAAAAAGTCAATAGCAGTTTTGTTACCTGCCATCTGGGGATTTTCTCATTTTTATTTTCTCCTTCATCAGCTATAATCACATTCTTATATATCTGTCTCATTTTGACAAGACATGAGAGTATACTGCTTTTTAAACTTAGAAATCTAAATAGTCTAAAGACCACCTTCTCCATAATGGCAAGACACACATACTCAGATTCCATAGATTAATTCAAGTAACTTTTTGGGGTTCTTTTTTTTCAATAAAGAAGAAAAAACTTTAATTTTTGTAGAAATGGACATGTTTGTCATATTCATCAGATGGCAAAATATTCAATAATTTAATCTGCTACTTATCACTTTTCAAAGAAGAGGTCAAGAAAGAGTAGTGGATAAGTTTAATGATAAAGATTTCCTGCACCATTTTCATACGTGCACCATAAGATACGTTTGCCATGTCAAAAATCTTCAGCAAAGATTTTTGAAAAATTAATACATCGCTGGCCACTGCAATTGCTAGCACCTTTAACATATGGAGTGATTACACCCTCTTGATCAAATTACTTTTATTTGTGTTCTGCTTTTCAAAGACAAGCAACAAGATTTCACATTTCAGGGCCTTTTAAACATATCCCTGAAGTTTAATTGCTGAAATCAGGGAATTACCTTCAATCTTTTGACTTTTGCTTCAACATTTATTGCTTAGCTTTGAAATGTTTTCAGGGAAGTTTTAAGACTATCAATAAAAGCAGTACTTGATGATATCTCAAATTCATTGCACTAGGTGAGATTCTGTGAAAAATTATCTTGTTAATCTTTGACTTCCTAGAATTAATTACTAATGCTACACATGACTTTTACACAGCCTTCCATAAAAGCTGCAATTTCCTCTGTTTTCTGATTTTGCTTTCAAGTCTTAGAGCTTATGTTAAGTGCATATGTATGTTTTAGAAATTTAATCACATTAGTACAAATGACAGGCGGTTTTTTGTTGTAATGGAATATGATAGAAAAATAATTTGGGGTAAGAGGAAGCAAAAATTCAGCTTTTCCACTCCTTTTTGATTTGTTCAGCTGAAAGACATGTTCTTTATCCTACTGTAAACCTGTGGTTTAATATCCTTTTATAATGAAGTACATTTTAATTTCTCATACTCAGCCACAGGCAAGAGAAGAGCAAGCCTCAGGATGTAAGGGACATATGGAATTTGCCTCCTTCCTCTTTGTTAGAGATACTTTTATGGTAGGCATTGCATTTCAGTGTCTGTAGATGCTGTATCTGTTGAGTTGCCCAGTAATAACATGAACACCCATCATGGTGTGGCCACAAATTCTCCAAAAGAGTATGGAACTCCTTGACAAACAAGTAATAAATTATTGCTGTGCATGAACAATAGAAAGACAAATGTTCTTGTGGATTGGTTTTCCTTGGAAAATTCAGATTCAGTGAAACGGAATCATCTTGCAGGAACATATTCATTTTGCTGAAATCCCTGACAGACTCCAGTCTGCCAGATGGGCAAACTGGGCCTCCCTGCTGGTTTACAGGTCTCTTTGCTCCTAGGAGCAGCTGAGTCTATGGTCTGGTGTGTTTTCTATCTAAGATATTTAGCCAGCTGGCTCTGTGGCTTGGATTTTTTGAAATATTCCATTTCATTCTCCCAAAAGAAAATATTTTGAAAATTTATGTTCCATGGTAAAGCTCAAATTTATGAATTTTGTTCCAGTTTGGGGTAAACGCTTTATTATTAAAAGAGAACGTTATTACTGAAAGTGTATGTGTGTTTTCTCACAGCCCCAAGAAGCAAATGGGCTTGGCTGCAAGTAACATAAGGAGGTAAATTTTACAAATCCATTATACAGCTTTTTGAGCAAAGTGCATTCTTGTCACCATGTGTAATCTTATGTTGAATTTACACC
>JAOXXN010000446.1:83673095-83686151 GCA_026770055.1 Myrmophylax atrothorax
TATCGGCCTTTTTAGCCACCAGCACGCTTGCAGCAAGCGTGGGTAGTGCCCTTCCCAAATCTTCGTTCGCAAAGCCTAGCCATGATGATGATGATTATCTCCAATGTAATATTTGAAGAATCCTGCAATTAGGATTTATTGTAAGTGTTCTTAGAGTTGTAAGAGCAGAATACGTACAGCTGTATACCATCAGTATTATATACTGATATATCTCACTCATCATTCTGTATATGCTATCTGGAAAAAGCAAACTGTTCAACTTAATGCCCCAGGATATTTCAGAAACATAATTCCTTGCAGTTCCCTTTTTATAAGCAAAGCCTATATATCTGTGAGCCAATGAAGTGAAGAAGAGATGGAATTTAACTTGGAAAATGTAGTAGACTATTTACTGCTGTAAGAACATCTTGCTCTATTAAGAAAGAGGGTACCTGGAAATATTCCACTTTTTTTTTTTTCAACTCAGAAATGTGGTGAAACATTTCCTCCAGATTGGGGATCCACTTAGGAACATTCTTGCTCCCTGACTGTTGTGGCAACACTACTTGTTCTTTCATTAGGACCTGCAGTGATTTCCCCTGTCCTTTATTTCTGCAGGTTTGCTGGGGAGAAATTTGCTAAATGATGGGGGATCCTTCTAAACATTGTCCAGCTCAATCTGTGGAGCTCGTTTAGGATGGGATTTTTCTAAAATCTCAGTGATTTAGGACCATGGATTTCTCTTGACTTTTGATGGCTCATGTGAAACAGAGATCATGTGTGTACCTAAAAAATTTCTGGAATTTTCCTGCCAGTAGTCGGATTTGACATACTCTAGAAAGTTCTTTACTGTCAAGATCATTTAGGGTAACTAGAGTTCACCACATTGTAGACGTTTAACAAGTAGACAACAAGTAGACTTTTAACCCATCTGGGCCAAGTTCTATAAACTTCCTGACTTATTTCAGTCATGTGAGAAATTATGTTGGTATACAGCCAAGAATTTGCAAAACTGATCTGAAAATTTTGGAGAGTATGTACAACATCTGCATGGCAGGAAAAGTAAGTATCACACATTAATAAAAAACAAAACAGAACAAAACCATCCCAGAAACTCTATTGCTGAAATTGCTCTTCTAGCAGTTCTCAACTACTTTTGTACAAAAACAGTTTCTAGGAGAAAGGTTCATAAAAATATTTTCACCGTGACAGCTGACGAGGCACAGGAAAGCAAAGAAGTGATCATTCTTTCAATGACAAAATTCTCACTGACTTCATCACAGCCAGGTTTTCACCCCAAATACTCACTGAGAACAGACTGAGCAGTCACACACCTCTATGCTTGCATATTAGTCTTCTCATAGTATTTATTACATCTGAAATACCCTTGGTTTCCATTGATCTTCATCTGAGATTGCCTTTTTTTCGATTATACTGGTTTGAATACCACAGGGACATGGAAACAGAAAATTTTTGAGGCAGAGCCATAAGAAAATCAGAGATTTGTCTGCTATGGTAGAAGCTTTGCACAACCCTTATACACCTGAAGAGTGGTTTTGAGACAAAGTTAGTACTCACTGCTTCTAATATAAGGCTGTGATTAGTAAAATTAATAACATCATTGTTGAGTAATAATGGTTTAAGGTTTAAACCCACAAGAAAATTTTCACCACCTATATTTCTTTAAGTCCATCAGAAGGATACTTCTCCATGTGTTGGACTGCACTGATTGGTGTCAGGCTTTTCTTCTTTTTAATCAATTTCAATATGCTTCTAATAAAACATTCTCATATGAAACACTCACTAGCATCCAATCAGCTAATGAGAAGCTGAACCTGGCTGTGTCTTTATTCTCAGTTAGCTGAAGCACAAGTCTCTCTACTCTTTCTGTAAGAATAAATATTAAGCATATATGTTAGGCACTGCACACAAATGTTCCTTCTGAAGTTGTTTCTGGCCTGCAGCATACGAAATCATTGTGGTTCGTATGCAGTGCAGCCACATCTCCCACAGTACAATGCATTTCTCTGGTTATAAGGAAAAGTAGATTGCAGCATTAGGCATGACAGCATGGACCCAGCTATAATCTTTCCCAGAGTGGAGGGTAAGACAAGGCAGCACTGTGTCCTAAAGCTCTGCAAGCCCTGCATCTCCCAGCATAACAAAAATCTGATACATCACTCATGAGAGTGAGCTACTCCTGCTCTTTAGGGTACTTGTGACTGCCCTTCTGCCCTCAAGTTCACTCCAGTGTTTGTTTATTTAGAGGATTTTGTGTCCTTGCACAGAGATCTCTCCTGCAGGAACTGAACAAGTCTGTTCCCAAAGGGAGCAAGCAAGGGGACATTTTGCCCCAGGGATTATCCTTTTGATAATCACAAAATTAGCAACAGGCAATTCTAGAACCTCTTTGATAAATGATGTGACCCTGCTACTACATTCTTAATGACATAGAAAATAACACTCTTATGGGAAAAGACAAATTAAAAAATTAATAAAATACATTTCAGGGGAAAAGTGAAAAAAAGTGGACATTAATTTTGATTAATTGTAGATTTTTCCTGTCCTCCTACAAGTCATCTTCCACGCATTTGGAGTCCTCAGATTTGCCTGATGAGACTAAGAAGAAAGTTTTGCAAAAATCTGTGTCTAAGAGGAAGTTAATGAGAAGAAAATTAGTTACCTTGAGGAGAATTTTTTCCAAGTTTTCATTTCTACCACTAGAATGCTGCAAAGCAGGATGAATTAGCCCAGGGGCAGCCGTGCTACTGCAGCTTTGCAGAGCTCTGATGCTATCTGGGGCTCTGCACACTACTACTTTGAGATGGGTGACAAACCTCTTGCTCAGCTCCAACTGAGTCACTTACACCACAGTGCCTCATGCCGTAGGTGTGTGTATACCCTATCTTCCTGTCCTGCCACAATGGCCTTTCAGCAACAACCAACATGTCAACAAAAGTACCTTCTAATCCCACAGGTAAAACCTGTTGACAGCCTGGGTGAAGTTCAGAGCACAGATTCAGATTCCATAGATGCTCTCTTGCATCAGATTTTCAGTAAATGTGCTCCTCTGGTGGTGGGACCTTAACGGTGGTGCTTTTGCCCATGCTTTCAGCAGGTCTAGCACCTACAGATGCATAAGGAAACCTGATGAAAGCACTAGGGCTCACTTTGAAAGGATACATTGTCCTCACCAAATCCCTTCTCCACAGCTTCTGCAATTGTTAGCACAAGCATTACTGAGCTCTCGCATTATGGAGGTGCAAGGAAATTTTCTGTTTTCTTTCCTAGAGATGCATGTCTCTGTAGTGCCAGTTCCACATAAGCCTAGGATTTG
Organism: Myrmophylax atrothorax; assembly: GCA_026770055.1. Classification (NCBI taxonomy): domain Eukaryota; kingdom Metazoa; phylum Chordata; class Aves; order Passeriformes; family Thamnophilidae; genus Myrmophylax; species Myrmophylax atrothorax. The sequence goes on from JAOXXN010000446.1 coordinate 83,676,412, forward strand.
AAAGGTCTGATCTCAGCCCAAGTCTGCAAACATTATTCAGGCAGGTCTCCATAGAAGTCAAGTAACAGACAACTGGCTGAACCAGTTTCCACTTGTAGCCTGGCATAACCATGGAGCAGGTGTGAATGCAGACATTGTATCCACCAGAATGAGGAATATGCAAGACTTTAAAAAAATATAGAACATAGTGCTTTTGAGACATTTTCTTTGCAGATTCTGTAATGCATTTAGCCAGATTGAAAAAAAAAGGGGGAGGGGGAGGGGGAATAAAATAAAAAAACCCAAGTATTGAGAAAAACAACCTACTGTAGATTTCATCAGCCTGTAGGCTTAAAGAGGGGGTCTCCTTTCATCACACTTCCCACTTCAACCTGCTTGCTTAGTATCTGCCAGAAAACTGTTTAAAGTTCCTTGTGGCTTGAGAAATGGCCAATCTTTACAAAGAAGGAGATTTTTATCTGAGAAGCCAAGACCTTAGAATGTCAATACTTGGCTCTGACTAATACATAAATAAACAAATACGCATACACACACACAAGATAATCTAGGACGGCTGTCAACTGCTAGATAGCTAGATTTAAGTCATGAGGGATTCAAATCCTGTCATGTTTTAAAAATGGAAATTTATTCTCAGGCATGATTATTTCTAGTGATCTCTTAAACCAAATTTTGCATTAAATATGTCATACTACAAAAAAAATGAACTTTTCTATTTAATTATGGTAAAACTCAGTAAGAAATGTAAAGATAAGGAAGAAAAAATACTAAAGGGGCCACAGCAAGCCTGCGGCCTTTCATCCTTTTGTTGCACTTACAAATCCAGTATATGATGGTCAAAATGATCACACAGAATCACAGAGTATGCTGAGCTGGAGGGGACCCACAAGAATCATCAAGTCCAACTCCTGGCCCTGCACAGGACCATCCCCAAGAGTCACAGCATGTGCCTGAGAGTATTATCCAAATGCTTCTTGAGCTCTGTCAGTTTTGGTGCTGTGACCACTTCCCTGGGGAGTCTATTCCAATGCTCAATCACCCCCTGGGTGAAGAACCTTTTTCTAATATACAATCTAATACCTAAACTCCCTCTGACACATGTTCAGGCCATTCTCTCAGGTCCTGTCACTGGTCACCAGAGAATAGATCAGTGCCTGCTCCAACTCTTCCCCTCAGAAGGAATTTGTAACTGCAATGAGGTCTCCCCTCAGTCTCTTCTTCTCCAGGCTGAACAGACCAAGAGACCTCAGCCACTCATACAGCTTCCCCAGATGTGTCCCCATCCACTTCCTACTTAAATTGTATACTAGCCATGTCTCTCATCCTAGTAGACATCTATGATAGAGCTCTTCTCAATCCCCTGAGTTATCTCTGGTCTAGCCAAACAGGCCTCTATGGGCAGTAAAGAGAAGTAGAATGTGATTGCTCAGATCTGTCTCAGTAGCATCCTTAAAATAAGGTACATGTACTCCATGAGGTATTAACTGCTCTCCAGGAAGTGTAAGCAATGAAGCTTCACTTTGAAGATGCCTATCTTTAGATAAATGTTCCCAGGTGGCTGACTGGTCATTATGATTGCATATCTATCTCAAGGGGAGTCAATGAAGCATTGAATTGTAGATTGAGAATTCATGTGGGAGCATCCCGGCTTCAAGAGACAAGGGTTTATTCCTGCATGAATAACCAGTCTTCCCATGCCTTGGAAAATCAGCAGGGGCAAGGAATAGAGGGAGTTTTATACCAAAATTCCTTCATTGAGCTGCAAGAAAGCACAAATCCTGGACTCACCATACAAGGATATTTACTTGTTCAGGGATCCACTCCTTTCACAGATACCCTTTACAGTAAGAATTCCCCATTCCAATTTAGCTCCCACATCTAAAACAACATGTGTGACAGGACAAGTGGATGCTTAAAAGTTCATTTTTCTCTCCAGTTGCATTTGGAAGCAGGTAACTGAAGAATTTTAGAAACTCATGATTCAAAGGCCAGGGGAACTGAAAATTCTCAGGTGAATGTTTGAGCTTTATGAAGTGAAACAACTTTAAAGTGAGGAACCTTGAAAGAGACACTCCAAAACTCAACAGTTGATTTTCAGTAAAACAAGAAGACTAGCACAGGAACCCATCTGTCATCTTGAGAATAAGCACAAGGTTTGTATTACATAAGCGAAGCAAAACTGTACATTGCCTTTTCTTCAGAATACTCAGCAAGGGGCAGATCAGTCCAAAAAGAGGAAAGAGGATGTTCATGATGCTCAAAGGTACTGCATGTTAGAGACACATCATGGAAAGAATAGCACAAAAACCCAACATGTGCTTTTTCTCTGGGTAAGATAAGACCTTCTAGTAATATAAGTAATACTTCTCTCATTTTATTAACAGAAGATGAAACTATAAATTTTTGATCCTAATGTAAATATTTTTCTTCTGCTTCTCTCCCTTTGAAAATATTTAACATATTAAATGGGAATATTTTAAACTATAAAAATAAAAGAAATCCAATCTGTGAAAACAATTATCTGTTTTCATACTACTCATTGCTGATGGCAGAAGGGAGTAATTTTTCACTTGCTCCTGTCTCCCTGTTAAGTCTTTTGAGCAGCAAGTCCTCCTTAAATTAAGACATGAAGCACACTGTAAAGGACTGCTAGTTGGCACGCCTGGTCTGTCTTTGCAGCACACTTAATCTACATCAGGAGAGAAAATTGGAAGTCCAGTGAATGCTTTTGTATCCAAATCTCTTCCACAGCATACTGCTACAGCCACGCTATTTGAAAAGCAGAGCTCTCTTAAGAGACCAATTGCAAAATTTTGCACGTTCCCAAAGAAGCCAATAATATTGGCTACTCTTTTGTATTTGCTCCGCCAAGATGAGAATGCACATAACTGTATCTATCTTTTAAAAGCTTCAATTCTGGTTTGATGTGTTTACTTGATCTGGTTCAAATTTGCACCTTTTCATTCAGGCCTTTTATTTTTAATTCCTTTTTTGTTCCTTTTTCTTTTTTTCTGCAGTGTTTTTAATAGGCAGCTGTTCTGCATTAATCAAAATGAAACAAGTTTTTCCTTTCTGCTTAAATTGTGTTCAACTGATGTTTTTGATTTTTCTTTTGCTTCAAATCTGTATTGATGTTATTTTAAATGCCTACATTTCCCCAAAATATTTATTCCTTATAATATGCATTTTTTAAATTCACCTGAAGCTGTTTTTCCTGCATACTAACATAGAAGCACCACTTGCATTTCTGAGGCATTTATTATGGGATCTGAAAACTCAACAGCTAATAAAACAGTCAGTTTTGGATAATGATCAGTCCAGAGAGGTCATATGGGGACATTAGGGACACTGGGGAATTTTTACTTCTTATGGAATTGAAAGAAATGGAAAACTTGGATAACCACTTATTTGAAATTACTTTTGATAAATTAGACAACATTCTGGGAGGAGTTGACAACATTGTGTCATTTCCATTGTGATAGTCAGTTTTGAAGAGGAACACAAATAAAGGAAGAAATCCAGGAGATGAGTCCCATATGTTCTTGATATATTCCTCATACAGCCTGCTTTGCAGGGGAGAAAGTTTCATCAGAGAAAGCCCATCTGTTTTTAAAACCTCCAAAAATACTGAAGCAGTTGCCATCTCCAAGTTTTCAGATCCTTTGTTTTCTTCAAGTGCTCTTACCTTCATGTGTTTTTTCCATGCCACTCCCAATGGAACTATTTCCTTCGCCCAGAACTCGAAGATCCATCTTTCTTCATTTAGGGTCTGATTCAAATCCCGTTTAAGTTAGTGGAAAGACTTCCATAGATTTTAGTGGGCTTTGGACCAATCCTCAGATTCCTCTGGAATATGCTTTTCCTTCCATGCTGCTTACAGCAAGTAGTGTCAGCTTTGCATAGGCTAGTGCCTTAGTTTGAGGGAAAAACCAAAATGTTTACCAAAAAGCAGAGGAGAGGATTCCTCCACAATAATCACGTCACTCTTTATTAAATTTAAGAGAAGGAACTTTTTTTAGAAAATGGATATAAGAAGGATAACTGTTCTTAACTGATATCTCTCTCTATATATAGGTAGGTATAGATATAACTGTAAAAAGACCAGAGCAAACTGCTTCCCCAACACCACAAGTAAAAAAAAATCAAAAGAGAACAACCCCCAAATTGGTAGGTTCCTCCTGGAGAAAGTTATATTTATGGACAGTGTCAGTGTCCCACCTTGGCTGCCTGCGGGGTGAGTTCTCAATCTTTTTTTCCAGCGAGACAAAGATGAGCGGTGAGCACTCAGATGAATTCTGTCTCTCTCGGTGTGTCCTTTGCCCCAAACGAAGAAGGAAAGCTGGGAGTGGAGAGCTGCAGCGTGTCCCAGAAAGCAGCTGTGACTTCTCTCTCCTGGGTCGCTGTCGTGGTGGGGTGGGCAGCTGTGACACCATAGGCGACGGTGAGGCCGGAGCGGTGGCTGGGGCCCCAGTGCCAAAACCAGGAGAAACAGCAGTGGCAAGAAGAAACTAGCTTACTCCACAGGAGCAGTGAGGAGCAGCCGAACAGTTTCTCTCCGACAGACAACACACACAGCTGCAACCTACCCTCAGAGCTGTGAGATGTCCCCAAAAAAAAAAGAGACAGCGCAAACCCATTCTTTTCCACACCTTCCCCCAGTCTGCCCCCACCCAAAATGATCAAGAAGGAATTGGTAACAGTTAACTACTTCTTTTGTTAACTAATGGCATGGAGGTTAGTGGCAGGGAGGGAATTTACATTATCATTCCAAACTACAACAGTGGTTTTCCTCTTTCCCACAAAGAAGAGAGTGATGAAATAGAAAATATTAGACTAATGTCAAAGAACTCATAAAATTAGGTTAGCATAAGGCCAAGACTTGCATCCTCACCTGAATCACAAAAGCCTTTCTCCCTGAGGACTTCTAGTATTCTAAAATGTAGGTTGGATCAAGATCTGCAGAACTGTTTATTATACCTCTTTCTAAACTGTGGCTTATTTTGCACATCACATGCCTTTATTATTTAATGCAAAATGTTTCTTATTTTAAAAGTGAAGAGGATGTCAATTCCTTTTGGTGAAAAGATGACTAAATTTTCAAAAGACAACAGTATTCATAAAACTAAGGATGATTATTTAAGTTCTTCACAGTTTCTTCTAAATATGTGCCAGCAGTTCACAGGTGTTTACCAAAAGAGCAGGTGGTAATGAAATTGTGTGTGGTTTCACTGTGACTTTCACTAAAAGGTTCTTGCCAAGTGCACCTGTACATCTGTTGGAGTAGTGACACATGCTGAATAATTTTTTGTCATATCTCATGCTTCCTGTGGCTATGTCTAGACAGAGAAAAACTACATTTATTATTTTAAAACCTAAAGCCTGCCCTTTCATAAATAGAAACCTAAATATATTTGACTGGTCAGTCACTTAGATGGAGGCAGCTTGACAGTTTGACAGCTAAAGGAAAGTTGTCAGCAACAAATATTTTCAGGGAAATCTACTGAAAATTCTACTCTCTCTCACCAGGCCATTGAGCAGAACTCCATGGGAGCTGTGAAAGAAGCTGGTTTCCTGCTATCAGCTAAAATTCTTGAACCACAGGGGTTACAACAATATCAAAATAATAGGATTCTGCTATAGCTTGATCAGTCCATACAAATTCTGCCCAGAATACTCTGCAGGGGACAGTATAGGTTATGTAGTATGTCTAATAGATCCTATTGGAATTCTTAGACTATGAATAGTGACCTGACACATCTCAAGTGATAACAGACAAATTAATGGCAAGCTAATAGTGCATTTAAACTATCTGTGATGGTTAAAAAATACCTTTGCTGGGAAAACTGTTATTGATTGCTAAAGGAGCTGACCTATCTAAAGCAGGGAAAGAAATGATCATGGTTTTAACTTGGGGGTAGATGTTTTATGCAGTCTTTATTCACTTTTCTGAGTATTGTGGGCTACAAAACAAATTTTCTAGAAAGACCAGAAACAAAACATATACACATATGGGAGTTTTTTATTTTTTTGCTTGTTTTTAAAGGGGTAGTACATTTGGACATCTAGATACATTTATCTCTAAAATAATAGCTGTGAAAGACTTTGTTCTCAGAATTTATAATTCATTGTCATATTTGGAGAAGGAAGCAGATTTGCATCAAATTAGTAGCCAAAGACCTGTTGCACTCAGGGAACAGAACAGATCATAAACTAAGCAAAGCATAAACAGTGTTTACTTGCCCTGAACCCAGAAATAAGCACACTAAATTGGGATGGCCAGCAGCAATGCACTGACATTTTGTAACATAATTGAACCTAAGTATGTAAGTAACATGTAAAGGCAAAGAAGTCAAACAAAATTTGGGTATAATTGGTCAATAGGAAAACTGGAAAACATGTGCAAGCAATTAAATTTGCAAGATGGAAACAAGAGATGCAGAAGAACTAGACAAAATCCTTTACTGAATTTCTGAACCACTCTTAGTCCCCAAAATAAACTGAACTATATTAGGAAGAAATATGATCTGTCCTTTTCTTTTTGGGAAAAAAAAATTTTAAAAAAATCCCAAAACTCAACAAAAAACCAGTGATGACAATAATGGGGAAGAGTTTGATCAACTAATTTCTGGGGGGGTTGGTGTTTGTTTTGTTGGGGTTTTTTATTTTTATTTTTTAATCAACAAAAAATTTGCATTTGGTGACTGTCATGGTTTATCCCCACACAGCAATTTAGCACCACACAGCCACTTGCTCATTCTCTCTTGCTGAGATGGGGGAGAGAATTGGAAGGGCAGAAGTGAGAACACTTGTAGGTTAAGATAAAGAAATGTGAATAGGTAAAGCAAAAGCTACACACATGTAAGTAAACAAAACATTCACTGTTTGCCATTGACAGGTAGGTTTTCAGCTATCTCCAGGAAAGCCAGGCTCATAATGTGTAATGGTTGGTTGGGAGGAAAAATACCATCATTCCAAATGTCCCTACCTGTCTTCTTTTTTCCTCCACCTTTTTATGCTGAGCATGACATCATATGATATGGGATACCCTTTTGGTTGGTTGGAATTAGCTGTCCCAGCTGTGTCCCTTCCCAATTTCTTGTGTATCTCCAACCTACTTACTGGTGGGGTGCTCTGAGAAACAGAAAAGACCTTGACTCTGTATGGGCACTGCTCAGTAAACCCTAAACCATGAGTGTGTTACCAGCACTGTATTCCACACAAATTCAAAACTTCACCACACACCAGCTGCTGTGAAGAAAATTAATTCCACCTTAACAAAACCAGCACAGTGACTAAAATCATGACAAAGTTCATAGCCATCAGCAGGAACTACACTACATCTGCTCCATGGTGCTATATGTTCTCAGATGATTATCATCAAAGAATATTTGCTTCCAATAGATAGCGATAATAATTGGAAATGGGTGATACCTATGGTCAATGTTAGCTGAGCAGCATTTTTTTGAAGTTGGAAACTGGACTGAATTATCAGTCATCTAAACATTTCTATCACAGTAAACTCTTATTCCCTAACTGATACATATGTCTATATTCAGTTGCAATGTGTCTTGATTCTAAGACATAAACTTCAATATTTAAACTCCTGCCTTTTCCATTCATTCAATGGAGAAAAAGAGTCTTCCTTGGGGGAAACTTAGTTGATCTTAGTTACCTACCTAGCTCTACAGAGAAATTGTTCTACGGATTACATATCTCACTATACTGAATACAAAAGTCAGAACTGAGTAATTATTTCTCTAGTTGCATTAAATTTGCCACTCTACCTTCCAACACATGTAAAAAAACACCCCAGTATGTAAGAGAACAGAATGTCCTGAGTTTCAACTCACTTCTGACTGCATTGGGGATGCAGAGGCAATAGGTGACATTTAGAGGTATTTTTTTAAGTCTCTTTTTGTAGAATCAGATAGACCAACTGGTGTCCAGTAACTGGAAGAAAAAGTAGGACAGAATTTTTGCCTGGAGCAAATCCAACTTTCTCTGCCTCCTGGTTGCTGGAAGCTCACTACACCTGGCAAATGAACTGCCTCCCTGCTGCCAGTCCTTTCGACCTGACAATTTGGCTTGAAACCAAGTCATCTACAATGCATCGCTAGAAGTCATATGACAGAAGTGTTGAACTGATGACTAAGATATACTCTTATGGGAGCAGGACAGCAGCAAAGTAAAAAGAAGCTGAGTACATAAGAGGATTTTCAGGAAGATAAGGAATTTCAGAATAATTTTTAAGAGTATAAACTAAGGGGAGAAAAGTTATGTGAATCATGAGAAAAAGGTGCTGAAAAGAGAGATTTTAATATAGAAAAATTAAAACAGTCTTCCTGAAATATTTTTTCCATAATTTATTTTATTATGTAATTTTACAATTTGCCTTGCTTTTGAAATATTTTGGTGTTTTGTTTTGTTTTATTTTTTTTTCATCAAATTTGTAGAGTCATGCTTTTATTTGCTCTTCTTGGAAAGTTTAAAGAAATTGTTTCATTCACCTTCAGTTTATGCTTTCATTCAACTTTTCAAACTACTTTCTGCTCTATATGGCTGATACAATGTTTTAAGGAGTAGTAGTACAAATAACTGTATAATGGAATAATATGACATCTCTCCAAAAGCTCAGTTATTCCATCCAATGGAAAGAGGAGAGGAAGGAGGAAAGGGACAAGGAGGGGGAGAGGAGGGGTGAAGGCAAGGCAAGGCAACACAAAGGAAAAGACCATAAAAAACCCCCACATTTCCTTTTTTTCTGTTTCGGCTGACACTGTCTATGGCCTGAATAAAGTGTCCCATAAGTGGACAAGCATCATGTTTCATATTCTTTCCAGTACATGTTAACATCCAGGCCATCAAATAGTTTAAAAATGAAACATGACATCTTAAAATCTAAAGGCTGTCACTTGGAATACAAAATGTGTTTATGGAAAATAGCCCACAACCATACAGTCTCTAGCACTAAAATGTGTTGGAAATTTGCTGAGTAATATATTTTTACTTCAATAGCTATTCATGCAACAGAGAATAGCCTTCAAAATCTTGTGTTGAAAAAAGTTATAAAATTGTGAGTGGTTTTTTTAGTAAACCACTGCATCTGAAATGCTTTTGCCTTCACACAGGTAATAGTACATTCTTCTTTTATGTGTACTGAACTACTTAATTCAGCATAGCTAAATTAAGAAGTCTTTAGGAATGCTTTCTAATGATAAATATTTTAAGTCTCAATGGCTGAAAACATCAATTTAGCAAATGTAAATAACTTGATCTAACACAGCTTAAAGTAATCTGATTTTATTTGGCTTTAATAAAGAAACACCCCTGAGTTTTCATCTCCTTGGTGGGATTGATTGAATGTAGCCTGGATTGCAGAGACAGACTCTCATCCTTTACCTCTGAGGCACTGGGGCACAAATGGCTTCAGAATATGTATTCTATTTATTTTTCACTTCAATGAGGACAGATATAGACACTAACCCTTCAGAGCTGTCAGTATAAAGTCCCACCAGGTCTATCTACACTGCCAAGTAATAACTGCATTGCCAAATAATAAAAGACCAGGAACAACTCAGTGAATGAGATGACTGTTCATCCAAACTCTTTAACTGTTAGCTTTTCCCCTGGATATTGTTTTGACACACAGAAATAAAAGAACATCAAAGAAAGAGGAGCACAACTGGAAGCATGAGGAGAGCAGGGACTTAGAAAGAATATGGCATGGGTGGTCTTCACTAGAG
>JAOXXN010000446.1:83686251-83697946 GCA_026770055.1 Myrmophylax atrothorax
AAAAAAGGTCTGCAGTGTCCTGAAGCAGCTGTGTCTCTCCTCTCTTCTCTCCCTTGCTGAAGCTCAGGATGCCCAGAGATGGAGGGGGAAAAGCAAAAAGCAGAGCCAGGGAAAAAAAAACCTCTCACCAGCAAGCAGTGGCTCTTTTTCTCTCCCTGCCCCAAGAAAACCCTCAAAACAAATCAAGCCAGCACACAGGGAAAAAAAAAGAAAGAAAACCCTCTCCCTACCTCCAGGTGCTGGGGTTCTGTTTTCTCACCTGCACCCCACCATTATCTTGAATATGAAAGTCATCAGCTATCTTTTGTCCTCAGTCCTAGCACTCCAAGCCTAAACTTTTTGTGTTTGTATGGTGAGAAAAATTCTCTGAGGGGGCTCCCCCCAACACCACCTTCCTGTGTTTGAACCTTTAACAGCTAGTAAAAAATTTAAAAAGATGTGGGGCCCAACCTACGTGAAGAAGCTATCTTGGCATAGATACAGAACTGTTACTACTCCTCAGTAACTATGTGTAGGTATATTCTATTTTAGAGGGAAAAAATAAATTAAAAATCACTGCATTATTTTTTCCTTCTCAGGTGTTAGCTGTGATTATGCTGATCAACTGGTCTAATAAGGAGAGTCTCAAGATGTCTTTTAATATATTCTTATCAGTCCTTTGTAATTTTTTATCTTATACTTCACGGGCTTTCTGCCTTTTGAGCAATGTGAACATGGCAAACTCCTGCACTTCAAGAAGACATTTAGTTAGCCATCATTAAGGCTGCTGTCTTCTAGTGCCCATTGGTGCTTGAGAGCATTTTGGTCGCTGACTTGTCGCATAGCTGCTCCACCAAAACGCCTTATATGCTACAGACCATTCTTTCTCTATAAGAGGATGCTGTATCATAGATCCAGTCACAGTACTTGCACTCCTACCACAATCATGAGGAATTCGGGAGCTTCAAGAAGAGTGGAGCACTATGTCCAAGCACATGCAATTCTGCATCTAGTCATTGTAGAAATGAAGAGGGACAGCAGGGAGCTTGAGAGGTAAGAGCAGGCAGGAGTCAGACACTTCCTAGCAGGAGTCATTATGCACAAGCAGGTAGGTAGAATCTGAGTACTGCCCCAGGAATCAAATAAACCCCCTCTCTTGGATATTGGACTTTATTTCTGGAGAAGCAATATTTCAGGCTTCAGTTCAGGTCACCTTTTAAGTTTTTGCAGTACTGATGATTTGGCTAGAGTTTGTGTGGAAGTGGAAACTTGAGGTACCAACCAACACAGTTCAAGAGTGCAATGTTTTTAGTAGGAGGAGGGAGCTCTGCATTTACTGACTTTCCAAGTAACTGCCCTAGAATAAAACTACTTTGAGACTAAGTAACATAGCAAACTTATTAATTTATTGGGAACAATCAATTCACATATTCTGCTAGAATTCTTGAACAAGACTTTAGTAATTCATACTTAGTAACTCGATTATTTACATTCATTCATATATATGGCAAAAAATGCTTCTGATCCATTATTTCTTATTCTTGGAAGAGAAATATGAATCTACATTCTTGTTAGATAGCTCATACTGCACATTGTTCTCCTTATTTCTGCTCAAAAAAAAAGTCAGATTTTTAAAGATAATTTAGAAGAAACTGTTAATTTCTCATCACAGGGCTGTGAAGAGTGATGTTTCAATGACAGTATCACAGGAGGTATAATTCCTATACCTGGTCATGAAGGAATTTCACCAATCTTCTTAGAGATCTATAAAATGTAGATATAGGTAGATATCATATAGGTCAACTTTGATAACTGACATGTATTAGAATCACAGAATGAACTGGGTTGGAAAAGACCTCCGAGATCATCAAGTCCAACCCTTGATCCAACACCACAGTGACTACTAGATCATGGCAACAAGTGCCACATCCAGTCTCTTCTTAAAAACCCCCAGGGACAGAGAATCCACCACCTCTCTGGGCAGGCCATTCCAATGCCTAATTACTCGCTCAATAAAGAATTACTTTCTAATATCCAACCTAAACCTCCCCTGGCAGAGCTTAAGCCCTTGCCCTCTTGTTCTACTGCTGGTTGCCTGGAAGAAGAGACCTTTCAGATAGTTGTAGAGAGTGATGAAGTCACTCCTGAGCCTACTCTTCCTCAGACTAAACAATGTCTCTCTCAGCCTCTCCTCATAGGATTTGTGCTCATCAAATCCCTTCACCAGCCTCGTCGCTCTTGTCTGGACCTGCTGCAGCATCTCAATATCTTTCCTGAACCGAGGGGCCAAAAACTGAACACAATACTCGAGGTGTGGCCTCACCAGCGCTGAGTACAGGGGAAGGATCACTTCCCTTATCCTGTTGGCCACACTATTCTTGATACAGGCCAGGATCCCACTGGCCTTCTTGGCCATCTGGATACACTACTGGCTCATGTTCAGCGCCTTGTCAAATCAAATCCCCTGGTCCCTTTCTGCCTGGTTGCTCTCCAGCCACTCTGTCCCCAGCCTGTAGCACTCTATGGGGTTGTTGTGGCCAAAGTGCAGGACCTGGCACATGGCCTTGTTGAACTTCATACCACTGGAATCAGCCCATCTCTCCAGCCTATCTAGTTCCCCCTGCAGAGCCTTCTTGCTTTCCAGCAGGTCGACACTTCCCCCAACTTGGTGTCATCTGCAAATTTGCTAATGATGGACTCAATCCCCACACCTAAGTCATCAGTAAACATGTTAAACAAAACTGGTCCCAACATTGATCCCTGGGGGACACCACTATGTTGCCAGCTGGATGCAACCCCGTTCACTAGCACTCTCTGGGCCCGGCCAGCCAGCCAGCTCTTAACCCAGCAGAGTGTGCCCCTGTCCAAGCCAGCTTTTCCAGGAGCATGTTATGGGAGACAGTGTCAAAGGCTTTGCTGAAGTTCAGATAGACCATAACCACAGCCTTCTCCTCATCCACCAGGCAGGTTACCTTATCTCTCTAACATATAGAGCCACCCCTTGACCTCTCCTACCCTGCCTGTCTTTTCTGAAGAGCTGGAGCCACCCATAGCAGCACTGCAGCCATGCAAGTCATCCCACCATGTCTCTGTGATGGCAACTACATCATAGTTTTCGTGCTGCACAATGGCTTCCAGCTCCTCTTTTTTGTGGCCCATTCTGCGTGCATTAGTGTACATTATATGACAATGAACACCTTTACAAACAAATACTGAGTCATCAGCTATGATGATGAAGAAGTTAAGGTTATGATAAACTTATGTAAGAACTAATTTAATTTTATCTCATGGTAGTGACTCATCTTTCTCCCACACAAAACAGTGGCTTCTAACTCTCCTACTCTTTTATCCTTGTACAGTGTCTAGAAAAGAAATTTACTACTTAAACGCTTATGCTTCATGTTTATAGAAAATAATGCAAAGAGGAAATTGTTCCTGAACACATTTCCAAGGGCAAGAAGCCAAGCCAATTCAAAAGACGTTTTGAAGACACTGGTGTTTTAATTTGAAACAATTTGTTTTATGTTAGTAAACATTTGGAGCATTTCCACTTCAGGGTCACACTTCATAAAGCCCATCTCTCACTTTCTACAATAATTGCCCACACAATTTTTGCTAGAAAGCTCTTAGAATGTGCTGAAAAGTTGAAGTAAAAAATTGCATGTCAGGTTCAAGGAGTAAATAGGCAGACATATATCTAGAACATCTGACATGACTATCACCTGCTGCTCAGAAATCTCAGATGCTGAAGGGAGGGCAATAGTGTTTCCTCCAAACACAACATACTTCTCCTAGCCAAAAACTCAATACTTGATTGAAGGGGTTCACTTCAACGACTTTCTTCAGTGGTGTTCTCATTTTATTATACTTCTGTAAATACCTCTTCTTCCCGTACTATCTATAGTATTAGCCTCCTTTATTAATCCCTCCCCTTTTTTTTTTACACTTTGGCATAATTTCTTTCCATACCTTTTTAGTGTTCCTGCCTCTATGGTATAAAAATCACCACTGTCTTCTCAGTCTCCTCATCGATAAGCAAGCTCCTCCTTACTACTCAATAAAATGTTTGAAGTACCAGCGTTGAAATTGTCCCATTTATCACCCACTTACATACTTGTCAAATTTTGTCCTTACTTTACTTTGAATTTATTTGCTTTTATTCAGGTAGCACTGAACTTCACAGTGCTGTTAAGAATTCAATTTCATGATTTGATTCTTTCTTAAAATAGTTCGGATTGCTTTTTCATTCTACCATTTCTACATTATCTAATCACTCTAGAAATCTTTTGCTTTCCCCTCTGCAGTTAAAGATTTTTTATTGGTTTGTTCTTAGTAGCAGATTTTGCTCAGAACCCAGCTCTAGATATTCGCAAAGCTCTTTGTCTATGCTTTTCCCCACATTAGTCATCTTTCCAGAAGAGTGTTTTCCATCTTTTCCTACTAATAATCTATTGTGCATACTAATAATCTATGTGACGTTAGGAGAAGGGAACAGTTTCCACCAGTCCTCCAGAGCTGGGGAGCACTGAGACAGAGGTCTTTTCAGTCCAGGAGATGAGTGGCGAAAATGGTTTTATTGCGAAATCCTGAAGCTTATACAGGGTCTCAAGGTGAAGGTGCTGGAACTGGAACTGGTTTGGGTAAGGACTTGAGCAGAAGGGAGGGCTTCTAGTACCAACTAGCCAATGGGAAAATGGAGGGACCAGACCCAGTAGAAACCCAGGAGTTGGGGATAGACAGGTGAACTAACCAATGGGGTTAGAACAGGGGCAGCAGGCGACAGGAGTGGTGGCCATGCTGCTGCAGGCTGCACCAGCGACACGAAGCACAGCAGTCCCAAGGATGGTGCCGCCCGAGCTCCGACTGGTGGGGGAAAGCCCAGGCTCATCCAGGACTGGTGGGGGCAAGTGCAGGGAAGTTCCGGCTGCTGCTGCCACGGCAGTGCAGGGGGGAGGGGACTAACACCCCCCCCGGTGGGACTGTGCCGGCACAGGAGACAATACGTGGCACCTGAGCGGCAGTGATGACTCAGTGGAGAACAAAGCCTCAGGGGAAGACCGGGGAGGAGTGGATACAACCATACAGGAAGGGTGACAATAAAACCTTTTGAACAAAAACCCGTATAAGTAAAACACATAGCTTTTAAGCTCCAATAACCAAAGCTTTATATATGCAGCAGGTCAGGTTTGCTGCTTGCCCGCACTGTCCTCCTCAGGGGTCCATATCAAAGCTTGTTCTTTCCATATTTCATAGTCTGGTCTGTTTCCCACAATAATCATGTTTGATGTACTGATGATGAAAATCCTTCCCTTGACTCCCATGTCCACTCCCCATCACTGTTCCTTTAGCTTTTGCATTAGTGATGAAACACCAGCGCTTCTTTCCTGCTTTTTGCACGTGGTGCTCAGCTTGAGCCACAATCCACTGTTTGGCTGTTGCGTTGTCTGTCTGCGTTCTCGGTGCCATGACCCTGTGCTGTAGCTGGGAACAAACATGGCAGTGCAGCTAGGATTCCTGCTAGATGTGCTCCCTGAAGTTTTTGGTGAGGTCCTTTACCCATTCCACAATCATAGAAGTGCCTTGTCATGAACTGAAATAGAATTAGATTTTTATTGTTTCTCAAAGAATAGTTATGGCTGAGTGTGAGGGCTGAGGGGACACCACAGAAAAAATGGGCAAGGAAGTAAGTTGATTTGCAAATTCCTGTTTGCTCAAGAAACCTGACGTGGCTAAAGGAGCATATGTGGAGAGAATGAGTGAGAACAACCACTTTTTGTTTTTCTTTCAGAGTTTCCTTGCTAGACAAAACAGGCAACCCTTTATTTGAGAACATGCAAAAGGAGCATTGCTTTCTCACAAGTGGAAGAAGGGAAGAGGAGGAGATAAAAGCAAATGGTTCAGAAGGTATCACTGCATGTGCCAAAGCCACTTTGATTTATATGACCAAAAGAAGCCCTGCGACCTGTGTATGTGTGTTTTGCCATACAGGTGTGAGTTCTTGCAGCTACATGTTCCCAAAATAAGCTTCCTTTATTGCTTGAAAGTCCATGGCTTAGCTCTCTGTTTACCTGCGTGTACATTTGGAGCTCGTCCTGAGACAGACATTTAGCTCTTCCAATGTCTGTGTCTCTGCTGCAGAGACCTGTTTTGTGCTCTTTCCCTTGGCAAAGTCATATTCTTTGTGGATGAGAGGCCAGTCCTCGTCTACGCTACAAAAACTCATTTGTAGATTCTTAGTATGTTGTTTAAGGAGTAAATTCTATACCATGAAAAACTGTCTGTGTAGGAATTCAATTTAAAAAAAATTCAGGGTAAAATCGTGCTTCTTAGTAAGTAAGGAAATTAATAAAATGGAATGTGCACGAAGTCTATTTGTAGAGCTGTTTAGACTAGTTACTGGAGGTGACTGAAAGAGAATATTGGAATTTCTATTGTATTTTAAACTGATTTTGTTATCTCCAGATATTAAGGTCACAGATATTGAAAATATTACTATTAACATTATTAAAAGTAATAAAGCAGTCTTAAATATTTTATTATTATTTGTAAAGCTTTCAATTAAGAAATGTTCAAAAAAATCATTATATATCCAGAAATTTGTGAGTCAGTATGCTGACAAGTTACAACAAAAAATAATTTGAGTGAAAATTTGGTCTTTTTAATGGGTTATTCATCCATCTGTGACAAAGAATGAGCTTTTGGTTTTGTCTGTAAAATTAGTGTGCAATGTTGGAATATTTTTATAACAAAAAATTTGTTTTTCTTTCCCTACATCCTTAGCAGCTATTTTCTCATATGTTTGTAGTCTATTGATAAGAGTTAGGACTGTTCTTTCAGGTTACAAATGAAACAAACACCAAGATTAAAGCCAAGTCTTCAAAGGGGGTGCATATCCAGCAGTGTGATCTTTAGGGCCAAGATTGACAAGCATTCCTGTACATGCTCAGTTTTGAACGTGAAGTCAAGTGCTTTGCTGAAGTCATGAAGAGTTGGAGACTAAAAGTTCTTGTGGGGAATGGACATTTGTAGCCTGTGTGAAAATCAAGATGCTTGTGTGAAATGCATGCGTGATGCAAGTTTCAAAGAATCTTGCCAAAATCTTAAGTTTTACAGGGCTGAATGCATTCCAGAATATTTGTCATACTTGGTCTTAAAAAATAACTTGTCTCACTATGCAGCTTCTCTAATAGCTGTTTTAGGTTGGTCTTTGATAGGTCTTTTCTAAACAGGGCATATGAAGTCAGAGAAGAGGAATTAGACCGCTTTGTAGGCACTGCAGTTGACCCGTATCTGCTGTAATGTATGAAATGGCTGAATGTACACTTGCTGCCATAGTGATGTAAGAAGCAGACGTCCCCCATTATGGCTGTTGGGACCACAACTGGACAGGCAGCCTTGCTGAGGTGAGCAGGGCTGCTCAGCTCCCTGGCCTCAGACCAGCATGCTAATTATTCATGCACAGCAGAATATTTGCACACGGAAAGGGGATACAATTTGCAATGGATTAGATCAGCTGAAAGTTCAGCAACTTTTTTTGCAGAAGACTGCAACGTAGAAAGTGTTGTTTGATCAGAGCTCTGAGTTTTGTAGCATTCCCTCTTAAATTACAAAACTAACATATATACGACCTTATATAACTACCTGTATTTTTGGTGCTGTTATGGGCACTGGTTCTATGCAATAGCTATCCCCCTTTAACTCGGACTTCTAACATGTTAGTGGTGACTTTAATTTGAAAATCCAGTTTTGCGTGTTCAGCTGCCTCTGAGACAAGAAGCCTGCAGCGTAGCTTACCTCAGCAAGAAGAGCAGACATTCTAGACAAACAACGCCGAGAGATTTGGGTATGTCTCATACTGCCTTAGGGACAGGAGGTTAAATAAATGACCTCTTGATGTCTCCCAACCTGCTCTCATTTTGGAAATGAATGTATTATGACAAGTCCTGTGGCCAAGTTCTGTGGTGGTTCTAAGCTACTTTTACGCAGTTGGGGTAGTAGCTTTGTACTCACTTCTATTCAGAACATATGGCCTGGTTTCAGCAAAGCATGCCATAGGCTATTCCACTTCCCTGTTAGAAAGGTTGAAGACTGAAGCAGAATGATACATCTTAAACTCACTAATTGAAGATTATTTAAATTTCATATTTTAGGCCAAATCAACAGGCAGTTACAAGGTTCACATGTGCTATCATGCTCATTTCACAAAACCAAATCTTTGTTCTTCTCTTAAAACTGGCACTCAGGATTGAAGGAACTTCTTAGGTAAAATTAAATGGTCTCATGTATTTCATTTGCAACACTGTTTGCTTCCTCCCGGGGAAAAGTAGAACAAAGCAGTATCACTGGGATCTGCAAGTAAGGTCTGGACAGAATAAATCTGCATATTTATTATGTTTATTTTTATGATCTGACCCTTGGCTAGCAACTCAGAGGAAAGGGTTATACTGAAGTATTTCCTGGAAGTAACTGGTGCTTTTGAAAGGAGGCTATTAAGCAAACATATTTTGTTTCATTTCCTGAGAAAAGTCTCCTGGTGCCCATGTCTATGTAAGATGCTCAACTGGGCACTACATTGACAGTGCTGTTGTGTACCAAACTGACAGCACTAAGCGCAAGCTCTGCCTGGCTAGTGCAGGAGATGCGTACCAAGTAAGCCCTACCCAAGCTGCTTCCAGAAGTGCTGATTCCGTCCTGCTGCTCCAGTTTAATGCTGCCCTCTCTTTTTTTGGGGTCTCATCTAATACCTCTGCCTGGCTGTTGGCTTCCAAACCATTCAGACTGAAGTTGTTCATTTAGAGAAGTTGTGGATTCCACATCCTTGGAAGCTTTAAGGCCAGGGTGGATGGAGCTCTAAGCAACCTGGTCTAGCATCAGTTGTCCCTGTTCACTGCAGGAAGATTGGAACTAGATGATCCTTAAGGTATCTTCCAATCCAAACCTTCCAAATCTATAATTCTAAGTTAGTCAACTGGTGTCTCTTACCACAAAAAGGGAGGTACAAGACACATACCTCAGTGTCACAATGGTAAGAAGACTTTAGACTTCTACTAGTTCCTATGCTGTATCTTTCCTAGACCAAAAAGGAGAGTGAAGAAAATCCTATTTCTGAAGCTCTCCCATTCCTAGCTCTCCTGTGCAAATGCTGCCACTTCCCTAATTCCACAGCTTCTGCCTCAGGGAATTTATTTTGGACTCTCCCTCCATTTTTGCCAAAGAGCTCACTGTTTCCAAACAAAACAACCTCCCTTCATGACCTCTTCAGTCAGGACATTAGCTTTCTCCTGAGGAATAATGTTACTTGATAACTGATCTCCTGCTCTGGTTTGTGCTGAGTCTGCCTAGTGTGCCCAGCATGCTGCCAGCATTCTTTGAAGAGCAATTAAAAAGTCAGAAGGAGTTAGCAGAATTTTTGTGCAATGAAGACCTTTAATCGATGAGGACAACTCCTCTAAGCCATGCTACCCACACAGTTTAAGCCAGGGGAAACTGTAAAATATATGTGTTTTACTAGTGCAGTTCTATGTCAGTCACAGGTATGTTTTTGAGTTTTTGCATGTCTTGTTAATAGCCTTAAATAACCTAACACCCAATCCATGACTTGTTAACAACTTCCTTGGAATAATAAGGGATGAATAAATCATGGTGTTTAGGTAGTCATGCCATTAACCTTGAAAAGAAAAAGAAAACAGGAGGTAGAGCAAGAGAGACAGGAAGTCCCAAAAGGCTTTGCTACTTGAGAACGTGATACCAATACAATTTTAGGTGTAAATTTATATAGCGAAATTAAACCCATGCAGAAAACTTCATCCTTTTTCACACCTTATTTCAAAGAAACAGCAACATTTATTTGGATTTACTTTAAATCATTTAGTCACAGACTAAACTGAGTCAAAATTAAGCCTTTATCGCTTATCACTTCTCCTTGCCCTAAAGTGGTTCTTGGCCTACGTGGACATAAAGTCCTGTCAGTGGACAGTCTGAACTATCCAGAGCAGGTTAATATATTTGTTCTGTTTGGATTGCCTGGAAGATAGTATTGTGGATTTAGGTACCTGAACACTTTATTCACAGATGCATGCAGTCTTAGAGATCACTGCTCTTTCCTGTCTAATGGGGGAGATGGTGCAGTAAGGGAAAGAAATTGGGCAGTTTACTACAACAGTTTCTTTCATGAGATTTTTATTCTATGTGTGAGACAGCACAGTCCCAGAGGGATATTGGGCAGGTCAGAATAGTCTTCTTGCCATCCTGTACTTTATCCAGGCATGGAAACATGGAGTTTTCTGGGCTCTTTGTCTCCCCTCTGACCTCCACAAAGGTTGGAGAGGTAGTCCTGTCTGTATGTAGAGCAGTCATATGCAACTCCTGGGAAGATCCCAGCATTTTCTCCCAGGCTTCCTCAATTACAGGACTGGGTAGAAAGATGCCCCACTGGAATTTTGTCTGATCATCTTGATCTGCTGTTGCTTGAATTGCCATGACCACAGTTGGCATCCACAGCCAGTTTGTTCCTGATAAACCCTGGATACTTCTATGCTCCTTGAAGATTAACGGATTTTTTCCATAGTTTCACTATTTCCCTTATCACACCAAAGACTGCTTTGTTGTTTGAGGCAGGTTGTTGATCATATTTCACCTACTACACAAGAAATTCAATTAAAATTCATGGTCTTATGATAAGAACTATACTAAGTCTTAACTTCTGCTAGCTGATACAGGTGATTGCTATGGGTTAGCCACAAGGTTTAATGTATATTTGATATTTATGAAGCAATTTCTATTTTGGTTACTAGGCTTTGTGGGATTTGTCTAGACGTGTAAAATAGTATGTAAAATTTTCAGGGCTAATCAAAATTTTCTCACTGAATCATTCTTTTTGGCCTTTCATCTGATGTTAATTCAATTTGAGAGGCCAATACTACAGGTTAAATGGATTAGTACATGTGAGAATTCTGTCAGCCAAAAAGTTGAGAACTGTTAGTACCTGGCTTAAGACAATTCAAATAAAGTATGTATTCTAGTTTTAGGAACCAGATTTCTATCAGATGCTGAAAATACCCAAGATTGAATTTTATTTGAAGTATCTGGGGGCAGGAGAAATGAAGAAATCCTACCTTTCTTAAAGCATTAAAATATCACAGAGATCAGATTTTTAAAAGATGCAGGGACAAAGGGGTCTTTGCTCAACTGCAGAGTCCATGATCAGTATGTTTTCTCCTTTTACAAGTTCTGTGATACCAGAGTTAAATACCTTTGCAGATGGAAACTTCACTAACATGATCCTTTGTTCTGCTGACATATGACTCTGTATAACGCATTCCCCCAACAGGGAGTTAAAGAACCAGCTAAATTAAGGCTGTTTTTCCATTGAAGTATGAGGAAATGTGATGAGACTCAGCCTACCTAGATGTCTATCAGAGAGGAGCTTCCAGTTATCACCTGTGTATCCACAGTGAGGAAATTTTAGCTCCTTAACTACCTTTTCCTGCATGTTCCCTAGTATCTGCAAAAATGAGAAGGAAGTTCTGTAGCAAATGTAATTTTATGTTTTGCAGTTTGTCCTCTTTATTTGCAAAATGCAGATGACATGAGGTAAGAAGTTTGCATTTTCAATCTTTTCAGAGCTTTGACGACAAAATCATAAGAAACCAAAAGCATTGGAGAAGAAAATGTGTCATGCCAGACAGCAGTGGCGGGGGAGTATGTCTACCTGAGT
>JAOXXN010000446.1:83708301-83745426 GCA_026770055.1 Myrmophylax atrothorax
AGATTACAGATGAATTAAACGACTGGTTTAGCTATAAAAAGTATATGCCAAGAAAAATGTTGGTTCTAGGAGTTTTTTAGGATACACATAGGTTTTTCTTCCTCTGAATCTGCACAGACTTTGCAGACTTCACTCTACAACAGAAGCAGAAAAAAAGACAAGTTTAAAATGGCAATCACCACGGTACTGTGTCCTCTTCTAAACACACTTATGTACACCTTATAAGGTGTAAGAGGCCCTCAGTTCAGCACCAATAAAAGGCCTTTCTGCTTTCTTTAATGCCAGCACTAACAACTTGTTCCCTTTCGGGGCTTTTTAGAGAAGGTGGCCAAGCTACATGGCTCGGACTAATGTCAGTGCCTTACCACTACATTTATTCTGTCTAACAGCAGTTATTTTACCCAGCACTTTCTAGGACGACACATTGGGAAGCATTTCCTAAGACTCAGGAATGAAGTGGTGGTTTTCTGAGTGACTTGGCTGATTTTAGGGGCAGTCAGCTGCCTAACCAATGGTAGTACCAATGCAGATTTTCACTTGGAGCAAATATCTCACTTTCAGATCTGTAAGAATATAAGCCCTTTGATTTTCAACAGCTAGTAAAAGCCAATTTTTAGCAATGTATTTAGTCCCTTTAAAGTGCAAATAAGGTATCAGATGGGATGGTGACAGAGAGAAAAATCATGGCTCCTGAAGGGTAATCCCAGTAGACACTGCTTACACCTCTGTGTACCTCAAGGTGCTTGAAAAAATTCTGGGTTTGGGAACAGTGACATTTTTGAAAATAGCATATTTACATTCATGTGCAATTTCACTGAACACAGTGGTGTACTATG
Source organism: Myrmophylax atrothorax (assembly GCA_026770055.1). Classification (NCBI taxonomy): domain Eukaryota; kingdom Metazoa; phylum Chordata; class Aves; order Passeriformes; family Thamnophilidae; genus Myrmophylax; species Myrmophylax atrothorax. The sequence goes on from JAOXXN010000446.1 coordinate 83,709,138, forward strand.
TAAATTTAGGGATCTCATTTCACTACATCTAGATGAAATCTACATTTCCCCAGTCACTTTTCTACAGCAAGTGTAAGTATATAGAAAGATGAGCATGTCTTCTTGCTGTCAGTCTCCCATGCTTGGCATTCATGTTTGTGAGGCAATGTGGAGAACTAATCAGAGAATAGATTCAGCAGAACATTATCCTGGAAAAAATGGCTCATTGAAGCCAGATATGAGACTTTTCTGAGACATCTGAGACATAATATGAATTCAGGAACATTAGGAGATGCAGAATGAACTGCTGTGGTAAGTGGACAGGACAAATTTATCTGGAGTCAGTTCCGGTTTGTAATGGAGTGAGGTGTTAGTGGGGAATCAGAGTCCCAGCACCAAGTACATGCACTCACCTGCCTGCATCTCAACAGAGGGAATTGCTGGCATATACTGCAGACCCCTCCTAGTTCATGCATTCGGGGTTCCTTTCTATTACAACTGAAACATGGGGAATAATAAGGTGCGTGCCTAGGCCTGACTCTTAGATGATATCCAAGATATCAAGATATATCCAATGGTGTATGGTGAGATTTGAAAGCTCCTAGTTGCTCTGTTTTGTGGAGATTTTTTGCAGGGTTTGGCTACTTTAATTACTCTGGAGATTAGCTGTACAAGACTAGTTTACCAGAGAAAGCAAAAACGGTTTAAAAAAATCTTGTCTTTTAATTCATTCTTTTTAACTAATCTACAAAAGATAGTAACAAAATATGGAGAAAGACACAAGCAGGCACACTGGTTTGTCATACTCATACTCAATGCATTTGGCTTTTGTGGAATGGACTTCCTATCCCAGGGACCTGCAGGCAGTGGCTAAAACCTCCTGGCTCATACACAAAGCTTTTATTATCATATTGATACTCTACAGTTAAAGGAATTCCTAATGTTGCTGTGGCTCCAAGGAAACTTGTTTAGTTAATATTCTCTAGGGAAGGCTGTTGATGAATTTGCACCTTCTCTGTACTAAGTCCCTCTGTGGTGGATTTACTGGCAAACAGGTGAAGAGGTATGACCTGGTTCAGTATGCATGGTCCTGTGCTCCGCAGCACATTTGTGGCTTCCTGGCTGCACAACTCTTTCATTCAGACCACTCATATCTACCCATTGAGCAAGCCAGAAATCATAATTTACAGGCTGCCTTAATTAACACTTGGCTGTCAGAAAGGACCATCAGTACATGTACATCACCAGGCTGCTGTCGGCCAGCTGTACAGACCCAAGGTTTGTAGGACACAAGTCTTTTTCAGGAGACTTCTGCTGTGGAGAGCAATTGCAGCACTCGATGGCAGTTTTCTCCTGCTTCTGCTAGTGTGAAAGGGGTAGCAATGTGGTGCAAGGGCTCCACTCTTGGAGAAAAATCCATTGTGTTTCTTCACCCATGCTGGTCAACAGAATGAAGTGGAAAGCATGGCTCTTGTTCAAGTGGTGATATTGATGGAAGAACATTTTAGGCAACTGTGATGGCTGACTTCTGCTCAAAGACAGAAATGGATTTCACTGCCATGATTTTTAAAAAGTGGTCCAGACTGTGTTCAAGCTACAGAGCAGTGTAAATACACACTCATGAAAGGTCTTAACAGTGGCTTGCCTGTGGATGTACTTGGAACTAACAGTAGTATTAATGACTGATCTCTCCAGGTCAGGCTGGCTTAGCATGCTGCCCCTTGACTGAATTGTGTCTTTCATAAGAATGTTCTCATTAAATCCAAATGATTGCAGAACCCAAACAGCTATATTACTGCAGTGCTTGGAAGCTCAGAATCACTGCAATTCCTTTTGGCCCTTTAATTTTCACAGATTTTAATGAAAAGAGTAAATAAAATAACTGATTAACCCTGGCTTTTTTATCACATCCATCCTGGCTAGCCAGTCACGCAAAAGTGTCCGGACCTCCTGTCTGCTTGATGCCACTCCTCCTCTCTCCTCCAAATCAGCTGTACTGGCACCGTCACAGATCACTGCCCAGAGTTTTGGGGTGTGGCATTAATTTCTCCAGTACCTAAAATGTCAAATGAAGCTGGTTTCCTTCCTGTTGCTTACACTAATTTGTAGTGCTGAACTGGTGCTTTAGGAGATAGAAGCAGTTAAAAAGCACTATGAAGTCCTTGTCTCACCTTCCTGAAGCACTGCAGGCTTCGGAAACTGCCTCTTGCTTTTTGCTGTGACACAAGAGCTTTGTGCTGTGTCACTGCATGACAGGGGAGAGTCACTACTTTTAATGATCTTGAACCCTGTTCATTGTGCTAGTCTTATTAGTGACTAGTTTCTCAAATGTTTCTATGTGATGCCTTTGAGGTCTCAGAGCTCTTATTTTTTAAGACCTTTAATGAGGCTGAAGGAATAGAATAAGAAAGAAAAGGTCTCCCTAACACAGTCCACAGACACAAACTTGAGGTTTAAACTTTAACCATACAGTAGAGGAAGTATATTTTTTCTTCCCACGTAGAAATAACTCTATATTTAGCACAAATATACTGGATTTATTTAGTTACTGCTGGAGTTCAGATTCATAGCCTCACTCTCTTCTCCAGTTCCCTCAAAACCAAACTCTAGTAGACACCAGCAGGTTACTTAATAAGAGTTAATGGAACTACAGGTGATGGGGCCACACATTCAGGACTTTGGTTTGCTCTGATAATTGCACCTCACTGCTTCTCACTTTGCCTTTGCTTTAGTTCCACCTGGCATATTACATCCTTGCAAAACCTCATGTAGGCGTGCTTGTGCTCATTTGGAGCTAGCAACGTCAATTGAGTTCTGCAAGTAAAAAAATCAATATAAAACAGGCTGAGATCGATCTGATAGTGTCCCTGCAAGAGAAGACACCCTAATTTAACTGAATTTAAGAATTGCACTTTTAGTAAAGGTCTTTGTGTAAATCAAAAATCTAGTGAACAAAATCACAGAGAATTAGACAACCAAGGTCTTTATTCATAAACTCCCAACAAATGCAAGGAAAACTTTCACCAGGTGAATATTAAAGCCTGTACCATTAGGACCTACTAGAAATGCACAGTGGACACAGTTCAGTGCCTTGGAGAGTGGAGGGAAGGTGTGACAGGCAATGTGCCTGCACAGCTCCACAGATGCACAGGCATGGGCAGGTGCCCCGCAGAGAATGTGGCATCAGTGCAAATGTCAGGTAGCTTCCAGCAGCAAATTTGGGTTTGCTGCAGTGGAAGGGAGAGAAAGGAGAGTGATGTAAGAGTATTGATTGATCCCAGGGAGAAAGGGAAGCTGTGGAGTAGCCATTAAGAGAGTCTAGGTGAACAAGAGATGGATAGAGGCTGGTGAAATTCAGGGAGGTTGAGTGCAAGCGAGGAAGAGTATGATGTTGTGTGCAACTTCGGGAAAAGCATAAAGATCTCTGCACTTTTCTCTTGCTCCCAGTACAGCCTGCAAATTAGAACACTAAGAAATAAACAGACATGAGTTTGAACCTGCTCACAGCCCTCTGAATGAAATAGATCATAGCTCCAACATCCAGATTCTCTGGACCTATGAAGGACTAAAATAATCAGTTTCGGAACAAAATGTAGATACAACTGTTAAGAATTGTGTTTTCCAGAGGGCATTTACAGTGCAATGTTTTCCTATGTTGATATCATGTATAAAATAATATCTCTCTGGTGCTGGATAACTGCTAGAGAGTTTAGATGTTTTGAAGCCAAACTTACTTGCCAATTCTAACTTTTTATTTTTTATCTTACTCATGTTCTATGAACAGTACAAAAATAATTCAACTTTATTGTATCTTACTTCCTGACCTGGCACCTGATAATGCTTCCTTCTAGGAAAAGTCTTTCAAAGATTAAATGCTGAAGATACATTTGAAAAGAAGTGTTTGTGTTTGTATGAGCAATGTGATGGAGAAACAAAAAGAGAATGGACTTGGTAGTCTTCCAAATGCTATTTCATGCACAGAAAACTCGATTTTTCCCCAAATTTGCTTTCTCTTTGGGTAAAGGTGGAGATATGGCTCAAAATAGTCCTGTCAGTTCAGAAACCTCTACTTTTTTTTTTTTAACTACAAGTTGGTTCTCATTTCCAATTGCTAATGTTAAGAAGTCTTGTCCTGAAAACCTTTTAATTAAATTTGACTTACAAGACTCTGGGGATTTTACAGCCTTTATTTTTTTATTTCCCCCCCCCCTCTCAAGGCATTGGCAATGCATTAAGCACTTTGTTAAGTAACCTCAGATACATATCCATAAATCAAATATTTATACTGCTCAAGATCTGTGAAAAATAGGGTTATGAGTAAATCTGGAATGGACATATGTTCTATCTCTCATAATGTTCTGTATTTTCCTGTGTTCAAGTTTTTGCTTATGAATTTTTTCTTCAGAATTTACTGCTAACAAAAAACCATGATAGCTTAAGAAACTAAAATTCATATTGCATAGGAATTTGCAAAATGAAAAAAAGTTCTTATCTAAAAAGAGAGTACATTCTCGTTCTCTCTTTCTCTCTTTCTCTCTCTCTTTCAACCCCATTAAAAGAAAACAAACAAAAAATAAAAGCAAAAGGAATGCTTCATATTTTAAAAGTCAAGCACTATTTTAATTCTGCCTTTCCAAGCAGTTCTTAAGCTGAAGACCTTTGTTACGGTGGTATTTCAATGATCAGAAAACCAGGCAGGTCCAAGGTCTGGAAGTCAACGTCCCAAAACGGGAAACCTGGCCAGACGACTCCAAGGCTGACCGCTCCCTCTTAGCTTGCTGGGGTGGATTGCTGGCAAGCCAGATATTCTGGCATCACTGGCAAACTGCCTACCACCCCATTTTTCATCTGTCCTTGTTCTGGTGGTGTTTTCTTACCTGTTGAGTTTCCAGGGCATGATGCGGGGGAGGGGGCGGGGGGTCGGTGCAGAATATGTTCTACTCTTCCAAGTCCAAGATGAGTATGACCTTCCAAAACTCCCTAACGAGTGAAACCAGATACAGGCATGACCACCAACTCAGAGGGAAATAACACTGAATATTGAAACCATTCAACTAATGTATTTCAAAGAAACTACTTTGTAAAGGATAACAAAGTGTAAACCATGTGAGTGGCTCAAAGCAAACAAACGAAACCCACCAACTGATGAGACTCTAATAATGTCAGGGAGAAGCACAGAGGGAAACATCAGCTTTTCCCACCAGTGAATGAGACCACACAATGAGATATTGTCTGTACAACAGGATGCTGACACCTGTCTTCCTGCAGGCTAGAGCTCAAACCCTGAGGCAGAGGAGGATGAGAATCATCACTGTGGACCAGGCTGCCTGCCTCAGGTTCAACTTTCACTTCATCGTGAGAAGCTGTCCGTTCTTTGCCCATAAGTCTCACCGGAAAAGAGTCTTTTTTTTTTTTTAGTCTCAGTCTTCTTACTTCACTTTTTACATTGTGAATTTGATTTGACTCCAAGACAATAAATGTGCAAATGCGTCTTTTATCAGACTTGCTAACTCTCTGAGAATGCTTCATCCCAACCACTTCCTGCTGCTTGCCTGTTTATATGGTCAGCTGAATGTCTCACACTTGAATCGATGTAACAGCATTTTCTTAAAAGGTGCTGAGTAATATGATGGGAAACACAATAAAAATACTTTGTTGGGAATAAATTAGCTTTATTTTCAGTTTTTCTCTGTGGAATATTCAAAACTAGTGAAACTTGTTATTTTGCAGTAGAGGGAAGAGCTTAACACCTTTCAGTTTGCTAGCAGTCAGGGAAGATGTCTAGGTGTTTTGAAAATCCCAGTGAGTGATCTGTTGGAGAAACCACTAGCTTGTGCAAAATCTGTTCACTCCTTCTGACAGTGCATTTCAAACAATGACCAAAGTCAGACACTTACTCTTCATTTGCTGTGGATAAATAACTCCCTCCAGCACTAATGGCAGTTAGATGTATAAAATATGAAACTTGTCTACTGTGTAATTGTCTTTTGCTTCTCCTTTAGACTTCATCTGTGACTTAAATCAGTTTGCATTACTAGCTCCTTCCTGTTCAGACATGTAATCTGCAAGGCAAAAAGAGAAGTTGAAACAGTCTGCATTAGCTGAGTTCCATCTTCAACACATACTGCTATTTCTGAGGTGCACTGATTATCACTGAAGAGTTTTGTATCTCAGTGCTGGGTGGAAATAAAAAAGTAAAAAGCTAATTCAAGCAAAGTACAACAAATAAAGCTCTAATTAAAAAATTGAGATTGACAATAGAAATTGTTAGAAATCTGTGTATTTTTTTCATAATTGTTTACAGAAAGAAGAAATCCTCCTTGCAAAAACATTCCCACAAAATGAAAATATTCCTTCAAAGGACATTGTTTTATGTTGCTCAACATTAGCAAACTGTAAGCATCAAATCCATTTTGATATACACTTGCTCCTCAATGCCCCATTTCCCAGGCACTGATTCTGCTGTGAAGCATCCTGCTCTCTGAGGCCCAGGGTAGGAAATGCTGTCAGCATGTTAGCGTAGCTCTGGGGCAGAGACTGTTGACTGTATCAATTGTTTGCTAATCTCTTGGCTGAGCTGCAATTTGTTGAGAACAGCATTTTTAGGAGTGGTCCAAGATGACCACACTTTTTTGTTATCTTTAGCTAGCCCCTCAGGCTGATCTCAGGTTTTGAAGTGCTTTGTCATCTGATGTCCAATTGTGAGGACTGAATATATTTTAGCTTATCTGATCAGTTAATTTGAATGTTACTCATTTTTGCTGAAGACTTAATGTTATTTACTGTTTGTCTTTACCCTATATATATATATATATATTAGATATAGATAGATATAGATATAGATATAGATATAGATATGTGGACACAAGTATGTTATAATCTGGTGGAAAAAGCCACAACTGAAGGTGAAGCAAAGCATTTTCAGGGGTAAGGAATGTGGTAAAGAACATTGTAGTCACCCAGAACAGCATATCTCTGCTTAATAATAAAATGTTAATAAAGATAACATATTGAGGGGTGCTGCAAAGGAGATGCAAACTTGAGATGGAGCCAGTGCAAGAATGAATTAGTGGTGTAACTGATGTGTGATTGATGTGCAATCAGCTGTACACCATAAACCTTGCCAAAAGTCAGCCAATGGAAGGAATGCCTGTACTGAAAATACAGCAGCAATAAAAGGAAGAAAGGACGTTGTGTGGGCGACTAGCCACACAGGACAAAAATGCCTGCTCTTGTCTGAATGGACAGGAGTCTGCAGTTAGTGTTAGCACAGGATAACACTAACGTCACATACACATTTTTAAAAAGGAGAGCACTTTGTGCTCTCATTTGTCATGTTGAGTGAATGAGAAGACTAACTATATTTCTTTTTGAGACACAAGCTCATTCTACAGATTTTAATTTTTTCCTTGTGCTTGAAGTGGTTCAGCCATGATTTTCTGATCAATGGGAAAGATAGTTCCTTGATTCCTGAGGAAAAGCAAAGCACTAGATATGAAGTAGATCTAATAGGTATTTGGACCTGTCCCAAGACTCTTCTGCTTTACATTTGTTCCTAGTTTGTTCAGCTGGGTGCTTCCTATAAGACGTCTATGGGTTGTCTATGGCTGATACCCAAAAAGCTCTTAAGAACTATTCAAGTAGTCTATTTTGCTCATCAAAAGTGATTCCAGCATAAAACTAATATGAGTGAGAAAGGAATTGAGTTGTGTGTTTTGACAATTTTCTCTTGCTGTGATAGTCAAGCTTATTTTGACTGGCACAAATTTTAGTGTATTAGTAGCAAATGTGAATTGCTTTGTGAAATGGAAATGCAATCAAGTGCACCCATTATTGTAGTATATCATTTTAATTCAATACATTCCTTGGATTTTGTTTATATAGTACTTTTGGCTAAAATAAAAAATGTACTCTTTTATTTTTATAAGTATCATGGGGAGACAGACTAGTTAAATTATCAAGTTAAAAATACACTAGTAAGACTCTTAAAACTGACTAAAAAGCTGTAAAATTATACAGCTAAGTTTCCTTTTTTTTTTCCACATTCACACACTGCCCAAGTATTGTATTTTTAAACCTGTGTCATTTTCAGGACTTTCTTTTTTTTTTTCTTCTTCTTATTTTTTTTAAATTCATTTTCAGCCCTCTTTGCAGTTCTTCTCCACCTCTAATTTCTGGCTCCAACATCAGCCACAGAAAATTCCAGAAAACAATCTTCATTCCCCTTATCACTTCAACATCTCTGCACAACTGTACAATTTTTGGTAGAGAACATTTGAACAGTAGACAAATCACTTGTGATACTTTTATGGAACTTGTCAATATGTAAACTGTGAATTAATTTCTTCATCTCCTGCTGCTCTGCTTCTAACTCGTTGACTGGGATTCTTCTGGTCAAATTAGTCTTCCTTCTGAGATGGTGTGAGCATCTACCTATCCATTTTTGACTTTGTTAACCTTTTCAAATTCCTATGATCTATTAAGATATCCAAAGTTAGATGCTAAAGGTCTCTAGTACATGTATCACCTGTCCTACACATCCATAGTACAGGTTTCTATGTTCTTATAACGTTTGAATGCCCTGCTTCTTAGACACCTAAATTGTATGTGTAGTGTCTTTAAACACCCTGCATCCAGCTCTTCTGAAACAGTCTTCTTCATTAGTGAGAAGATAATTACTGATACCATCTGTGTTTCTCCAGGCACAATTGGAGGGCAGAGCAAGAGCAGAGTTTATCACAATGTATATTATTTACTGTAAGATCTGGCATGTAGATTGGTGAGACAGAAAGGTTTATCTTGTATCCATAACAAGAGTAAACAAGAGCTAGAGATAGTCTGAGATGCTTTAAGGAAGTGATTATTAAGGCTTCGTTTGTGCAGAAACGAGGCAAGGGAGGGAAAATGAAAGGATGAGTTCTTTGGAGGCCTGAGACAGGATGTGAAAGAAAATCACATATTTATACTGAGGCATGTGATCACAAGGGATGGTATACTGAAGACACAGCTTAGGAGGAGATTCTGCTCTGAAGCCCTCCTCCATTTCAGCTTCTTAGGCTTATCAAATTAGGCTGTTTAGACTGACCATTGACAGTATAAAGAACTCTGGTCCTCAGCAGACCATGGATTTATTGAACACTTGGACTGTGGAAATGAATGACAGAGCAATATAAGGATCCGGAGAGGAAATACAATCAAGATAAGAAGTGATGTATGTTACTGAGAAGGTGAAAAAAGACACTGTCCTGATGAAAACTGTTTTTATTGTGCTCCTGAGGATAACAACATACATAACCGCTGGTACGTGTTTCCTGGGTCTTTCTCGAGCTGTATCAGGAATTTAGGAGCCATTTGAAAAGCTATGGAGTATTTTATCCTGTTCCTTTTTATTCCACTTCATCAAGAAAAGTCTACTTCCATGGCTAGGGCATGCTGTTCTTTCCACAAACAGCTGGAGAACACAGACTAGGTCATGACTGAAAATGATCCTACTGTCCACAGCTGATTTTTGTCATATGAGATGCAGGTGTTTTGCTGAGCTCCAGTGCCTGAATGTTTCAGGTGCCTGACCTCTGACAGAGGAGTCCCAGTTTCTGAGTCCAATTTGTAGATACAATTTGAAGGCCTGGTTTTTAGCTTACCACTTAGATTAATTTAGATAGTTTCACTGTCTATTATGCCCAGTCTTAAAACAAGGCTAATTGATGCATGACTAACAGTTGTTTCCAATTGTGGTCTCTATACTACATCAGCTATGTTTGGATAAATAGACTGCATTGTTCAAAACCTAAAAATCTTTCCTACTGTTTCTTAAACAATTTATGATACTCAAAATATTTCCATTTAAAAAAAGAAATCACCAAAAAAAGGAACCTGCTAATAGAGTTGCTGATGCTTCTCAATTTTTACTAACAGCAAGAATCCACTTTTTGGAACTTCACTCAAAGAAGAAAGACAAATATTTTATTTACATAGCTCATTATTTATATTTGGTGCCATGGGTGTCCTTTCATTTCTGTATTGGCTTCTAAATCTCTTCAAAGAGAACTGCAGCTGTAAGCAGAAGCAATTCCTTGATCCTGGCAGAGAACCATTTTTCAAGAGCAGAGTCCTACAGTGAAGTTTGATAAAGCAGACTGTTAGCATCAATTCTACTTTGAAAGATCCATCTTTCTGTCTTATTCTGTGTGTTATTTTTAGTTATTTATAAAATTTCATTTCCAAACTGTAGGAATGTCTTTGAAATCAAGCCGAGTTTCAGTTGACTTTCTGAAGCATTCAAGTTCTGCTCATTAAGTAGAAAGAGAGAGGTCTCTTAGAATAGCTATTCAGTCTTCCAAATATCTCAACTGCCCTCTGAAATATCTCCACTCCACCAGCTAGAGAAGGAATACCTGCAACCCTAGACATTTCAGCTGCCTAAGAGTAGGCGTGCATTAGTGTCCTGCTTCTAATCAGAAGTATGTTTTAAGCCAAGTGTCTCTAATAGGCCTGCTTACTGTGCTTTGGTCCATGAGCTGTGTAAGGGCACATGAACTGGATTTCATTCTGATTATACCAAGCTGGAAGATGTTCTTCAGAAGTTCACATAATGTGCATCAGTTGCTGATAGTTATTTGGTTCATGGGCCTGGAGTAGAGCCAAACTGAAATACTGTCCCATGCATAGTGTGGACAGCAGGCACTCTTGCAACGAATATTTTGCTTTACAGATCTGCTTGTGTTGTATTGCACTATCTACTACTATAGTCAAAATGAGTGGGGAAGATGCCCAGGAGAGTGTGCCAGGAGGGTGCCAGGGCCAGCAATGGAGTGTGTATTCAATAGACACCTAAGGTTGAATTTATATTGAAATATAAATACACTTTGCAGCTTGCTTGGCCACAAGGTAGAGATCCATGTCCCTGTTTCACTCTGTGAAGACACCAGGCTGCGAAATGCTCAGCTGCTTTTCCTTTAGACCCACAAGTAAAAGGGACTTGAGAGCTACCAAGAGGTCTCCAGAGCAGGGTGCTTCAGGTGAACACTGGAAGACTTTGTTGGAGTTTTATTACTGTAGGGGAAAATGACAGGAAACACTTTGTACTTTTAAGCAAAAAGAAGCAATAAACCTTATGATTAATTCAATCAGTGTGGAATTTAAAGCTCTGTATGGAATTCTTTATATGCATTTGGGGAAAAATAAAACTTAAGTATAGATATACGCTAATTGATCTGTACATGAATTCCAAACATTTTATAGAGAGACAGAATGCTTAGAGCAAGGCTGAGGCTGAAACTGGGAATATTTTTATCAACTGTAAATTAGGAAAAATAGCTCAGCAATTTGTTTTTTGAGTATTGGGTTTCCTTGAAAAGGAATCCCTGAACACCAGGAATCCCCTCACATTGCCTCTGCTGTCTCCCTTGTGAAAGGGCAACATATATTCTAGGAGACAAAAGTAATAGTAAAAAAAGCACAGGAAGGTGAAGACACTGCCCAAACATTTGTTTTGAAACACATTACAGTTTAGTCTATTTCACTTAAATCTCAGAAGCTACTGCTCCCGCAATGAAATAAACAAAAATAAATTTACTTTGTCTAAAGACCACCACAGATCTGGCTGTTTTACCAAATGGCTTTCACCTAAATATGTCAAATCAATATTTGGCTTGTGAGAAAGGTTTGAGTTTCTTAAAGGCCAGCTTGTTCAACTGCTTTATGTTTTGCCATGCTGATTATTTTAATATTTTATGAACAGATACCAGGAGAAATGGAGACCTTGCTAGTTCAGTAACAGGGAAGCACATATTCCTGTAGCAGTCACTTTTCTTATCTACCGGGCCATGCAGTGCTGACCTCTGACATGTTTGAAATTTCTGCAGAATGCCTGCAAAACATTTCTTCCCTGGCTATCAAAATTTCACCCAAATGTTCTATGATTTCTAGATATTTTTTTCCCCATCAATAAATATAGACGTGCCCAAAACATTCTCAGAAAACAGCCAGGGTTTCAAATATTTCAGTCCCACTTCTGGCAACGTATTGGGAGCATATAGAAAGACAGAAGAGGCTAGTTATGGGAGGGGGCAACATGTAGCATTCTTTCACTGGTACTCACTTTTGGAGAATGAGAGTGCTGTCTGCTCCACTGCATAGTGATCAAGCAAAATCTGAGTCTGTAATTTGAGTTTATAAATGGAGCTCATGCATTACTTTTGTCCAGAACTAGACTAGCTTAATTTTTCAATTGTTCTCTTGAATAAAATGAAATTAACTTCTAAGAGGACCCCCCCAGACCAGGATCACAAAGCATCATTGATTAATAAAAGCCAATGCAGGTCCAAATTCTTTCCACAACATTTTGGATAGACAAATTTATTTCTCCTCTACTGGTGATGTCTCAAAGATCCAAAAGGATGTTTCATATAAAGAGGCAGCTAGTGTAATTTTCAAACACTGATGTTGTTTCATGAATGAGTTCTGGTGCCTAAGAGTAGTAAAAAATTGTGAGATGTGTCATCAGGCAGCGGATAGACTGAGATCTCTGGTGTTAGTACTCTAGTATTGATGTTCTGGTCATCCCTATTTCAGGACTTTCACTCAGCAATGAAGATTAACAATTTGGGTTTAAATCCAGAAAGAATGAGCTGAGTGAGTGGTTAATAATAAAGTGTTGTAGGAGCTTTGAAGTGATATTCCCACTCTATACCACATTTGATAGAAAATCTCTTACGCCTCAGAAAAAGTGGAAAGAAGGAAGCAAACTACACCTGACTGACCTATGTGAATTTAGCCTGAAAAGTTGTTTCGTTATATGAGACTAAAGTCATGTCATATACAAATGTACAGCAGCTACAGATGGCAGTGGGATTCATACAGACTGAATAAATGCTTTTTGTACCTACTAAAAGCATTACATCTCCCCATTAAAACTGGGGCATGAAGGACACATCAAAGAAAAATTTCCTTGTTCGAATGTCCTGAAAAGTCAACATTATTCACTTAAAAAACTGCATATGAAGAGCAGAACTCCATCAGTCTGTTGGCCTCAGAAGGACAATATGACCTCCATCAGATTCACTTGCATGGAGAAGGTAAGTGCAAAGGTAGATTAATATTACAATTACACCCATTGGATCTAGGAATACGCACTCTATGAAGGGCCATTAAACACAAAGCTGCTTCCTGATTCAAGAAATCTCTAAAGGGGGCTATGAAAAGATGGGGTAAGGTAAAGGAAGCACCATGATACACCTTGATTCTACTTTTCCCTGCAAATCATATATTACCAACATCAGAGACAAACTGAATTAGCTGACCCTTTCTGTCTGACAAAATACTGACAAATGTTCATGAGTCCTCAGGAAAATGTCCATATGGAGACTGATTATCACTTCATTCACCTCTCCAGTTGCTTCGCAATCAGATATAGTTCTCTGTCCTAAGACAGGTATTCTATTGGGTATAAAATCTGGATTTTATTGTCATTGGCAAAACATCACTTTATTGTCATTTCACCTCAGGTGAAAATATGCTTACCTGTTTGAAGCATTGTATTCATCTGGTGTTGGTTTTAGTATTCTGAAAATGTTCTGAAGCAACTGTTTTTTCTTGGCAAGGTAGCTTGGTCAATCTGAATAAATTACTGGAGCAGTGAGGGTTTAGCCATAATAAACATACTGCCCAAAAAGAAGGTGCAGAGATATTTACTGACTCAATCTTGTATTTGACAGTCTGAGATTCCCATAACAGTGCACTTGGGAAAGGGAAGGAGGGACACAAAATACTTCAAGGTAAATCACCTTTTGTTTGTAGTTTATTTATTGCACTTCACTGTTTGGAATTCTCCATTATTTAAATAATCTTTCCTGCTAAAGCTAGTTTTGTGCCACTCAGTGCTATGGAAATGATGCATTCTTTTCCAAAAAATCAAAAACCTCCTTCCAGTTTCCAAGCTTGCCTAGGCAGGCACTTAAGTCAGTTCTGTGAGAACAGAGTACATATATCTGCATATTGCTAGAAGTGTCTCTCAGTGATGCATGAATGTGTTCTGGTGGACTGGGTAGTTTGGATAATAGCTTCTTCCCCATGCAAGGGGCTGTGGAACAATATGCTGGGGCTGTGCTCCCACTGGGGAGCATAGAAGGCTGGAGTGTCTGCAGCTCCTCAGCAGTCATGGCCAGTCCTTTCAGAAGAACATAATTTAGTTCAAATTACCTCCTTTCATCCCCCCTTTTTACCCACCCCATAGAACCTAGGTGATATGTCAGTGTTACACAAAGCAACTCTTATGCTTCTTGTGAAGATTTTTTCTGGGTAGACACATCAGGGATCAGAGCATCACACATTAGCTACATGAGTCTTAAAATGATGAATTTTCTTTAAGGAAGTAAAATTATGCTCAAGGCTCACTAAACTGTTAATCAAGCTTTTCCTCTGTATGGAATGTTTCCATCATTAGACCAAATAAATGAGATGGGTGAAAACAAAAACCACTGGTGTTGGTTCTGTGCTGAGGAAGCAAACTTCTCCAAAAAGAAATCCCATTACAAATATGCCTTTCAGTCTTTTGACTAAATTTAAAGCACCTCAAGATATTTACAAAGCAGGAGATTCCTCTCGTTGTTTATCTGTGGTGTGCCTCCTGGGTGCATTCTGTGTAAGCATGAATGTGCGTGTTCAATTCATTTGTAGCCTACATCCACAGCAATCCCAGCAGAGTGGCTGGAAGAACTATTACAAGCAGCCAAGTCTGGAACTGTTTGGATTTATTTTCTTTTCTGGGCATATGGATGTTAGTGTCCAATAGAAGGATTACTGCTGATTTCTTTTCTTTCATTTGCTCCAAGTTGTACAGGGTCTGGTAGGATTCAGCTGGCGCTATTATTTGGTTTGCTTGCCTGCTCCCCATTGCCTCAGTCCTTGGGTCCTGTTCAGCTCAGCTAAGTGTAGGACCTGATGTGGGCAGCTGAGATGATTTGGGAGCGAGAGAAGGTGGCATGGCTATGGATGAGTGCTGTGAACACCTCACCTCCAGGGTGGCAGTTTCAGTGTGCCCAGCAGTGCAGCATGGGCAGCTGGTGCCTGCCTATGGGCACAGTGAGACACAACTCTTCCTCTGTGCCATTTGCCACTTCATGGAGCTGGTGTAAGAACACAGCAATTCAAATCCATTCTGAAAGGACTCTTGAACGTTAGGAATGCAGGTTTTAAAACCTGCATGAAAGTATTAACTCCAGTACCATTTGTTTACAATTGTAAGCAAAATATTGTACACCAGCACTGCATGATTTGCACCCACTCTGTAAGTCCTAGTTTTACAACAAGGGGCTTTCTAAAATTAAAACTTTACTGTTTTTTAATTATATGTTTTTGACTTTCTAATCTCTTGTGTCATATATTTTGCATTAATATTCTGGACAACAAAAATTTACAGAACTGAACACTTGTAAACTAAAGGAACTAGTTGTGGAAAAGTCAGATATTGAGTAAAAATTTATTTCAAATTGTGCCAAACACAGTATAATTCATGCTTCATTACTGAACAATTCATACAATAGAAATGGAAACAGAAACAAAACCTTATGAGTGTGTATAATCATCGACTAGTTCTTCTGATTTATATGTGACATGAAAATCTATTGAAAAGACCAATTCAAGAGCAGCTCATAGAACAAAAATGTGAAAAAAATAAAATGAGCATGTACATACTGTAAGTTATTGTTTCAGTCAGCAAGATTTAAAATAAACTTTAAAAATATCAAAGCCTATCATAGATAGCAAAGTTAATGATGTAAAGTCATTCAAACACAACCTTTAGTTGCAGATGCACAGATTCCTTTCAAATAAGTACTCCACTTAGATTTTAAAATCATTCAGGACATTGGGACTGAGTTTGATTTCCCAGGGTGACAACATTTTTGCAAATACATAGGCTGTTGACTTACAGGAAGTTGAATCATGTGTTACATAATAGCTAAAAGGATTTGACCTGATTTTTTTTTGTTGCAAATTTGGAATTATGATTTCAATCACTTCAGACTTCATTTCTGAAGTGTGAAAGTGGGTTTTTTTCTGGTCCAATTTCTATTGAAGAAAACAGTATTATGACAGTTTCCATCCAGCTGATTGTCCCCTTTCTTGGTCAGCACAAGCCACTTTTGAGACCCTTGAGTGACAGTGCTATATTTCAGTCAACCAGAGAAAGAGGAAGAATACTATTTATCCTGGGCAAAGTTACACAAGTGTGAGCTGCATGGTGACACCCGGTGGGTCTGCCACATTCCTGGTTTCTTCAGTGATACACAGACTGTGCTGTATTCCTGTCAAGGTGGGTTCCTTGCCCACAGACAAGGGGTTACTCTATAGAAGGATCCTGGGGTTATCCAGGTTTCTGGACATGTGAAATCTCAGATAGATATTGAGGCTCAGTTCAGGGACATGGGAAAAATAAATAACTCAGAGGAAAAAAGAGTATCTACTGAAGAAAACTTGACCCTGATGAGGGACAACTCTACCTTGCTGATTATGTGCAGCAAAGGAGCGTGTGCCGTGGAAGATCCAATGGCTTTTAGCTTGTAAAGGCTACTGTGTAAGTGCAGTGCATTTCCCTTTGTGATGTGTTGTGGTGCTAGGCTTTGTACTAGCATAGGCAGCGTCCATGCCTGTTACAGGAGGGAAATAAGTCTCTGAGTTTACTGAGGTTTATAAAACTCCAGTGGAGATAGACCCTACTACCCCCAAGGGAAGAACCACCCACAAGTGTGATATCTTTATCCAGAGCATACATCTCTTTAAGGGTTTACAGCACTTGTGCAGTGACACAGTCTCGTTCAGTGTTCCTGACATTCATTAGGTACAACTTGTTATGTTGAAAAAGCAATCTGGATGATTAATTCTGTTCCATGATGTGGTAGTTTTAGTTCGACCTTTTGGTAGGCCTCAGTTTAGTAGGCCTCATTTTAGCAGATAATCTTAGATTGGGAGACACAGGTGTCACCTGACTTAAGCAAACAAAGAAATATTTAATACCAAATGATGCAAACTGAGATATAAATAGAGTAGAGTAGGAGGAGTTCTCTCCATTGGCATCATGGCTGAAGCAGAGACAGGACATGCTGCCATTGTCCTGCTGTGCTGGGCCTTGCTACTGCTGCCACTACATGACATTTTGTTTTAGTTTGGGGAAGTAAATATTTTATTACTATTTTTCTGTCTCTTTTCCTTGCTCAGTATCTTTTGGGGTGCTTTATGGATCTGGAGTGATGGGATCTGGTTTTTTGGTGGGAGGTAGAGGATTGTTGTCATATCTAACTTGTGTAGCTGTGTGTTATATTGTAGTTTTTCTTTAATTTTCTCTTTTCTGTATAAATATATAAACGTGCTTTAAGTTCTTGGAGTTTTTTCCTTCTCCCTTTTTGCAGGCCACGTGGGGAGAGAGCTTGTCCTTTGCTTTATACTTGGAATTTTGCCAAAGTTTTCAAACAAAAACACATGATCTCATCAGAGTCGGGGGTTTGAACAGCTCTATATGCTATTGCATCCCAGTATAACAAAGAAGAAATGTATGGGATTTTTTGCAAAAATATAAAAGTATGATTACGTTTAAAGTGTAGAAATATATCCACCGTTGTTTATTCTAGCCACCCGAGGAGGTGCTCATGCAGATAGATTTCATCTGTCTTCTTTAGCTTCTCTAGGAAAAGTCCAGGATATTATCTAGTCTGAAGCAGTATTTTGCGACTATTCCTTCCATTGTTCATACAAGATTGTTAGGACTCTGGGTGGTTTTGGATGGGTGTTTGAAAATTAATTATTGGTATCAAAATTTTGCCAGCTGGTATTGTCTGTTCTTAGTTTCGACAGCAAAAAATTCATGGGATCAACAAATTTCAGTTGATTTCAAGTTTTGGCCACTTCTAGAAACGGAAGCAGAAACTACATGTTGTCCAGTTTGGGATATTGTCTAATTAAAAACAAAAACAAGAGTAGGTTTACAGTAGGGCATAGTCAAATCCAAATTCTGTCCTTGAGACTCAGAATTTCCATCTGGAAAGTATAACTTTTAACTCCTAGGAATGTCCTTTCATAGTCTGACCTTAAAGTGATGTGCACGGTCTTCTATGTACTGCATAAAGATACCAGTGTAATAAAACCCAGCAGGGTGACTTCAAGCATACTTATGATACCACTGGAACCTATAATTCATTTTTGTGGGTTATTCTGAAATGTGCTTTGAAAAATAATTGAAAAGGCTCTTTACAAAACTACAACAGAAATCACTGTATTCAGGGGTGCATGTCTAGAATACGCGGAGGTGTGATGCACATTATAGCAGCAGCAGATCACTGTAGTAGCAGTAGCAGCAGTAATAAGTTGGCACTCAGCAGCGAACAGGAAAGTAAACTAAGTCAGGAATTAGGTCCAGAATGCAAGCACAGAAAGAATTTTACATACTGTGCCATCAGCATGCAAATTTCCAAAAGCTCTTCCAACCACATACTGTCTTTCCTCTCTGCTTTTTCTCAGCCCCCATCCCTCCTTCTGTGTTGACATTCAGAGAGAACTTTGCCATTTCATTTGAACATACATTCATTAAAATAAAAAAAGATAACAGAAAATATATATTAAAAATCATCAGGGATAAATCCTATATGCCTCATTGCATAGTACTGTACAAAATGTACTCCTGTATGTACAGTACAACCAGAAGGAACACTCTTTTCTAACTTTGGTGTGACAAAACTATGTGTATGTTAAAAACAAACCCTTATTTATTAAGACTTCCAAATCCCAACATCCATTTAAAAACTGGGCCTCTTTCAAAGTTTCTGAGTCATCATGAAGAGCATGATTCATTCAGTAACCCCAGCTTACCACGACTCTCTTAGGAGTAAGAACAAATTCAGTTTTAAGCTTCCTCTGGCAATTTGAAAAACCAGTATCTGGCTACCAATCTCTGTTTCTAATCTTAAAGGGAATTGCATCCTATTGCTGGTTTTGCATTCCTATCCTAAAATTGAACCTCACTCTTTCTTCTGAGTAATTTGGAGTATAATCTGCTTAAATGCCTTTTAAGGAGCCATGAAATTCTATTTTCCAAGTCAGACACAGCTATTTTGAGGACTTGCCTTTCCAAGAGACGGAATTTCACAAATATTAGTCCTTTCACAGAGCTAGGAACTGGTGCTGTCCAGCTGTGATCTCCTGTCCCCAGCCTGAAAACATGCTGTTATATAAAACTTCTGTTAACCAGAGTCTGAAAAGATGCCTGCATCATGGAACATATTTGTTCCAGATATCCTCACCAAATGCAGGCATCTAATGAATTTTGTGTTGTTAACATTACGACCACTTTATTGGTTAATCTCTTGTGCCTGTTTGGAAGGAGCAAACAAAGCAGAAGTCCTAGGACCCACACTTCACTCCGTGCTTGAATGCACATATGGAAGTATTTTCCAGCCAATAGTACAGTGAGTATTTGTGCCTTTCTAGTTTAAGCAGTGCTTTCTGATGACCGCTTGCTCAGAAAATTTGGCACTCTTCATCTGTACACATTTCCATATTCCTATACTTAGCAAGCATCATTCCATACCTTTAGCATTCAGTACCAAATACCGGGATTTTTGATGTGTTTTCTTATCACTTTCCGTTTCATGATGATCTTGAAAACTGCATGAAGTCCCCTTGATATACACCCAAAGAAAGTGTGTCAGTTGTTCCCAAATAATCATACAAGTTATTGTGCTTTAAGTATCGGAAAAAGGACTCCAGATTCCTGCTTCTTTTCTTTTGGGAGCTTTCCAGATAGTTTGCTGCTTTCAAAATGAAATATAATTGCAAATAATTCAGAGATTTTTCTGAGATCACTCATTTCACACCAGTTGTTAAATAATGACTTGGAGCCTCCACAGATAAAAGCTAAATTTGGTGAGTTTTATTATATTTATATAATAAATACAATTTATTATTTATATTCAAGGCTGACAGTTTAATTCACATCAAATTTGCTTTTCTCTATGTGTAATTTAGTAGTGTTTTGGGTTTGGGGTTTTTTGTGGGTTTTTTTTCATCTGTACAAGGAAATGCAAACATTCTTCTTGCTGTGGCTCTCCCAAATGATGCTTAGTCATTTAGGACCTGATCTTGCTCATATAATAAGCATATTAGACCATGGACATGATTTTCAATTTCTTTTAGACGGTAACTTCAGTGGTAGTCAAGTCTGTGGTCTGAAACCCTGCGGACACCTCCATTGTTTTCAGGTGGTCTGCAAAAACATAACTTCTGTGTTTGGAGACTTAAATCTTCTGAGTGGGAGTCTGCCCCTTGATTACAAATATTCAAGGCCCCAAATTAAAAAAAAAAAAAAAAGGATTGTAGTTACTCCTCTACAAGAAATTATATTATTTAATTGCCATTCTTTCATTGTGAGACTAAGTAAATAGTGAATTCAGTGTGTTTATGTGTTGATGGGGCTATTTATAGGAATAACAGTACTGCCTATAGTCGTGTTGTAAGATAAAACAGTGGCTGGAATACCTGAAGAAAAATGAACTGCAGTACACATGAGGATGAAACTCATGAGATCAGGTTAATTTTCAAAGTATCAGTAAACATTCTTCTTTTTGTAGGAGAGCCTGAACAGACAGTTGATTTCAGAAGGGTTGTAGAAATGAGAGTTCGCTTTGAAATTAAATACTTTTTCTAAAATAGCAGAATGGAAAAGGGAAAACAAAAGGCCTTAAATATTCCTTACATATGTCTTCAAGAGGTCTGTTTTCTTAATTACCAGTATTTTAATTGTTTCTCTATTCCTTCAATGAGTACTAAATTCTTCACTAAGTTGGTGAATTGATTTGGAGTACTTGTGAAATGAAAGAATCACAAAATTTGAAGAAATTGAAATGGATTTTTAAGCTATTTAAAATGCTCTAAGTTTTTGTCTTAACCCATTTACTGCCAATGAGCAAAGTTAGAACAAGGATGTTTTTACTGCAGGTCAGTCAACCTTGACCTCCTATGGAGATGTGACAAACAATATCCAGGAGAAATAAAATTATATATATGTACATATGCAGGTACATATACATATATTCAAGAAAAAAGTAAAATCAGGCATTGTCTGAGTAAGAAAACATTCAGAAAGTTATAACTGGACATTTCAAAGCAAAAGAAAGCAAGAATTGACATTTTGACCTCATGGAAGTCTGTCATTCATTTCTGTGGAATGAGGATATTGTCCTGCATTTTCTTGAAGATTGCTTAAGTTTACATGCAATGCAATTGTTGTATCTTCTCACAGTGATGGCCACTACTTGATATGATTTATAACACCACCTAGCATGACTGCAAAGCTATAAACCATAACTTACAGATGCAACTACAGGAAAATTTCTCTGTGGTAGTTAAACATGTCATTATCAAATGACTGCTGCAAAATACTTCAAGATGAACCATCTTGGCAGACAGATACATACAGGAAGTATATATTGCTACTTTTTCACCACATAAAGGAAGATGTATTTGATCTTGAGAAATGAGTTAACTGTTCTGCTTGCTCATCTTGGAAAAGTATACCTTCGTTGTGCTGTAAGACCATGTTGTGCACCAGTGGTAATGTTTCTGCTTTCAGCTAAGAAGTATACATCTACTCAATGGCAACAAAATCACAAGACTTTATGAAATTGGTAGGATACACATTCATATAAGGCTGTTTCAACCCAATAATGAACTGGTAATCTGGATCTATCAAAATAGCAGGTCTAACAGACTTCCTTGTCTAAACCCAAAACTCTTTGCCGCTTTTTTTAAGCAGCTCAGTAAGGTCCAATCTTAGCCCAGCTGCTGAGGTATCCTCTCAAGGGACCAGCAAAGAGTTGTGAAGCTGAGGTTTGACTGGGGCTAAGGTCTGACTGAAATGAGAATTTGCTACTCATGGATTTCATCATCTGTGTTCTGCTAAATAGCCTCACACTAGGCTGAAAGCCAAAACAGCTGCTTGTTTAAATTTCTTACCCTCTAGAGCATCCCAGGACTGCCTCTCTGGCAATCCTCAGGCTGGGATCCAAAAGTAAGGGAAATGAGTCCTTAAGCGTGCCGTCTGAGATGTACTCACCTTAAGAGTATGACTCTTCTTCCTCCAGCTAGGCCACTCACCCTTGACAGGGATGACAGCAGCCAGCAGCAATGACCCTGGTTCCCTCCCAGAGGGATGGAAGGGCTGGTGAGGTCAGTGGCCTGAGTGCTAGGTGACCAAAGGCAATAAGATTCTTGTCCATCAAGGTTTTGAAAAGTTCAAAGTGTGTATGGGTACTCAAAAAGGATCTCTTGAGCTATGCCCATTGTGTCAGGGATAATGCACTGACCTAATAATGGGCATTAGTAAAAATGTCACTGATCTTCCTGAAACTAGGATTTCACCAGAAACCACTGAAAAAGAGTTTTCTGGAGACCTTTTTTCAGACAGTTCAGAGATCTGAATACTTCATCAAACAGAAATTTTTCATGTTAGAATGTCATTCACTAAACCATAACTTGAGGCCCCTGTTCATTTCTCTGTGAACCACTGGCATGGGAGTCATAATGTCATTTTAGACTAGAGACCTGTAAGTTTCTACATGTGCTTATTCACCTACATAGAAATTGGTTGTTGTTTCTGGAGTGTGGTTTTCTCAGACTTTTTATGATAGCACAAATATTATCTCAGATTTACAGAGTCCATGGAAAACAGTACTACATGGCATGTATGTGACATTTTGGCTATAAGAAACTTCAAAAATAAATGTAGCTGGGTTTCTTAATGTTGAGTTTGTAGGACCCTCCTATACTAGATACCAAACAATAGAGGTAGACTCTAGACCATTCACCACTGGCTTGAATAAATAATTGCAAACCATGTGTCCAAGTTGCACTACTTCTAAGAAGCATTGGGATGCTCACCTTCTTTTTATTTTTGCATATTTTTAAAGATGACATATTTTTTCTTTATTGCCATTATGTAGCTGTAAAAATGAAACAAAACAAGCTTACAACCTGCTGTCTACTTTCCTGTCTGACAGCTGCTTTAGGAAACAAACAGGCATTCATTCTTCCCTGCCAGGGGTGCCACCTTCTTCTAACCGCTCCTTCAGCAGCAGCTGTGAAAAATCTCCTCCTGGTGCTGTTTGTGTGGTGCTAACTGTCCTCACTGTGAGCTGCTTCAGTGGCCTTGCATGATGGTATCTCTGTCTCATACAGTACTGAGAAAAATATCCATTTAAAGCACCGAAAAAAGATGCAAATGGATGTTTTCTGCTATCTCCTTTCAAAAGTTGTTAATGAATACATCTGTACCTCTGTCTTCGCAATGTCTTCACATTCATCTGCCACCCACATCTTTGGATCAGGGAGTGTGAGATGGGAACTACATGTACTGTCTTGCACTTCTGCTGGTATAAGAAGACTTCTTGCTTGAGGCTGCTGATCAGTATCTGTAACAGAAATGTTAAATAACCCCATGCACCTAATTTTCCCCAATTAATAACAGCTTGTTTCTTTCAAGTTTGTGTCCATTGACTTCCATGAGATCAGAGTACTCATTACCCTGAAAGCTATGCCTGTTAGCCATAACAATGGAGTATTTCTTGCTTTTTAGAAGTACACAAGGTTACAGAACATCAACATAGCATCAATAAAAGTGTATGAAATGAGACAACACTATAACAATAGTTTTCCTCTTAGTATGCAAAGGAGCACTAATTAAAGAGGATTTTCAGACATCAGACTGTAAAGTGTTTGCTATGTGAAACAAAGAACCTCAGGATCTAAACTGAGTCATAACATCTCTGTGGCCCTGAAATTTGTTTTTCTTAATGGAAACAGTGTAACATGGTTCAGAGAAGGAATCTTGTTGAACTCCCTACACTTGAGGCTGGCAAACAGCAAACAGGAGGTGTTACACAAGCCACAGTGACAGCTTAAAATGATGCTATGGCTGTGGAATTTTGGAGTCTTATAATTTGCAGTTCAAAATCTCCTCTTTGGAAGGAGACCTTGCAGTAATGAATGAAGACACATTTAATCATACTTATACAAGGGAGTCTTTGCAAGGATCCAGAAGCAGTTGAAAGGGAAATCAGCTTAAGAAGGCTACAGAGTGCCTTGTGAGTATGGGGCCATCCCTGTGAGAGAACCACATCCTGATGCCATCATGACGAGCACCCTGATGAGGTGAATGGAGCTATTCACTGAGCAAAAAGCTGATTGGAACAAACAAGCAGTTGGAAGGACTAAAATTTCATAGCAACTGGACTTGGAGCTCTATTTTTGGGGCTGTACGTGGTGTGTGTAACCCTGGTGTTGTCCATTAGGAGTACATTTCACTCCTTCATGGTTGAAGA
Source organism: Myrmophylax atrothorax (assembly GCA_026770055.1). Classification (NCBI taxonomy): domain Eukaryota; kingdom Metazoa; phylum Chordata; class Aves; order Passeriformes; family Thamnophilidae; genus Myrmophylax; species Myrmophylax atrothorax. The sequence goes on from JAOXXN010000446.1 coordinate 83,733,479, forward strand.
GCAATCCTGACATGTTCATGACTCATTGCAGGCAAAGGTAAAAGAAAAAAATGCAGATGAAGCTGATAATTATGAATCATACAGTTACTGCAACACTCAGATATTTTAAAATATTCAGCCAGACTATTCATTTTTATTTAAACTCAGAACTTCATGGCTAGTGTAGCTGAGACATATTTAAGCAATGAAAGGCAGTCTTACAAAATAAGGTTTGTAAATGGAAGAATGTTTTTCATAGCTGAGGACAAGATTGTTTTCCATTATGAAAATAATCAGAGAGGCCTTGAGACTGTCATAGTTTGTAGAACAGGGCATGCCATAGACTAAATGCTTGTATATGGACTTGCTATGGAGGGGTATTACTCCAGCTATCATTATATGCAGGAGCATTGGTTTCCTTCTCAAAGTAGCCAGGGCTCTATGTCTCAATGTTGGACTCTGCAAACGATCATATGCTGCCACGTATGTTTCAGACAGTAACTTTCCCACCAGCTTGGGGGCATCTGATTTCTCACAGTTTAATGTAAAAGGAAAACACACTTCCTTATCCTAAACATTCAAATTTCTTCCTTAACCCTTGATACTGAGTTTTCACAAGCAGTCTCTGCTTACATCCATCATAGCCAGGAGAGGGACATTCTCAAGCTTTACATGTTTCCCTGCCCTGCTGGCATTGCAGCTGTACTGTAATCATGAAGGAAAGCCTGCAGCTAATCAGCAAACACTTATGCTGTTACAAGAGCAGGATCTGGTGATAGAAAGGACTATGTGGATAATGTTTGAGGCTCCTGTGTCTCTCTGATGTCAGCCTTGTGGCCACAGACAGGCATGAATGCTTCTCCCATCTGCAGTCCAGGTCCCAGCCAACTCGTGGGACAAAGCTGCACAGACAAGGAAAAGCCGCTATTCAGATGAATTTGATAAACTAATTTTCAAGGAAAAATTAAAAATCTGAAACAAAATTTAATATAAGAAAAAGTACTCAGCCGTATAAGAGCAGTCTCAGAAAAGACCCACATATTTTAGTCTGAAGTCTCACTAAACATTTTCTTCCAAAAATTTACAAAGATTCTGTCTGTCTCTGTTTTTCTGTCACTCACTGACCTTTTTAAAATCAGGAATGTTTACAAATAAATTAGGTATTGCTGCATTAAATTAAAATGTAGTGTTTAAATGAAACTAACTAAAATATCAGTTGACTTAAAGAAAGAGCAATATTTTTGAAAAACCCAAAGAAACAAAGTTTAGCACCTCTGAAAAGTTAATTATAATCAACATAATTTCTGTCTGAAATGCTTGATTTCAATTTTAATTTAAAAAATTTCCAAATTTACTACATTACTATTCAAAAGCACTTATAAACTCAAAATAGGTGAAAACATTTCCATCAAGAGAAAAAAATTGGGTCTGACTCAAAATGGAATTGATTCTTATGTTGCTGCCTGCCACCCAGAGTTCTGAGAGGGCACTCATTGTCCTAGTGAGCACATGGAGATGAGCTTAAGGGGAAGAAGGGAATCATCAGCTTTGGTACCTGGCCTGAGACATGAAGGTAGAAATGGGAGTGGCCAAAGCTGATTACAGGAAACATCCGATTTTTTTATGTCAGTGACTTCATAACAGAGAATGTTGATTCACTTTAGGGGATGGGGTTTGGGGAATACCCGTTTTTTCTTTCTCACTTTCCATTTTCTTTACTCTCCTTATGCTCCCCCAAAAGCAACTCAAGAATGTCAGTTCCCATCTCTGTTCACTGGAGCTACCCACAACCTCAGAAAAGTAGCAATCCAGGTGTTTTCCACTGCATTCTCCTGATAGAGCTACACTGACTTGCAGCCCATTGTGGCTCTCACCTGTCTTGGTTTTGGCTTAACCCATATGGTACTTCATGGGTACTGCATTGCCAAGCTCCCTCTTCAGAGGCAAAGCCCAACAAGGAACCTGTGCCCAAGGAGAAGAATGCACCTTCTTGCAGCCATGTGACTATATACGTGGAGCAGTAGGATGCATCAGAGCTGCATTTGCCTGGAGGCACAGTGTGAGAAGACCCTTAAAATGAATTGAATTGTACTCAAAGCAAATCGTACTCACACACCAATGCACACGAAGAACTCTAAAGTGTTTTATTACCATGAAATGATGAACTGAAATATTTTGGATCAGAGCTTTTGTTCTGTGAAAAGTTTAAATATTTAGACTTTTGGTCTCAGTTTCAAAAATGAAATAGTGAAGTCATGCCTACCACCACTATTTTACCAGCTGAGTACAATAAAATGAAAATATTCAACATTTTTCCACTTTTTCTTTCCACTTTTCCCCTTGTTAATCCTTCGAAAAGTTAGAACTGCAAAGGGAAAACTGAAGAAAATGAAAGATTATTGGGGTGGATAATGAAGGAAAGTAATACTTGACATTATCCATTCCATTGTATTTTATAATAAAGAAAAGGTCATAAAATGATTAAATGATAGGGAAAAAGCAGAAAAGCTGGAAAAATCCAAGGGAAGTTTACAAAGTAGGTCCCCATATCTCAGGGGACCTATTTTTTGGTTAGCCTTTAAAACAAAAATTTCAACCAGCTCAAATGTTATTCTTCTCTGCTAAAATACTTGACTGAAAAGACTTCCCTAAATTTAGGTACCTCAATAACTTAATTACTTTCCTCTGAGATAAGAATTACAAGAAGTTATACTCACAAGTTTTAGTGCATTTCTGAAAAATCAAAAAAGATTATAAACTTGGGGCATAGTGGTAAGGAACTTTTTAAAAATAATGCTGGAATCTGGCTAGCTGCCTTTTCAAGCAAGCTTGAGTGAATGTTTGAAAAAATCAAAGTACTTATAATAAAGTTATTGTACAGGAGTAACTCTTCTATAAATGAAGGAAAACTTCACCGTGAGGTTGGGTATAGTATTACCGCACTTTATTTCTTCATAAACAAGTTGCTTCTTTGATACATGCCCGTATTCACATAACACATACGTGATGCTTTTAGAACAGCCCAACAAGCAGGATCCAGGAAACATTCTGCTTCACAGTTGAGATTTCCCACCCAGGTCTTCCTTCAGGCTTCTATATAATTTCCTTTCTATTACAATAGCCTACCTGTGTATCCTCCAAAAACAAGGTGCTAAGTATGTTTGAATGACTTTTTGGGGGGCTACTTTTTAATTTTGCCTGCATTTAAGCTTACCCATTAAACTACGACCATATAGGGGAACATATATATATATATATATATATATGTGTGTGTGAAATCATAAAAAAGGACTACCTAGCCTCCAATATGTGGCCTGGAGAATTCTGTAAATTTGCCATCCTTCCCTCAGAAAGACCTGTATCTGAAACCTGTGAAAAATTACCGGAAAGCATATTTCTATCAATTACAGTTTGAGGGATTCCTAAACTAAGTGTATGAAGGTTTACATGTAACACACCTAATGGATTTTCTTTCCCTCACTTTGCCTAGAGATCTGTCTGGAATGCTCCCCTATTAACATTTGTCAGTAACAATGTCCTGTGAAAAGAAAGGGGGTTTCTTTTTTTTTATCATCTTTTATCTCTTGCGTGTTGTATTCCTCAATGAAAAATATGCATATTACTGATGTGCACTGCATCAGAGGCTGCTATTGTGGGAAGGCAATCCATGTAATAACATTCTGCAGGAACAATAAAGAAGATAAAAGAAGAGATATGAAGTAACTGGCAGTACAGTATTTCCGGAAAATACAATGCAATTCATACCCAGTTATGATCAGGACTATGGTATTTTTAACCCAGGTTTTTGCTTTGTGTGTCATCCTTCACTTCTGTTTCCAATCCCATTGCTTACTTTTTTAGCTTGGTTTTTTGTTTTGATTTAATAAAACAACAGTTCTGCACTGATAGGATAATTTTTCATATGGACATTTTTGTTTTTCTAATGCTTGTTTTAGGTGATTGTATTTGCAACTAAAATTATGTAATTTTTTTTTTAAATGATGCAATTTATCCTAATCATTTTCAAGGCCAAGATGCACCTGCAAGCAGAAGGGTCCAATTTCAGGGAGCTCACTGAGACACAGGCCAGTTTCTGCCTTTGAGCAGGTCCCACTGGCTCCTGAGGGCTGAGTCTGCCCTGCTCCTGTTCTCCTTCTGCCCACATCTGCACGTATGGGCAGCTCCTTGAGCACTTCAGTACCAAGCTCTTGAGGTGAGTGTGGCTGCTCCAGGCTCCTAGCCATCCTGATGTGTGTGGAGCCAGCGGTTTGTGGCCGACTCTGGCAGGCAGATGAAACTATTTGGCTTTTTTTTGTATGCTGTTTGCTGTTCAAGCATCCTTTTCCTAGAAGGATACTGAGCTAAGTAGCAACAATGTGCAACATGCTCCTAGGAAGGGTATTTAAACCAAGGGACAACTTCAAAGCTTCAGCTTTCCAAATATCAGGGTCTCTTTAAAGACTGTGACACAACCTCCTCTTCCCTCTTAACCTTATGGTAAACCCAAGTGAGAAAAACTATTTATGTGAAACCTCGGCTTTATCAGGTTGCATTTCAAATTTGAACAGTAGCATCATTTCAAAGAGATTGTGAAAGACGTTCAGGAGATCAGAGCAAGATGGTCACTCCCATAAAAGGATTAGGTGTGTGTTAAATAAATCCTTCTTGGCAAGGAAGTCTTCCTCTTTGTAAACCTGTGCTATTCCACACAATGCTTACAAATGACACTATGTAAGAGATTGTGTCAAACAGAGCTGTTCTGCCTTTGACATGATATAAAATACTTCAGCTCAACTATTACTTGACTACTATTTTCTGGAGAGTAAATCATTCAGCAGTTAGAGAACAGTGCTATCAAGACATCTGACCTCTTCATATCTCTGTAGATTTGGTAGCATTTCTGTTAGGTGTAGTTCAAAAACCTATAGCAAATCCATTGTAGAATATTTCACAGCTATAACTTTAAAAAAAAAAAAAGGTCTATTTTCAACTGATGTCTCTCACAGTTTTCTGTCTATCTTCTTGCTCTGTGAACTCCATGACCTGAATATTGTTAAGAACGAGGATTTCCAATATGTTTTATGTATTCATTCTGATTGATCTTAGCAGTGTTGAATCTTTATACAACTTCCTACGGAACTGAACTAATTTTGCATGTCACATCCTGCATGTTATTCCAAGAGAAAGGTGAAGAGTGTAGCTAAAATTTTTATCATCTCAGTTGCCAGCTCTAAAATTGAGCATGTTAAAATGACTCACTTGGAGACATTCATCTGAAAAGTGTGTATTCCTGTAAGCATTGAACAAGACCTGAGGAACACAGGAAAATAGGAACTTTCCGAAGCTAGTTAAATTGTAGAATGACATTCCACAGGATTTGGGAATTATGTTTTTTTCCTTCCTTATATTTGACTTTATAATATGGTTTAAATAATAGCTTGATCACGTGATAAAACATGAAAATGTTTCCCTTAGTAGTACAATGCAGCTTCAAAAGCTGTTTCTTGACTCATGTAATACCAATACAGTAAGAAAATTCAAGGTTTACAGGTAAGAATAATATGTATTATTTAATAAAATATGGTATAATACCTATGTATTGCAGAACAGTAAGCAAAGGAGGGATTTTGAATTTATAGAGGTTTTCATTGTAATGCTTGTGTGCATCCTTTTGCCTGCACCATAAAATAAAGCAATATCAGAATAAATATTTGCATCTCCTCAACATGGTCCCTGACTAAAGAAAACAGCTAGAAATTACAGATTAGTAATTAGGGTTTTTGCGTTTTTGTCTCTGACACAATGTTTGTACCCGGCTTCCAACTTCCTTTAAAATAAATGCAAGGACCTTCTATATTTTCATAGATATTTTCATAGACTCCTGTTTCAGATCCTTCTGTGTTTTACAAAATTGACAGCAGAGTGTTACCTGTGGATAGGTAATTACCAATGTTTATTGCTGTTATCCTATTGCTTTTCTCCTATACATCTCCCCTTTAAAAGGAAAAGTATTCTGTATTTCAAGATACAGGTGTATAGTTCACTTCTTGTCCAGCTTAATAAATCCCTTTGCACACATCTGATTTGTAACCAAAGTTTTAAAGATTGGCTTTGTCGATTTGCTGGAGATTGCTGAGCAGAATGATCCATTGCACAATTATTTTCTACTTCATGTGCAGTTGGTTAATCTCAGCTTCTAATTATTCTGAATTTGCAAGAAGTGCTCACACATTCTTCAGTTGCTCTGTTTGGACATTAAAAGCAGTGGGAAAAAGTCAATATAAAAAAATTAATTAATGTTACTGCTGATAAAAAAAATGAAAAGAATGTACAAGAATTGTCCAAAGTCCACATAGATCTGACAAAAAAAAAAAAAAAAAGAGGATTTCTTTGGAATAGGGGACTTCCCACAGTGCCAAAAGGATTTTCTTCCATGGCTGAGTTGAATACTGTGAAAATAAATATGTATTTATGGGCCACATGAAAACTCTGAATCCCTTTATCTTGTCTTATCTGAGTAATACTACAGTCTATGCAAGGAATATTTCTTAACACTAGTGCTTGCAACAGTGAAATAAATGTGGAAATGGAATATGTTTTAAAGTTTTCCTGTTACAACCAATTTTGACTCTTTCCTGACAATGTCCATGACTAAAGCCATGACCTTGTCTGACTTTTCAGCTTTGAGAAATCAAACACAGAGAAATTACTAACCTAGCCTTAGCTAAGGAAGCTGGTATCAAAGAGAGGCAGAATGAGAGGAGAGCATTGCCCATAGTCTCATGAGTGCACAGGGAGATCAGTTACTGCAGATGTATTTGTGGTAAGATTAATGACTCTGTGAACTGAATGGTGTTACAGTAAGGTTTAAAGAAAAAGAAAAAGAAAAAAAAGAAAAAGAAAAAAGAAAAAGAAAAAAAGGAAAAAAAAGAAAGAAAAAGGGCCATAGCTGCATTAGATTGAAAGGAATGTAATTTCTCATAAGAAATCTGGGGTTGCTTCTGTTTAACAGATACAAGATGCTTCAGAAAATCCCAGGAAAACAAGCTGATGACTCCTACACCATATGACATACTCGTGCTACTGGCAATGGAAACTGGGTCTGTCCTGGTGACCCGAGTTCAGGAAGAGTTTTGATGTACTGCAGGAGAGTTTGCAAGGAGACAGGAGCATAATACATGATTAATTAATGCCTTCTGTAGTTTAATCAGTTAATTCTTTGAAAGTGAACAGGTCAAGGAAGAGGAATCTGATAAGAGATGGAAATAGAAAACATAAAGTGACTGGAAGCTGCAGTGAGAGTAGATATCATAACCTCATTTCTTATGCTGAAGCTACTTACTGAAACAAGTCAATGCTTTGCTAAGAGGTATGGCCCTGTTCAAATTCAAATTTTCTCCCTCAGAAAAGTCTTACTGAACAGAGTGGATAGTCTCACCAAGCTGCTGCATCTGCTAGGTACACTTTACTTTAGAAATTCTACCTGATGGCATTTTCAAAATAGAATTTTTCAGAACTTCCATGATTTTTTCTTCCTCCTAATTTGGTTAAGTCTAGTTAAAGGTGAAGGAAACTACTGCTTTACAGAGCAGTGTGCTTGTGACATCTGTTATACTCACTGTGTGCTTCTCCTGCTTCTCTCTTATCTTCTTATTTGTATCTACTGTGTAATAGTTTTTGATATCTCAGACTGACTGTCACAGAATGGGGTGAAGGCACAAATGTCAATGGAGAGAAATCATGTTTTCAGAAATATAGACAATGTAATATAAAAGATGTGAAGCAAATTGGGATGTAAAAAGAAACACAGGTAAGGAGAAGGGAAAGAGGGAGAGCATCCCCCAAAATAACTGCTTCTATATGCTTCTACAAAAATTCTTACCTGTCACCAGACTATATCCCTTAAACATTAGTAAAATAGTTCTGCTTTTCATGATGTCATACGAATGGAAGTCATAATTTCAAAACCAACTTTCAAGAGATTAGCATCAATTTCAAGTAAAACAGTTAAAACAACATAAAAGAGTTTCCCCTGACTTTCCACTGTAAGGAATTAAATGTACAATACCTTATGGCTTTGGTCTGGCAAATTTCCCAGTACTTTGCTGGCATTCATGTGGAATGCATTTTAGTTGAGCCATGGATTAAGAGGGGTGTAGCTGACAATGCTGTGCACATTTTATTGCAATGTATCTATTGGAAACTAATCTGAAAATGTTTCAGTTGCCATCAAAGCAAATAAAACTTCTGTACTCAGATGAATTGGTCTTAAAATATTCTCTAAAACTAGAAATTGTGTAGATAGAATTTCATTTTTTAAAACAGATTTAGGCATTTAGCAAGTTGGTTTCCCCTTGTATTTTTATTCATTAAAATAATGTAATTCCTTCATACATTACAAATAGGCAATTTACTTCATTAGAAGTAATGCAAATATTAAAAGTATCTATTGCTTGTAAGAGAATTAGTGTGTCCACCAGGAACAGAGCAGTAATTATCCCCTGCACTCAACACTAGTGAGGCCACACCTCAAATTCTGTGGCCAGTTCTGGTTCCCTCACTACAAGAAGGACATTGAGGTACTGGCGTGTGTCCAGAGAAGGGCAACAGAGCTGGTGAAGAGGCTGGAGGCTTATGAGGAGAAGCTGAGGGAGCTCGGATTGTTCAGACTGGAGAAAAGGAGGCTTATCTCTGTAGGAATTGAATTCAGCTCCAAGCAGAAAAAGAACTGACAGGCTTAAACAGTAAGCCTTGGTTAACAGAGGTTGAGACAAATCCCATCACGAAGGACAACAAGGCCTGTTGATGTTCAACCATGCTGATTAGCTGTCTCTGGTTCCAAGATAGAGATGGATTTTAAGATGAATGTTATCAATTCATGTTGAAACCCTTTGTTTTCTTTCCCCCATGTATATCCCTGTTATAGAAAATGCTAACTAATTGTGCAATCTAGCTGAAACTTGTATAATCCCCAAGTTAACATATGTTACCATAATCTGTCCTCCTTATTAACATATCCTGGCCCTGAGATCCTTAAATTGCATGTGTTCAATAAAGCATTCCAGTTTTTACCTCCAGACTGGGATCATTAGTTTTTAGACTCTTACATGTCTCTACAACTACATGGAAGGAGGCTGTAGCAAGGGGGAAGAAATGGTCTCAAGTTGTGCCAGGAGAGGTTTAGGCTGGATATTTGGAAAAATTTATTCATGGAATGGATGGTCAGGCATTGGAACAGGATTCCCAGGGAAGTGGTAGAGTCACCATCCTTGGATGTGGCATTTAGGGACAGGTTTTGGTGGTGGAATTGGCAGTGTTAGGTTAATGGTTGGACCTGATGATCTTAAAGGACTTTTCCAAACTAAGAGCAAGGAGTATGAAAAGAAGTATCAGTAAATAAGAAAATTAGGAATTTTCATGTCATCCTCCCACTGCTTCCTTTTTCTTTCTTCCTTCACTTTTTATCCTTTGGCTAGGAAGAAGCAGGAAAAAAAGCTGGATCATTACCCTGCATGTGAGGAGACAAGACTTCAGTATGTTAAGGGATCTCCTGGGCAGAATCCCATGGGATATGGTCCTGCAAAGAAGAGTGGTGCAGGAGAACTGATTGATTTTTAAAGATCATCTCCTCTAAGCTCAGCACTCCCAACCCAACAAGTAGAAAATCAAAAACAGGTGAGAGAAGACCTCCATGGATGATCAAGGAGCTCTTGATTAAGGTTAAATATGAGGAGAAAGAACAGAAGAGGTAGAAGAATATAAAGACATTGGGGTACGGGGTTAGGAAAATCCGGTGCACCTGCAGTACTATCCATCAAGAGATGTGAGACACAACAAGAAGGGTTTCTACAGGTAAATGAAGCAAAAGCCAAAGGTAAAGTGAAAGGAAGATCGAAGAAAACTTAGGCCTGCTAGGGGATGGATATGTGGTTACAAGGACACAGACAAGGCTGAAGTATTTGATGTGCATTTTGCCTGGTCTTTACTGATACAACTTACACTCAGCAATTGTACATCCATATTGAAACATCTGGAGCGATGAAGAGTAGTTCTTGGAGGAAGAGGATCATCTTAGGGAACACTTATAACTGGACATATATAAAAGCATGGGACCTTATAGGATGCTATCATTTTTCTTCATTTCTTGAAGTCAGCAATACTAGCCCATACCACAGATCTTCTAGATCTGTAGTCACCTTAAATAAAGTTTCCAGCAAAGGCATTGATTTTAAGCAGGCAGCTGGAAAATGTTTTTAAATTCAAAAGATGAAGGCAGTAAAGAGAAGAAAATTAAATCAATGTTTTAGAGCTAATGTTATAAAAACCAGTTTATAGAGTGTTAAGTTTTTAGTGATTGTCTTTTCACTGAATACAAGGTTGATCTGTCTCTGCCTCTGGGCTATTTTAAACTTTTCACAATAAAGCATATTCAGCTCTCAGTGGACCTGGGAGCTTCATTGAATTTGTTTTGCAGTTTGATAGCTAAACTAATATTTTAGGAGCATATCCATTGACTGTAACTAACATACTATGGTGTGCTCTTCAGAATATTTATTTAGTGCATCAATACTTCTTTCAGGCTGCACAACAACCAAATGGTCCACATTCAGTTTTTTGTTTTCGCAGTGTGAATCTACTACAATTCCTTCATAGTATAATCTCCAATTTCTTTTAATGGAATGTGGATGAAGGAAGAATCTGTTGGAGTACATTTATATGCATGAAGAAAATAAGATTATATAGTCATAGTGATAGACTGAATGAGAACTGGAATCTGAAAGTTTAATAAATTTGGTACCCAATAAAATATTAATTATTTTTTTATGAATGGATATTGGAAAGCTAGATTTTAAAACCTGTATATATTGGGAGAAATAAATCACATTTGATTTTAAAAAGAGGCAGAAGAACTTTTAATTAGTATGTTTTCCCCTCTAGTTTTACTGCTGACAGACCTGGATTTTAGTCTGACATTACTCCTTTTTGCCAGTAGAATTTCTATTTTGGCATGTTGTGAACAGGTAAATCCATGTTTGAAGTCTTCAGATCTGCGTGTTTCTATTGGAATTTTGAAAATCATGAGCACCTTCAAGAAATAATGCAGGACTATACCAGACTTGAAATCATAGCAAATATCTTGGTATCTTCAGCACAGTTTCAGTGGGAGCACAGAAAAAATTCATTTGAAGAAACTTCTGGATGTTGTAATCAATGGGCTTTATGAATGATAATATTTTTTAATGGGTCAAGGGCACCCTGGAGTCCAAATTATCAAAAGGCATCAAGTATTGTACCAAAATTAAATCCTCCAACCATAAGACCCTAGGGCTAAATACCAGTATCTAATGCATAACCCTTAGTTATAGGTACTGAGATGAAAGCCTGTTGTCATGCAAATGCTTAGTAATTATGTCCCATGTTAAGTTCTTTTTCTTCTGAAGAAATTAACTGAATTACACTCAATCAAGTTATATTAGAAGTCCTCTCTTGTGCTGTGTTATTGGCTGTCACAGAGCCTAGAATAATTTCAAAGCGTGAACCTGTTAATGTTAACTTTCTTCAACAAGCTGAAGGTCTTGCCTTTGCTAATATATAATCTGATTTATTTAGGCCTTAATTGTTCACCACGAATTTAGGTATGATACCGTAGGGATTTTTGATTTTTTGATGTTTTCATTTTTATAGATTTTAGAAGTACTTGTATATCAGCGGATTGTAGTTTTCCACTGATACAGTGGAGGGGTGTTTTCGCTCCCAGGAGCAAGGCCAGAAAAGAGGCCAGCAGCACACGGCAAGCGGCACGCACACGGCGCTTTCCCAGGATCAGGCTCCTTAGAAGCTGGGATCGGCTCCTCCCGCCCCCGGCCCGGCGATCACCCCAAACGGCGCAAATCCACAGCAGCCAGGGGTCAACGAGGAAAAGCCAAGTTTTAATGGCGCACGCTCGATTATAAGGGGCGCGCGAGAAA
>JAOXXN010000446.1:83746638-83768901 GCA_026770055.1 Myrmophylax atrothorax
CTTTGATTGTATTTTTTTTTTCTACCTTTTACGGTGACTCTTCTGGAGCTACAAAGAAGGGAAAGTCTGCTTTTTCACCCAAACCTCTCAATGCACAAAAGTACTTTCTCTTCTAAGCCACATCCAAAACTGTAATGTTCCATGCATAGTTGACTCTGGTGTAAAACTTACTGAAATGAATAGGCAGATCCTGTCCACAGTATGTTTTGGGTTAGTGTGTAAGGTATACAGTGTCATCAAAGAACACATGTGATCTTGTTCTCAAGTTCTAGTGTGCACAGTAGACATAAAAATATTTACTTAAGCATATATCCATCTGTGGATATAAAGTCTAGATTTTTCCCAATGAATTTAACAGTGCCAGGGCTCAGGCCTGTGTATGTTAATGTAAATTTCCTTAAGTTTAATGTTTGCATTGTCTTCTGCATAGCTTTCCTCTGGGTAACATTCTCCCAGTTTCGACCTTTCCAAGATTTTTCCCAAAATGCAGTTTCGATTTTGTCATTGTGTTGATATGAAGACTTATGTGGTTTGCTTGTTTTATCCAGTATATTGCTGGACTATACCAGCTGGCCTCAGGAGCAGAGAATAAGGCTTGGAACTGCTTGGTTTCCTAGTAAAGGTATGGGAAAGGTCAGTCATGGTGACATTGCAGGTTAGTGTCTGACCCTGCAGAACAGCCTCAGATGAGCTGGATCACTAAATCCCTCTCTACCTGGAGGTTCTCCCAAATCAGCTACTTCTATACACTGCGTGGAAGCTCCGAACAGAGCAGCAGTCGGCACACGCTCCCTTGCTTGACTATGCACAGAGATGTGGTGGTCAGCAAGCCTGGGTCAGCTCTTCACACCTCACAATGTGAAACTGCATGAAGGAAAAGGAAAATTACTAAGAATCACTTATTATCACCAGCAATTAAAAGTATGCTGAGCCTGGCTGTAAAGAGAAAACAAGAACATTTTTGCCTCCCTACTTTTTCTGAAAGAGTTACTAGTGCCACTGAACTCACCCCAGTGTAGTCTTGATGCATGGGCTGGGAAGCCCCAGGCAGCATCTGTGGTACTCAGGGGGATAACACAAGCTATGGCTCAGCCAAAGTGTGCTATTTCAATAACAGAAACCAAACCATGTGTTTGACAAAAGATGTTTCTTCCAAATGCTGGAGAGGAGAGTGGGTATTTGTGAGCTTAAAAAAGCATTAACTTGCCATGAAACCTATGAAAAATAATCTTTGTTTTCTTGAAAACAGTCTCTTGATTCCTGTCGGTTAGATTAAATGCTTCTGCCAATATTTTGAAGTTACCTTTTGGTTTGTTTATGAAGATAAAATGTTTTTTAAAGGAACTGTAAACAGAGTACTAGAGTTATTTTTTAAAAATTAGATTGTCTTGGAATTGTTTATAAACCTCCTCCAGACCATCACAGAATTGAAATAAGGATAGTAATCAGTTCAGTGGATTTCAGATCAGTAAACCTAGCTCGACCAACACAGCAAGCTGGTTTTTCTTCACTTTTTTGCCTTAGGAGCTCTCTCTTCAAAAATGACCCCAACATTTTCCAGATATGGATGCCATGCTATTACATTTTTTTTGGTACTGTTTGCTCAGTTTGTTCCAATGTTTTATTAAATCTTTAGAATCAAATAATTAAGATTTTTTTTAATATCTACTCCCACAACAAAACCTTTTAAATGTCTGTGGCACTTCTCACTTGGCTGCTATTTATATGAGTTTTAGACACTGCTTTTTGCGAAGGACACGTTTTTGGTGCTGGGAAAGTTCAATACAATTGGTCACACATCAAAAGGCCTTTTAAATTCATTGTCTCCAATGGTGTTAAAGGTTCAAACACAGGAAGATGGTGTTGGGAGGAGTCCCTTAGAGAATTTTTCTGACCATACCAACACAAAGAATTGGGCTGGGAATGCCAGGACTGAGGACAAAAGATTGCTGATGACTTTCAGATTCCAACTTAATGGTGGGGTGGAGGTGAGAAACAGAACTCCAGCACCTGGAGGTGGGGAGAGTTTTTTTTTTCTTTTTCCCTGTGTGCTGGCTGGACTTTGGGTTTTTTGGGGGTTTTTTGGGCAGCTGGAGAAAAGGAGCCACTGCTTGCTGGTGAGAGCTTCTTTTCTGGCTCTGCTCTTTGGTTCTCCCCCCTCTATCTCTGGGCACCCTGAGCTTCAGAGAGAGAGAGAGAGAGGAGAGTCACGGCTGCTTTCGGGACACACTGCAGACCTTTTCTTCTTGGGGACCGACTTAGACAGCAAGGAAATTCCTGGGAACTATCACCATTCCTCCACTCCCAGCTTTTCCTTCTTTTTCTTTTGAACAAGCCTTCTGGAGAATGTTGGTGTTTGATTGATCCTTCTGTATGTAAAGTCTATGCTTCAGATGAAGGTAATATTAATTAGTTTCTCTAAGAGCAAGCTTCAGAGCCTGAGCAGAGTTCCTGAGAAAACTTATTATTCTCTTGGTATTTTGGCAGCCATCTTCCATTTCTTATATTTGAAGTAATCTTGCATATGAGAAGAAGAAACACTAATACTTCCAGAAAAGGAAATAAGACATCTCTAAGTTCTTTTGTCTCCTCCCTGAGAAATTAAGTGGCATCCTTCCACCTCTGCTGTGCTTCCCATAAACATGACCGGAAGACCTCAGCCCAAACCAAAATGCAAAATGTCATAATTATCAACATTATGATTGTTCCTCATCTTTCTTTTAAAAAACCTTTGTTACCCTGCAGCCTGGAATGTTTTGGTTTGTGTAAAGAAAATAGAACTGGAGCCAGGACTTCCCTGGTTACTCAGATAAGTGTCATCTTGGACGTTTCAAAACTTACAACATATTTGGACTTTCAGGTTACTGTGTACTGCAGCAGTATCATGACAAAATTAATTTGAGTTCATTGATGTGCTATTGGGCAACATCCCAAAATTGTTAGCAGTGTTTTCCTTTCTGGGGAAACTTTGAAACCTGAGAATAAAAGCAGCTATATTTAGGGGGAGGGGGGAGGGGAAATCTTTTAGCATTTTATGGTATTATTTACTCGGTATACAATGGAAAGTGTTGGACAGTTATAAATTCTACTGTTGCAATTGTACTGTACTGTCTATAATTATGCTACTAGATTATCCTCCTGTAAAATGGCAGTACTTTTTATGGAGATGTGCTGGTGAGTTTGTTAAGTTATCACCAGTTCTAGAAATAAGGCATGGTTTGTTTCATTGAAAAGACTCCTTTAATGAAAAAGTCTATCTCTTATATCTGGATTATCAGGTAAACACACATGTTATTTCAGCTGGCAGTTGAAAAACGATGGTGCACTGTAACGAGGCGAAGTGCATTCAGTAAAGGTCCTAAATTCCTGGCAGACAGACAAACTGTTCAGGATTTTCAGCAAGACACTAATGGAGATCTGGTAGTGCTCTTTTAAAATTTTATTTTCTTTTAATGTCATTATAAAACCATTTCATAGACTGCAGAGTCATTTCTTATTGTTTTACTTTACTGTCAGTGTCTAAGTAATAGTCCCACTTTCAGTAAACACTATGCAGTTTCAGTAGCTGTGTGCCAGAGCATTGCTTCATTGTTCTGATTTAAAAAATGCATTTCATATGATGTAGGCCAAAGAAATATTCAGTTGTTAATGGTTACTGGCTGGTAGTAGAGGATAAGAAAGGGAAATACTGTACTGGCTATCATCATCCTTTAACTTTTCACTTAGATTCACAAAAACATGACAAATAATTATAGAAGGGAAAATCCACTTAAGTATCCACAAAAGTACAAAAGTTATCCTTTGGGTTTTTTTGTTTTTAAATGATGCCTTGAGAGACGACAGAAAAACAGGACTCCAAGCCAAGTTTGTGTTGGATAAGATAAAAAGTGAAAGTCCTTTAATGTCAGGCCTAGGGCCTACAGGAGTACATATCGATGCGCATGCTCAAACTCTAATTTCCGTGGTTTTTATAACACTGTCCACCCAATCCCTATTTTACACATCCCTCTGTCCGACCCTGTTCTGCCTCTGGCACATTCTGTCAGAAATTGAGTCTGGTGGAGATCTGGGACTCTGTTCCTCATCCATCTTCCTCAGCACATGTAGGGCCCTTGGAGCTTTTCCAGTGTTCTTAGACCCCAAGGTTGTTGGCTTAGGTTTATGTCTCGCACTGCAGGCCTTCTGATATTCTTCAGCTTTCTTCCTTGAAAACAAGAGTAAATAACTACTGGAATTTGAGCTACTGATATGGCGTAGAAGTTGGCACATATAAACATTGAACTTAATACTAACACATTAAAGTCTGCATTTTCACTACAATTACAACTACTTCTAAAATCTATACAAACTAGAAAATCAGAAAAAATCAAAAACTCTCTGAGGCATTAAAATAAAAAGGAATGTCAGGAAGATGCAATACACAACAGTATATTTAGAAGAATAAAATCCTAATGAAGTCTTAGGACCATTCCTTTCTCTTCTTCAGATCTCTGCCTAGTTTAGTTGTCCTTCAGGCTTCTCCTGCTGGTCACTCTTTCCTGGTAGCTGCATTTAGCTCAGCAGATGAAATCAGATTAAATCATCTGTATTGTCCTTCGCACAGTCAGATGTGGCAGTATTCAACATTGTTTTGCTTTTTCACTTGCGTTTGAAAGTGAATGAAGCTACAGTCTGCTATGGAATTGAATGAGTTCAAATCAGCAATATTTGAAGTAGGATTGGGTAAGGCTGTGAAATAAGGCCAATTATAATTTCATTATGTGGAGAAATTTCTGAGTAACTCAGCTCTTCACAAAAACCCTGAACGTATTAGAATGTGTAATTGAAACCTTGTCAGATGTTTAGGAAAAGCAAAGTAAATTAACATGAAATTAAAAACTAACTGAAGACTGTGAGAAACATGGATATGTGCATTCTTTTTTGTTTCAGTTTAAAATATGGATTTGACAATCTGAAGCTGCAGGATTTGATTTATCCATAGCAGTTAATACCTGTGCAACTCTATCCCCTTTGAAAACAAGGTAAACACTGCATAGAGCAGACACAGGTTAACACTGAGTGGTTTTTCCTCTGGCCCCACTGTTTTTTAGCTGCTTTTCTACAGAGTTCTTCTAATTTCTCTGTTGAAAGAGAAAGAAAATATTATATATTCGTATCCATGAACCATGAAAAATACCTGCCTCTGTTGTCTTCTTTGTGGACTATTTTCACAGGAATTCAGATTCAACTTTAACATCTATTGGGCTTAGGTTGAGATGAAACTGCATTAACATAGGTATAAAACTGTATTGCTTCGTGATTTCATCCAGAGGTTTTTTACCTAAATGTTACTATTTTCAAGTTTTCCTCCAATAAAATTTTCATTCCTTGATGGTTTTTTCCTCAGTATTTAATCATGTGTATGATTATTTGATGAAGTTATTTTGATGCAACACAAAGGCCAACAAGACAATCACTAGGAGAATACTGCTGAAGACATGATATTCTTTTTCCTTCACATCATTGTAGCGAGTTTCCTTGATTCAGTGCTTCTTGCCATAGAGAAAGCTATTCAAATATATGAGTCTCAGATTTGCTTATGGCAAGGCCTTTCAGATGTGCATCTAATACAACTTTCCTTAAACACCTTAATGAGTAAAGGCAGGCAGGAAAAAGAATAGCAAAGGGTGTGATTGCTGACATTTAAACTGAGCAAAACCACATTCACTGCCCCCAGTGGAAAAATATCTTACAGCCATGAAGAAAAGATTCATGCCAAAGGATAGACTTTGTCACTCCAATTTAAATCTTGCTGTCCTGCTCAGGCACTAAGTAAGAAATAGTTTAACATCTCTGACCTACAGTTTCTCTAAGTCCTTCTGCTCCGTGATATTGGATAGCTGGCTGCCAGCCTCTTCTTCCCAAAGTGTCAATTAGTTTGGAATTGATTTTTACACTTCTGTGACAGGTGTAACAACATGGACAAAGATGAGGATGGCATTTTAATTTGCTTTAATCAGTGAGGATTTAACAGAATTCCTGTGATCACTGTGCCTGTTATTTTGCATATCTCAATTGTTTGACTTTTTCGATACTCTATTCTTATCCTGTGGCATTTTGTTTTCGAAATTGACAGTTAATTCAGCCTGCAAATACAGGTTGAATTTGGGTTGAATATAAATTACTGCTTCTAATTAGATTTTAATTTCTCCTGTCTAATGAGAGGTCCGCTATGGCAAGAGGACATCTTGAAAGATTAAATTGCATTTGAGACTTACTAGGATGAAGTCAGTGCCAATTTGTCATTTTTTATCCTCAAATCTTAGTCTTCACATTTCTGTTGTTGGCATTATTTTCTCAAGTCATGCTCAGTAACAGTAGTGATTCTTAACCTTTAAAGTGGAATATGTGAGTACTGTGAATAGCAAAATAGTATTAAAATATTTTTCCTCTCCATATTTCCTGTTGAGTTGGGCTTTTCTTGACTGCAACAGTTAACAATGTAAGAAGTATAGTACTTGAGAAAACATTTAGATCTTGCCACTGAAAGAGAAAGATCAATTCAATTTTTGTTACATGAGGCCCAAGGGAGCTATTCACAAAGCTGCATTGGTATTATTAGCACAGCTCTAATTCTTACCATGTATGACCTCTCTGCTGATTTTATTTGATGTCCACATGCTCAGTTTGATGTGAATGCAACTTCCATGACAATAATGGGATGTGTACTACTAGAGCTATGTAGAAACTTCTAGCACATCTGTCTCTCAGAAGGTTAATGGTTTTATGTGGATCCCAGCTGCTTCCTCAGCTAGTGAGACAATCAGCATTTATAACCCTATTGTTTCAGTTTAAAGTTGCCAAGGAAAACATCTGAAAACATCCCAAAATAAGCTGTGGCAACTTTAGCAATGAGGAAAATCACCGTAAACCAATTTGAACAATTAGCAAGCCATGTCTATCAAGATAAATTGGGGTTTGATACATGCGAGATTTAAACACATATGCGAGATTTAAACATAATGACACTGTGAGAGTAGTAGATGCACAAAGTATGATAGACATTCTGGAAGCTTTCATCTCAGAATTTCACACACCACCTTATAAGTAATACTGAATGCAACTGCTCATGCAAACAGAATGCTATTTGTCCTTCTGATTTATACAAAAAGCTCTCTCTTTATCATTGTGATGTATAATATTTTTTGGGTGGATTTCCAAACGTAATTCTTTCTTACTCCTGCAGGATCAACATCTTGATAAATATTAACACCAATATGGAACACTACTCCTACAGTTAAACCATTGAATGGAAAACCCAGACACTTCTACACCAACTGGGGATATTTTTATGTTCTGTAATGCTTTTTTTTCCTTCTCACATTACAAACCCTCTGAGGAATGTTGCATGTTCCAAACTGCTGATGTTTCCCTTTTCTTTTATTGGCTGTTTATAGCTTTTAACTCTATTCATTATTTTGTTTTGATGTAGTAGCTGTTCTGCAATAATTTTTTTTCAATTTTTAGGCAGTCATGAGAGGAATCCATGAGAATCATGGTCAGGATGTTTTATTTCTAAGTGTACTTTTTAATTGCAGGCTATTTCTGTGCCTCTTGCTGAATATATTCAGTGTGGGCACGCCCTGTTATTGGGTTGCTGCCAATTCCATCATATCCAAAAGAAAGCAGCATTTGTTTGCCTGTTGGACCAGACTAGGCTGAGCATGACCACAACGAAAAAGAAAGATGCTTCAAAGGGTGGGCCCCATTAAAAAAAAACCAAACAAAAAGATACTGGAGAAGACAGTACCCCTCCTGTCTATAACCATAGGTAAAAATAATATCCGTAACAATAAATAAATTACTTTTGAACTGCACTGTAGAAGATTGTTGCAGGTTCAAAATTTTATGACTGCAAACTGATTATTTCCCACATAATATGATTTTTATCAAATTATAGATAATCTCCCAATCATAACCTAAATGGAATTTTTATCTACCAAATGTATGATATGTCCTCACCATTGCCAGCATGTATATTGAGTCTATAGTGTAAGGATTACCAGGCTCAGTTCCTGGCTTGCTGTAGTCTGGATTGTGGAACTGCTTGGCTGAGTTTTGGCCTATACCAGTGAGTACTCTTTCAAATAATTGTGTGAGGGTTAAAATAGGCAAGGGAGGTCTCCCATCAGAGGTTTGTAGGCCACCTGGAGGAAAAAAAAAAAGTCTATATGGGCAGAAAGCAGACTCTGTTTCTCTCAGGGCTAGAGAATGGAACTCAGATATATTTACTAAAATAAACTTACTCGAGGCTTGGACCATGCTGTGTAAATAAGAAACACACCACTGTCTCCCGGGATGTGGAAGCAGAGCAATACAGGCTCACTGATGTAAAATGTGAAAGGGGTGCTATAGTCTGTTTGCCTCTCTTCAATAATTTTTGTGCCTAGTCCCAGTATACAAACCAAATGCTCAAGAAAGTGAGGAAGTCTTGAGTTTGTGAGGTATTTACTTTCCTCAGTATATCAGATTGTAGACACATTTTGAAATTTTTTAAGAATTTGAGAGAGGGAAAAACAACATTATATCCAGTCTCAAAGAAAACCACTGACTGGAAGCTTCACAAGTCTGAGACTGGGATGATAAAATTTGACAAGCTAAAAGAATAGTAAATAATGAGCTGCTCCTTTGAAGTCAGTGTATATACATGAAAATTCTCAAAGTTTTAAAAAAAACCACCATCATTTTTTTGTTTGACTCTTGACAACAAGTGTTTGGAAGCTGGTTTGCCTACTGTCTAGATAAGAGCTAAATCTCTTGAAAATTTGGCAACATGAAGCTGCAATCCACTGAGTCATGGCATGGAACTAATGAGTGGCATGGAAGAGAAATACGAAATGACAGATCTGCATAAAAATTATTGTTTAGCCTGTGCAGGAGAGGGGTTCTGGTATTTATTTCATTTATTTCATGTGTTGTGTAAATTGTGATGTTGTTGTTTTGTTTTGTTTTCTAGCAGTGATGTTAAAGAGATCTGATCTCTTCCCGCAGTTTTCACTGTGCTGTACAGAAAGAGGTATTGGATGGTAAAGTTCACACTGCAGATATTCAGGCACATTGGCCTTAAAACCGCATAGAGTTACTGGCTTAAATTAGCAAAGTTATCTGTTAAAGGTGTCTTTTCCTTTCTAGTGAATTCTTTGATTTACAAAGAAAAGTAAAAATGCTTGGCATTGACTGCTGAGGCCAGAGTCAGTGGTTGGCCATTATTCCTGACAAAGAGGATATTTCCCCATTTTCAGCAAAAGCCAACTTGCAAAAAATGTTTTGGAGAGGAAATGTATTCAGCGTAGATGTTACAGGATCTTGTCAAGATTTCAAAAGTTTGGGGGTACCTTTCCAGGAGGGTACCTCCAACACGATGTCATCAAATGCTGCTGTTAATGGACTCTTCACTCCTGAAATCAGAATTCTTTTTGGACTAATCCTTTACTTGAAAATCCTTGGAAACCAGCAAATACACTATGCTCAGCTTCCACTCCTCTACCCACACTGACTTACAGTCTCAATATGTTACTCCTATAGTTAAATGTCTTCCTTATGAATCACTTCCTCGTTGCATGTCTCAGAAATATCACTTGCAAGCTTGCTGTTTCCCCTCCGTGTTGTTAGATTGCGGAGTGTTGTTAGATTGCACAGTGAGCAATGGTCTGATTTTTTTTCTATACAAATGTGAGTAATTATTGGATATGGATAATTATTTCTATTGCTAAAGTAAAATAATATTAAAATTTATGCCATTCTGGTCTTGTCTATTTTCAGCTAGACAATTTTTACACTTTAGAAGTGAATGTAAAAAAACCATTCTTAGGTCTTCTTAAAACTGTATACACGCTTTACCAAGATGTAAACACCTTTCTCAGATAGGAAACAATCAGGCAGCAGAACTTTATCTGTTTCACTTCAAATCTTCTCCTGTTATAAAAATCACTGCAGTGAATAACTGGGGGGAAAATAATTAAGATGCCATCAATGTCATGTGTTATTTCAAACAGCAATGTGTGGAAACTTGAGGGAGCAGTAAATTATTACAAAGGAAAAACCCAGTTGAATAGTTGAACTTCCATATAGAAAGCAAACAAAAGAGAGCAGTGCTATGGTTAGGAACAAGCAACAGTTTCTCTCAGTACTGTCATCCACCAGGAGCTTTTAGTACAAACCATAGCTTTGTGTTGCTGGCACTTGCATGCATGGTCCACATCAGCATTTGATACTTCTACAGGAAAGCATATAAACAAACTGGAATAAAGGAGCCCAAGTGGACTGCACAAGAACTCTCCCCTTTGACACAGAATCTATAAGTCTACTCCTAAGAAAAATATTTGCCATCTCCCTCCTATCCCAGGCACTCCCAATGTTTATCTGGTTCTCTGTGCAACTACTTGTTTAGAAATGTTAGACTGCTGGTAGCTTTTCCTAACTTGTGTTTAAAATGTGAAGACAATTGAAATGTTCTAATTACTTTTTTTTATGATGACTATGCAAAAAAAGCCCTTTGTCTGCTGTTCTGAGTAAAAAACCAGTCTGAAATCTAGCTCTTTTGTAACACATATATATTTATTTTCATGTTGGTAAAGAAGACCATCAGAAGACTTAAACAATAAATCTTAGAGCTTTATTTTGTACTTTTTCTAACAGATTTTATCCCATTAAATGAATATTAATCACAATACATTGTAAATTAATGATCTGAGAACTTTTTAGTGCAGAAGATCTGGTAAAAGGGTTTGGATGTACCTACTGGGCAATACAGTGTGCTTTTAATCTCAGAAATATGTTCTGTAAAGAGAAAATGACATGTTTTGAAGATGAAACAAGAAGCAGAAGGCTTTGATTTGTTTCATTGACAATAAATGCTACAACACCAAGGCTGGGGTTTATGAGTATGGGAAAAGGTGTAGAATTTTGGGAATCACAGGAAGAATACTGGTTTTAATATACTTTCTTAAAATGGTGTTTGTGAAAGTGATATTTTTTTCTGCTTGGATTCAAACACAGGTCTTTGGTTACTCCAGGGAAGATGCAAGCCAGACCTTAGCAGTTTCCTCTGAAGATGCTGCTTTTTATATCTTCTGTATTTGCAGTCTATCCTTAGGACACCACTTTTGCTTTTGCTTTAAAACCATATTTTGTTTAGTGAAGAGTAAGGATATCACTCCCTTTATGAGTGACTATGTAGAGTTCCACCATGTGAAAGTCATAGTCTTATCTGGAGCGTGAGGGTATAGAGACAAGAGCAGAATCAGAGCAGGGAATTAGGAGTTGGCCAGCAAGAGTTGCCAGCTCTTTCAAATAGCAGAATATGTTAGATCATATTCTTTCACATACATCCATTTATCTTGCTCTATTAAATAATGTTAACCAGAGATCTCAGCATCTATTTGCATAATAACAATGTTAAGAGACAGAACAGATACTGATGGTCATATTGGAGCAAAATAAGGAATTCTAAGGCAATAGTTCAGCAGAAAGTTTTTATGCTAATAAATGGATCTGTTCCCTGAAATGAGACTTTTTGGATGGATGGCAGCATAGTAAGAATTTGGAACACATCGCCTTTCAAAAAACAACACACAGACATAATATTGTCTATCATGCAGAAAATAGAATCTGTAAACTCCAATAGATAGCACAGCAATCCATTATGCATAATGTAATATAATGAGCATAGTGAAATAGGTTACATGAACTGGAAAAGCACTAAGCAGCAAGGAAAGAAATGCCCGCCTTTAGGAGGCTGTCTGCTCAGTAACTTACTGGAAGGGATTTTATTTAGTAGTGTTGCTCTTCTGCAGACTTCCAACATCAAGAGCTTTGTTCTCTTTCTGTCTCCTTTCTGATGAGTAAGATGTCTTACTGTATATCTGTCTTCCTTTCTCATGCAGCATTACCTGTTGCCATCAGCATGGCTGTACTTCTGACTGCACAGTACTTAATGCTTTAACCAGAAAATTGTCAGTCCCTTAAAAAAAATTTTCTTCTTCTGCCAGGCATTGCTGCTTTTGTTTCTGTTGCCATGAGTAAAGTGGCCAAAGAACTTGTTTTGATCCCACCACAGCCTTGTTGTCTGATGAGCACTGTGGCACTGGGACACTTGAGCAGGTTCACTGCACCAGGTGAGGGAAGGTAACCATCAGTGTGGCAAATCTGGTTTGCTTGGGAATAATACTGCCTTGGCAGAGGACTATACTTTGTATGGTCCTATTGATAATGCCTTAAAACTCTGATGTGTCTTTCATGATACCTATAGAGTGCTGACAAAAAGAATGGAATCGTCAGAAATACAGAAAGAAATATCAGAAAATTTTAATTTATTTTGATACTTAAGGGGCTTTTTTCCTTGCATCACATGCATCAAATCATAGATTTCAGGAAAAAATATTAAATAAAAAAACCTAAATAGAGAAATGAGTATTTTAGGTTGAAGTAGTAACTTGTTCTGAAATGGCCTCTGTAGTGCCTCCAGTGAGTTAGCCAGCTGTGAGCAGTATTGCTGTACTGTACAGCAGCAGTATTTACTGTTTGGGGGTTTATTTGCATTTTTCTAAATAGATTACTTAAAAAATATTACTTCAATACTGATAATGCAACCAAATGGCAAGTAGACTCGTTTAAAAGTACATTTATGAAGTGCCCTATCTTTTTAAATTAAACACTGATTTGTATTTGTGTATTCATTTAGGATTATATAAGGACTATTCTCATGTGTGTATGACAGAAATGGCCCTACTAGGAATTTTTAAATAGCCATTTCAATGACAAGCTTCTACATTTGTATCAATTAAATCAGCTCACTTTCTACAGACTAAACTCTCCATCGGAACATGATCAAAGCTGTAATGGGAGACGACAAACGTAAAGATTATTCAACTGATGAAATCTGTAAAGAAACTCAGAAGAGCAACCCCTCCTGTCCATGTGACTGTTGTGGTAGTTTCAGCCTTAGTTTTAACTAGGCCTCAATTAGGGCTTAATTTTAGTCGACCTAAATATTATTATGTAGATTAGAAGGGACAAGCATCACCTGACTTAAGCAACCAAAGAGATATTTCATATCATCTGACATCAAAACAGGTATAAAAGCGAGTGAGGGAGGTGCCTGGGGCTCTTTCCTCCATGACTACTTGACCGGAAAGAACGTGTGTGTTGTTCTGGGCAGCCAAGCCCTCACTGCCGCTCACTGCTGCTCCACAGCTGTGTTTTAGTTCAAGAAGTAAACATTTTTATTGTTATTGCTGATTGTTTCTCCTCTCTTGCCAGGTGTCTCTTGGGAAGTGTCATTTTGAGAGTTTTGTGGGTCTAAGTGGAGAAATCTGTATTATTGGTTAGGCAACTCAGTGTGGAGTTATTTGTTGTTTCTTCCTGCCTTTGTATATATTGCATTTGGCTTTTAATTTTCTCTCTTCTGTGTAAATATAAAAATCTTGCCATTTTAATTGTTAATTCTAGGGGTTTTTTCCTCCCTTTCCCTCAAGGTTGCGCGGGGGCTCTGACTCTGTAGTTGATACTTGGCATTTTGCCAGGTCAGCTGCACACACTGCAAGGTACAAAATATAGAACAGCAGAGATAAAATAATCACATAAGGACTAAAATGGAAAGGACAATTTTCATCTGCACAAGAAATAAGAAAAAGACTGCCAACCTGAACTCAGAGACCAGCACAAGTTAGAGTCAGAGGAAAGTGGCCTAAGGTATGAATAATCCAGATACAGAAAATCTCCTGAGTAAATTTCAGTATTGAAATAATCTATGTAATTTTATCTTATATTGAAAGGAAAATAAAAAATAGTGAGGTTTTCACTCCTCTGTATTTCTGCAACACTAAGACTTATTGTTCATCTTACATCGTTACTTTACTCCCACACTATTGATAATGCATTGTTCAATTCTATCCAAACACTGAAGCACTTGTCTAAGTCCCTACTTATATATCTACATGATAACTGGAATATGGACCTCTTTACCATCTCCTAACAATGACACTTTTTCCTAATGTGTAATGCTATCCAAAAGAAGTGTCATTCCAAGATACTCTTTCTCTTTGGAGTGATACTTGTCCACTACTTACACAGATTTGTTCTGTACATCTGGATTCTATTGATTAGAAATGCATAACATAAATATATGCCTTGATTCTACTTTGTTTCTGAAAGCTGAGGAGGGAGTTGGTGGTGGGGTGACTTTTGAGAGCACTAGAGCTTCTTTTTGGGGCTCTTTGTTTGGGTAGGGTTAGCTTTTTGGGACTATTAATTTTTGCTACTATGTTAATATATCTTTTGTATGTATTTATTATTATTATTGCACTTTGAAGTAACTTGTTAAAACGTATGTTGCACTTGGTAACCCTTGGGATCTAATCTGGTCCATAGTATGTTCGCTAAATGATCCTGTCCAAAATGGAAATGTAAAAAGAACACTAATTCGAACAGACTCTTCATCTTCAAAATCTATAAATGAAGGCATGTTGCATTCCAGTTCTCAACCAGGACAATTTCCCCTTTTTAAAGTATGGCTGTGATATTAAATATGAAATCGATGATTTCCATTAAATACATAAGGGCTCATAAACATTTGACTATCAGTTTCACTTAGACACAGAAAGATGTGTAATCAAGATTTTTAACTCGGCATATTTTGTGTTTCTGCAAGTATAATGAACTTAGTATTTATTTTTTTTATTTTTTCTACTCTCCATGATTTGTATACAGACTAATAAAAGAAATTTGGATTGTATGAATTGGAGTTCTCTGGTTTTGTTTCTAGAGCTTTTAAAATTCTTTGATAAGTTTATTGTGTTTGATTTGTATTCTTCTTGATCATGGGTAAAATTTTATTTTTAAAACTTTAATTTTAAAAATTTATTCCAAAGTGAAGCCTGACAATTTTCTGCATCGGACTCAGAAGTATTTTGAGTTACTGGGATACTTTCATAATGACATTAAAAATCAGATAATTAAGCATCTACACAGATCCCACATGCTTTTGCATCACTGTTTAGTTCCATATATAAAATTATATATTCAGAAGCAATATCAAAATCTTGTATAGAATGTCACAGCTATTGGTTGATATTGTCATAAAATTCATCCAGAGTTCTCTAGGAAGTAACTGATTTTTTCAGCTGTTTTTTCTTTAGTTATTAGAGTCCAAATCTCTGGAAACATAAGGCTTTCTTAGCTTTAGTAAGGATTTGACCATTTCTACAGAAAAACGAAATTCATGTATTTATATAAACCCTCTGAGCATTGATATACACTGACTTAAAACCACACATTTGGTTATACCTGACACAATGTGTAGAATTCAACAGTATCCCAAAGTGAAAGACTGGCTTTGGCTTTAGAAAAAACCTTCTTCCTGTCTCATGGATCCATGAAGGGAAAAGAACCATGTTTTAAATAAGGACACTCAGAAAGAGACAGAAAAAAATAAACAAGAAAGCTTCTTGATGTATGTCAATGTTCCAGACTGTTTATTGCATCAGAAGTCATAAGAAATATGAATCTCTCAAAGTAATTTGTTTGAGGGTAAAAATAAAAAAGAATGCAATGTTCTTCCAAAAATTCAAACTGCCCATTAACACCTCCACTATTTTCTTGGCCCCTCTCAGAGAGAAAAATTGTGATAATGAAACCATGTGGAATACCTTCAGAGACAACCGTATGCTGAAGTTTCTGCTTAATGGACGGTTAGTGGATCATGACTTCATCTCAAGCCTACAGCCATGAATTGAAGCAAAGGGTGTCCTTGACAAACGAATACAAATGAATGATTACAGTTACTGAAAGTTTGTTCTTAATTTCTCCTTTAAAGGATGATACTTTCATCTCTTTTGCTATTCTGTGCTACTATTATCACCTCACTCTGAGTATCTCAGATCTTCAGCCATTCCCTACCCCACTCTTCAGCCATCTTCTACTACTCTGCCACCTTCTGCATTTCATTCACAAAGCTCACCCACATCATTGTGCATTGTGTCAAAGGACCACTGTGAAGAAACCAAAAGCACTGACAGAAAAGTCTGCTTGATCTCAATTCTCAATCTTCAATGACTTTTCAGATATCCAGTGTAAGAAAAAGCAATCAATTTGGACTGAAACATATTCAGATGCTGTAATTACTTAAAATTCTTTAGTACAGATAGATCCAATGGAAACTGAGTTGCTTAGCACAGGTCTAGCTAGGAGAAAATTGCATATTTTTTCCATTTTAAGGGTTAGGTTGGGTTTTCTGGTTGTTTTTTTCAGTGACAGGGTTTGTGATTACATGTCTCAGAAAAAGTAAGGTCTTTCCAAGTAAAAAGCACTTTTTTCCCTTATTTGAGGCATATTAACTTTTTGAATATTGATTCCTGTTGTTCAAAGATTCAAGATAATGGTCATACTCTTGTGTATGAATTTCAGTCAGCAAGTTTTATGCAGCCGTTATTTAGAAGCAAATAGAAATTGGCTTCTTGGGAGCTTTTTAGCAGTAGGATTTACACTGTAAGCACCAATAAGGATCTGGAGGACATCAATAAATCTGGTGCGATTTTTAACTTTTTAACTTTTCAGTTCTTGTTCTTAACTAATTTGTAATTGCACCAATACTGATATTTTTGATTCCATGACACCATTTAACATTGACATAATTTGACTGTTAAGATTATTACGTTTAACTTTCTCTTAGGTACTAATTTCTAAGTACTGTATTAATAGTTATTGTAATGTTACAAGAAAGAAACCTCTGGGATGCTGAGTTGTCCATGTGTCACTTGTATTGTGACTATGCATTGTTGATGTAAAAATATCATTTATTTAAACATACAATCAGAACATGATGTTATGATCTTCTATATATGTTTTTTCACATTTTAGTAGTTTATCTGCTTTCTTTATCTAAACCTGTTCAAAATGTTCTCATTCTTCACAATTTTTATATATAATTTTCATGATTCCTTTTCAGAATTTAGCATAAATTGAAGTGTGTTGCAGAATCAGAAATCTAGTGGCAATAATAGAAGAGGAAGCTTAAGGGACTTTGAATATCCTCAAGTGCCACAGCAATATTAAAAATCTACTTATTCCAGGTATGGAGCCATGGTTCCTCACTGAATTTTATGCAGTAGTCAATTTAAAATATTACTTATAACTTTTCCATCACATGTACTATAAAGGCCTCTTTCTTCAAACTGATACAACCATGGACAAGACTTCAAGTGAAAAGGGAGTTTCTATTTCTATGCAGCTGTTTTGTATCCAGATAAATAGCAAAAGCAGAAATACTATGTTATGAAAAACACTGTGGGTTTTGCCATTAAATGTTCATATGCCAGCAAACTGTCTATCAACAAGGATAGCTTTCCAAAAATCTGGCCAATAAGCTATCTGTTTGTGATAGGTTTTCTAGCATTAAAAAAACAGAAAAGTCTTTGCTGTACTTTTTTTCTTGTGCAGAGTGGATTTTAGTCCTGGAGGTCAGACTACCAGAAGGTCTTCCTTGGTTAACTCCAAATGTCAGAAAGTCTGGAAGTACTGGAAAAATCTCCCTAAATAAAGCAGATGGTGCAACCTACAGGAGTCTGCTACACTGTGGCTTTACAGTAACTAAAGGGTGGAAAATAAGAAATAGGGATTGCCATTCTCCAGTTTGTCTAGAGTGGAAGATGCAGAAAAAGAAGGACACCAGTAGAAGGAAAGTAATAATCTATGATGCTATAATATTACTTCTGGGAGAAAGCAAAGGAGGTGTATACGGCAATTTTTGTTCTCGGTTACCATATCATGTGAACTGTTCATCCCTAGAGTTACAACATGAAATGGAATAGCAATAAAGAATGGAAATGTTCACCAAGCATGTCCTTTAGAAGTGGTCTATTTCTATGGGTTGACCGAAGCTGGACACCAGATGCCCACAAAAGCCACTCTATCCCTCCCCTCCAGCAAAAACACGATGAACGGCTTCTGTGTTGAGATAAGGACAGGGAGAGATCAGTCAGAAACTACCATCGCTAGCAAAGCAGACTTGAATTGGGGAAAAATTAATTTAATTTATTACCAGTCAAATTGGAGCACAGTAATGAGAAAGAAAACCAACTACTTAAACACCTTCCCCTATCCTTCCCCCCATCCCATCTTTACAAGCTTCATTTCATTCAGATTTCTTCTTCTCCCCCACAGTATCTCAGAGGGACAGGGAATGGGTCTGCAGTCACTTAGTCACACACTGTCGCTGCCACTCCCTCCTCCTCAAGGGGAAGACTTCTCACACTTTTCCCCAGCTCCAGCATGGATTCGTTTCCACAGGAGTCAGTCCTTCACCAACTTCTCTAACATGGGTCCTTCCCGCAGGCTACAGTTCTTCATGAACAGCTGCAACAGGGGTCTCTTCCAAAATGTGTGGTTCTTCAGGAACAGGCTGTTCCTGTGTGGGTCCCCATGGGACCACAAGTCCTACCAGCAAACCTGCTTCAGTGCAGGCTCCTCTCTCCATGGAGCCACAGGTCCTGCCAGGTGCTTACTCCAGCATGGTCTTCCCACAAGGTCACACCTTCCTTCAGGTGTTCACCTGTTCTAGCATGGAGTCCTGCATGGGCTTCAGGTGGAAATCTGCTCCACCATAGATGTCCATTGGCTGCGGGGGAACAGCTGCCACACCATGGTCTTCAGCAGGGGCTGCAGGGGAATCTCTGCTCCAGCACCTGGAGCACCAACTCTTCTTCACTGACTTTGGTGTCTGTGGGCTGCTTTCCTCACCTATTCTTACTCTTTTCTCCCAACTGCAGTTGCACAGGTTTTTTTCACCCTTTCTTAAATCTGTTATACAAGTGACCTTGCCACCATCATGGACAAAACCTCACCATGCAAAACCAATACATCTTATAAAATAGGTTGCTTCCTATCAGTTTAGATAGTTAGAGACTAAACACCATCTGAGAACAGAATCTTTTCTGAACTTTGAAAAACTTTCATGTCCTGCAGATGTCTTAATGTTATGTAGCACCTTATGAGCATGTTTTATGGTGTGAGCACTTAATTGCATTGTAGTCTTTTAAAAAATATTGTGCACTTAGCTTTTATTACAATGATGGTTATGCAATTTTATTGAGAAATAATCTGTTTTTCAGTGTCCAAAATCTAAAAACAAAATGCTAGCAGATAAAGAAATGGAAAACAACAAAATCAAGCAATCTCAGAAGACAAAGATGAAATTTAAGTTGATAACAGAACAGGAATATCCCCTTTCCCTATGAAAACATTTCTTATACAAAGTACTTTATAAGAAGCACAAGGTGGTATATTTGAAGATCAAAAGAAAAAAATAAATGTAACCATTCAATATGCTATACAAAACAGATACCTCGTATGCCAGAAGTGGTATAACACTCAGTATTACCTTGATTTATACTGAATACTGAATATACTTGATTTATGATGAATATTATTATGTCAATGTACTCCATGTGAGGATCATCCTTACATATGCAGACATAAGGACATAAGGATATAAGCACTTCTATATATTCAAATTTTTACTTTTGTGAACTGTTCAAACATGTTTTTTCTCTCCTCTCTCCTGGTTTTTGTTTTATGGGTTAATCATATCAACAAATATTTTCGATTCTTGTCTTCAACTCAGGAAAACTTCTTTTGAAAAAGTTTCCACAAAATACTAGAGGCCAATTTTGCACTATACTATTTTTTTCCAGATATCTTGTTCAAGTAATTCGTGTTCATGTTGTATGTAGCATAAAGTGTATATATATTTTTTTTTGAAAAATCAGAAGAAAAATCACAGGAAACCTTAAACATAGATCAGAGATATCAGAAGCTCCCTTTGTTCTGTCCTTTCTTTAATATTGCCTTTCCCTCTGATGACTCTTATGTTACCCATACAACATGAGGTAGTACCTATGTAAAATTAGTTAGTTAGTCTGCTAATCCATGTCCATTTTCAGCACTGATTTTAGTATCTCATTTTTCCAGATAAAGCTATATTGCATTCCGAGTGTAAGATGTGATAATTGTATCTCAAATTAATCACATCTGTCCAGAAAAGATGCATCTGCTTGACAAGTGAGGAAGGCTATTTGTGGCACCTGTCTGCATAACCTGCATAAACTGACAATTTAAGACATATTCAAAACCTTCTAATTCTCCATATTTCTAATACAGAACTAAACAAATCAATTCAAGTTGCTGTGTCCTGTCCAGTTTTAGATGCCTCCAGTATCTAGGTTTTCATCAGTTCCCTAGAAGGCTGTTCAACAGTCTCATTATCAAAACAATCCTAACATTTATTTTAAATTAATTTTTTTTTTAATATCTATGAGAAGAGATATCTAGTAATGAACTTTTATACCAGTCTTTATGCTTCACATTTTCTTCCACTCCTACTTTTGGTGCATACGAGCTCTCAGTAATTTGCATTAAATAATTAAATTTAACAAATCGATATGTTCACAGAATACTTATATGCCAAAACAATGATTTTTTTGTTGTCATATTCATGAATTGCACAATTGTTACAGGCTCATTCTGTACTCACTGAAAGCATCCAGCACTTGATTTGAGATACAAAACCCGAGAATCTGAAATTCAAGGTCTTTTCTTTATTAGGATGACATAGATGACATGGTATTAACTTGTACTCAATTCTTGAATGATTGAAGCAAAAGTAATTCTGATGCAATTTTATCCACTTATGTGGATTAGAATTAACTGCCTATGCATGCTTTGAAATTCATGCCAAATCAACACCAAATGAGTCAACCTGATAGAAAACAACTACAAAAGGCATCTAAGCACCAGGTTTTTTTAAAACCTTTTGTTGGAAGCTGAGGTTATATATTTCTTTTGAATATTTCTAACCTTTTTTGTATTTCAGGCATTTTTAACAGAGTTATAGCCATATTCAGATATTCTCTTAATCCATAAGAAAATGCAGTATCTAAATACGTTTTATTGGTCTTTTTCTCTACCTCGGATATGATCTTTATTCTGAAATGGCTGAAAGGGAATTAGAGCTCTGATAGTCAAGTATATCTGACTTCTTATTTCTTGTTAAAAAATTAGAGGAGCTCTCTAGAGCATCAACAATCCTGCTTAACTAAATGCATGATTTAAATGACTAGATAAGCTGGAAAAAACTTCTGTGTGGATGTTTTACCAATTATTTCAATTTAGTTTACTCCAAGTTGGAAAGTAAATAAGGAAAAATTAATTATGGTGAGACATTTTAACTTTGAAAAGTTTTTACACGATTTGTTAATAGAGTTTTACTCATTCATTTTAAAATCCCTCTCTAATTTCCAGCAACTTGACAGATTATGTCTGAACAGGAACTACTTATCTTTGACTTCTTTAGCCATGAAATAAAGGTTCATGCACAAAATCATGAAGAAAGTTGTAGCTGTCACTCTAGTTTAACTGAACACCTTGCTTCCACCTTAACAACATCATGACTTCCCTGCATGATCAGATAGGACAAATTCGTGCTCTGTTCACTTCTGACTCCCAGCAAGTACCTGAGCTGAACTGCTGTTCCATCAATGGTGAGATAAAACTGCTGGAGTGAGCTCAGGGGTACTGGTGCTCTTTAGTAATTCCCCTGGATTAGGTGACTGTATATTCTTCTCTGTGTTCTGCTGTACAATTCAGACACAGCTGTTAATAGTCTTGTAAACACACACACACACACACACACACACACACACACACACACACAAATAGCCCAAAGACATGTGAGATACAGATGCCATTAATCAGTTCATGTGAGTACCTTTTTTTTGAAAGAGTAGTTGCCACTAGTGGTACCAAAAGAGGATCAAAATAAGATCATAACTTGACAAATTAACTGTGGAAGGATTGTTTGTCCATGACAACATCATCTAGAGAGTCAAATTTGTAGGTTGACTTATAAACAAATAGTTCTGCATTCCAGATGGGAGGTCTCTTTTGAAGAAAGCAAGAAGGATTTTTGGTCAACAAGGCTAACTTTCATACCATTCTGCAAACATAGTGCACTGTAGCTTCAGAAACTGGATATTTCTGTGTTCTAGTTCAGCAGGTGGGACCAGTTTGTCACTGTGTGGGTGTGACCAAAGCTATGTATTCTACAACCTCTATTTATTTCCCATGAACTGTTAACAATGGACCATTTGCAGCAGCTGCTCAGGGCACATCTGACTCCTCAGGGTGTAAGCTGGGTGTTAAAGAAGGCTGTGAAATAAGAGCTGTGATAAC
>JAOXXN010000446.1:83769001-83779188 GCA_026770055.1 Myrmophylax atrothorax
GTGACCAAAGCTATGGATTCTACACCCTCTATTCAGTTCCCATGAACTGTTAACAATGGACCATTTGCAGCAGCTGCTCAGGGCACACCTGACTCCTCAGGGTGTAAGCTGGGTGTTAAAGAAGGCTGTGAAATAAGAGCTGTGATAACTCCCTTCCAGGAAGTCATTAACACCTCCACACCCAGCCTGAAGGGGTGTGTCTGCTATTGGGCCAGCAACAATTCCAGAATACCCCATGACTCACAGAGTCAGATCACCCATTGTGGAACTCTCCCCCTGGGGGGCAGGTACTGGGCATTGCCACCTGGAACTGAGGGGATATAATCTTGGGGTTTGAAGACCTCTAGAACCACTCATCGGGTCAAGAGGAGGATCAGAACCTTGACAGGAGGAGACCACCACTCTTCACCAGACTGCAACTGTCATCTACACTAACAGGTTTTTCACTTCATTTTGCTGTTGACTTGGGGGAACCACATCGGTCTCAGCACAGGGGCTAATGAACACCATTGTGCTTGTGCCCCAGGGTGCTGAGTTATACTTCTGGGTTTTGTGGGTTAAACCCAATTTCTCTTTGTGTCATTGGATTTATTGTAATATTGTTATTAAATTGTAACTGTGACTTATAATCTCTTTCATGTTGGCTCCTGCTTGTTTACCTTTAAACCAGCACATTCTGTTTTGCCTCACTATAAACCAAAGTACTACACACCATTCTTTTCCCAGTAACCTTGTCTTTACTCATTATTGAAGCAAACCCCTCTGCTTGGCCTTGCCACCCAGGTCTTGTATGAATAGGATTCCCAGAACTGGAAGCCCTGAGTGGATGAGCAGTGCAGTTAACTCTCTAGGACATTCAGGAAGCTGGGCAATTTTGATTGCCCATTATTTGATCAACTAGCTCTCAATATTTGGTGCTGTGTTCCCTCAAACAGGGCCAGCTGGTGATGATAAATCATGTCAGTGACATAAGGACTACAACAAATATGAAAGCAGTGCCCACAAAGTACATGTGAAATGAGGACTATTATGTCAAAATGTCACAGACTGGGAGCCACTTCAGGAAAAAAGAGCATATCAGAAAGAACGTGACTTCATTATATTAATAAATAGAAAATAAACACAAGATGAATGATTCATAGAATGATTTGGATTGGAAGGGACCTTAAAGACCATCTCATTCCAATGCCTCTGCCATGGGCAGGGACACCTTCCACTTAATCAGGTTGTTTAGAGCTCCATCTAGCCTGGCTTTGAACAACTCCTGGTATGGGTCATCCATGACTTCTTTGAGAAACCTGTTACAGTGCATCACCACCCTTACAGTAAAGATTTTTTTTTTCCTAATATCTTATCTAAACCTACCAGCTTTTAGTTTGAATTCCTACTTGTTTTGTCATTACATTCTTTTGTCAAAAGTCTCTCTCTAGCTTTCAGGGTACATTCAGGTACTGGAAGGCTGCAATTACTTCACCCCTAAGCCACCTCTTTCCCAGTCTGAACAAACTCAATTCTCTCAGCATTTCCTCATAGGAGAGGTGCTCCATCCCTCTAATGATCTTGCTGGCCCTCCTCTGGATGGGACTTGCTCCCACAGGTCCACATCCTTCCCATGCTGGGGACCCCAGAGCTGGATGCAGCACTCCAGGTGGGGTCTCACCAGAGCAGAGCAGAGCAGAGGGACAGAATCACCTCCCTTGAGCTGCTGGCCTCGCTTCTTTTGATGCAGCCCAGGATACAATTGGCTTTCTGGGCTGCAAATGCACATTGCTGGATCATGTGCAGCCTCTCATACACTTGCACCCCCAAATCCTTCTTGGCAGGGCTGGTCTTGATCTGTTCATCCCCTAGTCAGTATTGATACGGAGGTTTGTCCTGGCCGAGGTGCAGCACCTTGCGCTTGGTCTTGTTAAATCACGTGAGATTCCCATGGGTCTACTTCTTGAGCTTGTCCAGGTCCCTGTGGATGGCATCTCATCCTTCAGGCATGACAACAGAATTCTGATTATAGAATAGGAAAAAGAAGGGGGTAATTTAAAGATTTGGATTGGCCTCCTGAAGGTGAAAATACTTTTGTCTTTATATGCTGACAGCACTCATTAGCTTCCATTGAATTAGATGGGTCTTAGTACTGTTCTTACTCTGCAGGACACTGAAAAACTCTCAGACATTTCAAACCTGGAAAAAAAGGCTGTGGGGTCTAGGTCAACCAATGTTTGATGATATTCCAGCCTAAGGTGATTTTCTTTAGCAGAACATCAGCACCTGGGATATCTTGCCCTAACAGGAAGATGAGTTACTCATAACATCAGTGAAAGTAGAGAAATGATGCATGTTTAAAATTGTTGTTACTAAAGATGATGCTGACATTGGCACGTTGTAGATTTCTGCAATATGGGATAAATTATTAGACAGCTTTGGTATAAAATACAGGCAGCTGAATCCTATCCATGGATGCTAATTTCAGAATAATTTTCCTGCTCCACTGGTGTTAGGGGTGACAATCTAATGACTCCATATTGACAGCTGATCTGTCATTTCCTATTTTTCAAAAGTCAGCTGTAGCTGGAACAAGAGATAAGAAAACTGTAAAATAAACTTTACAGTGAAAGACACAGAAGCATAAAAGGAAATGTATTAAAAGGCATCCTATTAACAGTGCTTCCAATTTTCAAAACACTGTGCTGGGCTCTTTGACATCTAAAATGAGATATGAAAGAGGTGCACACTTTCACACCTACACCCACACATGCACAGGAGGAAATAATTTATGACAGTAACTACAGTGAATGAAGACAAACATTGAGGGTGGAGAAAAACTACAAATTCATCCCACAGCGCAAGATTGAGTGGTGTAGATAGTAACATGCAGCATTTAGTGGTGTCATGTCACAGGTAGAAAAGACGTCCCAAAATATCCTGGGGAGACTTATTTCACCAGTGCATTCCCTTATGTGAAAAGTCCAAATGAAAGTGGTTGCCCCCTCCAGATGATTTAAGAGCCCTCAGTGAGTAATTTCTTGTAACCTTTGGTTACTGAAGGAATATCATCTTTGGAAATTAAGATGATGCTGCTGGCAATATCAAGCCTTCTCTCACTGCATAGATCTAGAAAGACCAATGTGTTTATTTTTGCCTTACAGAGTACTGCTTCACTTCATTTAAGGGTTTGACTAAACAGCAGAGGTGGAAGAGAACTGTTTGGCTGGAATATTTTTGAGAGGCTTGGTGGCTGTGCGAGTCACATGGATGATCTTTGGGTGAGTGCAGAGCAGTAGATGGATGATGGAAGGACTGGTCACGAATGCAAGCTGGGGAATTTCTGCAAGGCCCAAGCATTTTCTTGGAAACAGAAGAGTCCATATAGTGCTTGCAGTCTGGGAAACCATAGAAAATGCTAAGCTAGGCAGTTACTGTGGAAGAAAAGGTCCTCAGTATAAAAAGTCAGCAGAAAGGAGTGAGAATTTGTTTTTAAACCTTGTATTGCCATCTGTTTTAGCTAGAAGAGTAGAGGTATTTTCTACTTGTTTTTATTTGAATATTTTTTTCAAATTCAGTATTTTGCATTCCAATAAAATCTAGGTTTGGAGATTCAGTGGTTTTTTGTAAGCTCCTTAAGCAAATATGTGATATATCCACCTTGGCATGCTGACTTTCATAGAATCCTGTGCAAGCATCTCTACATGTTAATTATATATGTCACCAGAGTTTAGCACTTGTCCCTGTCAACATTGTTACAGCTTTCATTTCTGTTCATTTCTTAGTGCTCAGCATTGTTACTCGAGTTGTATACTCCGTTTTCTGTCAGTAACTCACAGCTTCTGATGTCAGTTTTGCTTTTCAAGAAACTGTGCTGTAGTGCATTTGTCAGGGACTCTTCTTTGTCCCACACAGCACCCCCATCTTCAGGTTACTGTGAGGCTGTTAGAACTTCGCTAGTCCATGTCTTCCGTTTTAGACGTAACCAGCTCAGCACAGCTTTTGTGCTATTATCTTGGCATCAGTTACTGCATGGCAGTCCCAGCTCAGTATCTTTTCAATGCAGATTTTTATCCTGTCATTTGATGTGCTCTGTTATATGGACATCACAAACAGCTTTTGCCTTGAATCACTATATTAATCTGTCATTCACAGGAGAATTTGCATACCATGACTGTTTGGAAAAAAATACTTGCTCGGAATTTGATGCCTCTTTTCTTTCCAGTTGTCTCTGATAAGTGAACAAAAGATAATCTGGTATTTTTAATGTGTTTTTTCCATTTTCTTCCTGAGGGAGTAATTGATGTTTGTGTTCACTATTAAGACAGTAGCCATTTATAGCTAATTCTAATTATTTGAGCTATATTTATGCTGTGTGCTGTGGTCTAGATCTAAATTTCACTCTCTTATTTCATTTCTTTATCATAAGCAACATATTCCATCTAGCTTTTTAAGCCATCTCATAATCACATTTATGATCTTCTTATGTTTTAATTGGCTCACTACTGTGTACAGTTGTCTCACAACTGTGTGATCAGCAGATTCTCCTTTGCTGTCAGTGGAAAAAAGAAGAAATCTTCTGGTTTATGTCTTGCCCTAGGCAGGTGATTGAGATAAGGCTCAGGAATCACTCTCTGCAAAGGTCTGTGTCTCTTTGTATTTCTTGAAGAATTCCAACCTAGAGGATTTAGAGAATTAAAGATACTGAGATGAACTGCACGTACAACCTCTATATGTTTCTTTTGCAACAAAGGACATTTAAAATAAAAATATGTGCTGTTAGTCTGAAGCTGACAGGTACTTTTATCTTCAAATTCTGTTTCTTTAGTTTAAATATTATCACCTTAGATATACACACACTCCCATTCAGGAGCGTA
This sequence comes from Myrmophylax atrothorax, assembly GCA_026770055.1. Classification (NCBI taxonomy): domain Eukaryota; kingdom Metazoa; phylum Chordata; class Aves; order Passeriformes; family Thamnophilidae; genus Myrmophylax; species Myrmophylax atrothorax. The sequence goes on from JAOXXN010000446.1 coordinate 83,773,858, forward strand.
TATGCACTAGAGAATAGTTCATGCTTCACTCACACATGACTAAGTCCTTCCACTCCTTGGGGCCTTTATCTGCACAGGAAAATAAATGCTTTATGCACTGCTTCTTAGTGAGAGTTTCCTGACAAAAATGCTGTGCTAGGGATCTGTCTGTTCCCTTTGCAAATATGCTGGAGCATAAGCACGCACACTCCATCTGTAAGAATGGGAGAGGAGAAAAGTGCATTCAATATCTGTTGCAGGCAGTTATACATAATAAAATTATAAATTTTCCTTGGAATTATGACTGAAGCTGGGCCCAAGGGTCAGAAATCTAAAAGGGAAAAACTAGCCCAGTACAATTTCTCTGTGTCTCTCATTTCCTATGATTTTCCTTTAAGTTTTTACTGTATGTTCCTAGAGAAAATCAAGGTCAAATTTCTTATCCTGATTTGTAGGGATGTCTGAATGATCACTAATAACATTCCTGAAATTTGTGTGAATAATTGGCCTGGATGGAACAGGAAAGAAAATGTGAGATTAGGAGGGAATGAATACTTTGAATTTTTCCATGAAATCAGAAAAATTGGTTTGTAATACAAATTTGAATGAAACTTATAGCTTTATCTAGGATTTTATTTTGTTATTATTATTCATGTTATATTTCTGTTTAAAATACCCAGGGGATAAAAATCTTAGAGTTGATTGCCTGAGACTAGTTTTACAGGATATAGAGCACATTTCATATACGGTGGAGTACATTAGCATGTTCTTTTAAGGTTCATTCAACATCTACTTCTGTTTACTTCCCTAAGATTAGAAAGGGGTGAAGTACTTTCTAAAATTCCTAATATCATGATGAATGAACTATTTTTAATCCGAAATAAATTAGAATGTATAGATGCACTTCCTTTCTTTCACAGATCCTTAAAACAGAAAATATGATAAAAATACTGAAAAAATTACTTTTGCATGTTCATTCAATCCATTTTCAAGGACAGTTAATTAGATCTGACATCAAAAAAGTACAATTTGTATTAAATTACTATAGCAAAAGAAAAAGTGTTAGTATTAATATCCACATTCCTTTCCTTTATAGACTTAAAAGAAAAATTAAACCTTACTGTCTTACTGTAGTATAAGACAGAATGACACATGTTCTGAAAATCACTATATTGAGACAAAGAGAAATTAAAAATGGTCTTCCAAAGACAATATAGAACTCACCTTTTTAGGATTTTAGTTCCAGAAAGAAATACATGATAAAATGATATGCAATAAGTTACTACCCATTTGAAACATATGTTTGTGTTAATAATAGAACCACACTCTTCTTTTTAAACTGTTGCTTTCAGTACTAGTTATGTGATTTCCATCAGGCTACACACTTTGAGAAGGAAAAAAATTAAGGGAAATTAAAAGATGAAAGAAAAAAAAGTTGACAAATATTAAACAGGTTGACTTTGACATAATTTTGAGCTATTGAGTGTGCCACCAGTGATGTTTCAATGATTGGTACATAATTATCCAGAGAGAAAGGGTTTTAAGAATTCATAACAAATCCTTATCATCTTATTGGATTTATGCCAGCATGAAGGATTTGGTAATGAACTGTTAATTTGACTCTGCTCACTACCTGCCCTTGGTTTAAAACGCATGTCTGCCTAAATGTCAACTGCAATTAAGTGTTGCGACCAAACACATCTTAGAAAATGAGAAAGTAGCAGAATAGATTTTACTGTCTATTATCAGTATTTATGGCTCTCCTCATGTTTAATCACTCACGGACACTGCACACTAAACACTTTCTTGCATATGTGGCTGGAAATAGTGTTAAATAGGAAAAATGGGATGAAATAAAGACAGGTAAAACATCCTGATAATGAAATTTGTTACACAAGAGTAGAATCCCCTAAGGACAGAGGGAGGAACTTCAGAGTCTGGGATATGTCCAATGAAACTTGAAAAACATTAGAAAATATTCTCCTTGGGATGGGAAGCCAATGTAATTAATATTTTTCATTACTAGTTTCTGTTATTCTCAAAGCTTTTCCCTAGGCAAGAAATTTGGTTTTCTTCCTTTAACACCAGCAATGAGTAGTTTCATTGCCTTGAGGGATTAAGGAAAATAAAGTGGAAGCATCTATATTAGCTTTGAAACTGGAAATGGAAAGTTTAATCATAGTTTAATCCAGACACCCTTCATGCTTGCTTGTTGACTGATGTCCTCTAAGGGGTAATGTAAGGCTGGTAAAATAGGAATCTCATTTACTAGGTTCTAATATAAGAACAATTGTAAGAACTTTTCTACTGCAAAATATTCTTATATGTATTTATGATAGCAGTCATGATGCTCTTTTGTGGTTATTGTTGAGGGAAGAGGAGCTTTCTTGGAGTCACTCGCAATTTTACACTTCTTAGGCAAAACTAGAGACATTTCAAAGAAGTGGACACCTGCTAATGTAATCTCAATAGTTTAAAAGTACAAAAGGAATGGCTTACTAGTGGGGAACAACCACCTTGTTAGTCTCAAATCCTTCAGATTACAGACTTTACTGAATCTTAAAAGTCAACCATTAATTAATGTTAATTAATTAATTTTGTTCCCCAGCTAAGCTATAACTGTGACCATCATTCATTTAGGCTGGACCCGCTTCTGACTCTATGTGCAAACACAGAAGTGAAAAGCACACCACAGGAATCATTATTATATATACATATACATACATACACTTATCCATAAAACAGATATACATATTTCAATAGCAAGAAAAAATAATTATAATAATTTTCCTAAATCCTATTTATATTTTTCTTATCCAAAGAAGATTTTTATTCTAAAAAATGCATATAATTTTGAATTAAAATTATCAGTTTTACAACATTTTTACAAAAATATTTGCCACTATTTTCAGTTTAGTATTTTTTTATAACAGAGTTGGGGGGATTACCTTAAAGGTTTGTTATTTTTCACTTCTTTCATCTCAGAAAGTGTAGTATACATAAGGACAGGCAAAGTCAAACCCAAAATCTAGAAATGAGAGTAACACGAAAAATTTCAATCCAGTTTTTCTTAATTCCTATGTTTTTCTAGTGGGCAAACAGAAAAATCCTTATTGTTGCTTTCACAGGGTCTTACTTCCTAACTTTCTGTTTCTTTCTTTGATGGAAAAAAAATTTTTTTTAAAAGGTAAGAAGAAAGTGATTTTTTCCAACGATGAAGAAAAGGTTACTTTATAAACCATTTTTAATGAAGTCTTAATAGATAGTCTTAATATCAAATAAAAATCTGCCTTCTTTTTCCATTCTTTAACTCATTAGATAAATACATTTTGAATGCTTCCACTATCCTTTCACTGTTCTGATGGTGTTCTGAAATCCAAACCATCTAAAAAGCACTTGGTTTCCTGAGTATTTGCATGACCTGTGACAGTAAACATGGAACAAATAAAATTTTCAGGAAAATTTAATCACTGCAGTGTATCACAGCAGTGCTTCCCACTTAATTCTGTAAGTGCTGATTCTATACTCATAGATTCAGAATTTTTCTCAATTTAAAAAAGCAGCAAGTGAAACACTGGCAGCCTTCAGGGTACCCTTGGTTTTTCATGAGCATTTTATCAGACCCTGAGAGCAGTTTTCCAGCTGCCAGATCTCTTTTGTGAGCTTTAACTAGGTCGGCGCTCACATTGTGATGCATGTCTGGATCTGAACTCCGTGGCCCTGCCCTGTCTCTACTTTCTGTAAAGATTCAAATTTTCAGAAATGCCTCTTTTCTCAAGGATCTGGCCAGAGTGAACTACAATGTGAAGTCAAAATGCACTATCCTTGCAGCATACTGCACGAGCTGATTAAAAAGAAAGAGGACAATGAGTTTAAGCAAGAAAAACTAGCAGGAAAACTGTTTATTCCATGTCTTTTCTTTTTTTTTTTTAAGGGTAAGGAAAGAGAAGCAGAGAGGGGAAAAAAGGATTTTAAGAATAGGTCACTTTATTCTTAAAAGTCCATTAAGTAATTTTTTTTCTTTATTTCTCTCTCACATTCCCAATTATAAACTCAAGTCAAAAGGCTGCATGCTGGTGTAGAGATCAGAATAGGGGGGAAGGGAAGGGAGGTTTTGGGAAGGGAAGGGAATTTAAGGATGAATGACTTCGGTTACACCATTCAGAGAGCTGAAGACAAAGATTGTATAAAATGAGGAGAGACCTTTAATTACTGTTGACAGTTCGTATGAAGACCACTTGTCTTTCTTTACACATAAGCTTTAGCAGATTTGCTCTCTGCTAAGGCAGGCCATCAGAGAATTATATTGTACTTGTTTAACACTTACATACTTTGTGAAATCTACAGACCCAGGAAACTGGAAAATTTGTTTCCAAGCTTAAAATAATCTCTTCCCCTAGCAACTGCTTAGAAAATTGAGACCTTTGACTTTGTTGCAGAAATTGGTTATGCTCCTAATGGTAATTAAATTAGCATTTGATGAAGGTGCCCCATTATGTAAAGGACAACTGTAAAACATAAGAAATATCAGAACAAGCATGGAAAAATCTCAAGAGGTTCAATTCACAAATGAGATTTACAATGTTTGTGGCACATTCTGTGATTACATCTACAATAAAGGTAATTTTCTTGTTATGGTGGTATGTTATCTGCAAACAGCCTAAATAGGATGCACTCAAATATGGACTGAATTCAGCCCATAGGAGCAATCACCTAGCCCACATCCCCCTTCTGCTTTTCTTTTGGACAAGGCATTCTCACACATACACAGGTCTGATCCCTGATATTGTATCATCAAGGCTTAGTATCCCTCTTTCTCTCTCACGTATTTTACAAAATCCTGTATACTCACTGAGGGTGTATTCTGTACATTTCTTCTTAACCCTATCTTTCTTTCCTGTCTTGTAAGCATTTGCCAGTTAGTAAAACTATTATATTTAATGCAACCTGATTTTTTTCTTAAATATATAGTACTATGTATAGTGCTTTGATATACCAAACAAATCTTCTCATGAGACAGTTCAGTTATTATTACCAACCTTACTTATTACTGTCCTACAAGCTACTGCTACCAGCCTCCCCATGTTTTAAAAATAAAGAGAATGCACTGAAACATGCAACACTAAGTCTGTGTAATTATTTTCCCTATATTTCATGAATGTCCTTTTGGAACTGCACCACAGCCCCAAAACTCTACTCCATCTATCCTCCCCTGGCAGCCATGTGGCTATTCATGCCATCAGTAATGCATTGATTACGTTATGAAATCAGAATATATGGCTACCATTAAAGGTAATCATGAAATTAGATTAATCCTAAATAATTTGGCAGATAAAAGATTTAGTGGCTTTC
>JAOXXN010000446.1:83779288-83808246 GCA_026770055.1 Myrmophylax atrothorax
GCTGGAAGGGCACACCCATGTGGGGAGAGCCCTTCCCAAATCTTCGTTCGCGAAGTCTGGCCATACATATACATACACATTAGCAGGTGAACAGCATTTCCTATTGTGCCCATCTCTTTAAATTCTTTAGTTCCTCTACAGAGTATCCTGTGCTGTGACCTAAGCTCATGGCCAGGCAGATAACTGACTTGAATTAGCCACATTGGCCTCTCTTTTAAGCAGCTCACTGAGGTGTTTGTTGCAATTGTGTGCTTTAATGATCCACATGCTATCTAACTTTGAAAAGCATGAAAGCAAGAACTGTGCTGTGACTTCTCCTTCTGATGTTATTCATTAACACATCACTGTTCTTTTTTGTTTGCCGTGTATTTGCTATACATTTCTTATATTTAGGCTTTAAGCTCCTTGTGGGAGAAACTGGTTTTGATCTTTATTCACACAGTGCCAGTCACAGTGGGGTAGGACCTCTAATGTTACTGCTGCTCCAGGGATACATGATAACATGTGAAAATAGAAAGCAGAAAATAGAAAGAAATCTATCCAAAACTTTGGTTTGCAAAATTTAATTTGGCATTTCTTTCATAACCTGGAGCCATACAAACTAGTCTCTTTTTTCACTGAGGTTGTTCAGCCTAGAGAAGAGAAGACTTCAGGGAGAACTTTTATAGCCTTTCAGGACTTAAAGGGAGCTTATGAAAAAGATGGGACAGACTTTTTAGCAGGACCTTTTTCAAAAGCATAAGGGATAATGTTTTTAAACTGAAAGAGAGCCAATTTAGATTAGATATGAGGAAGGAGGGTTTTTTACATTGAAGGTGGTGAAAGACCAGAAGAGGTTACCCAGAGAGGCGGTAGATGCCCCATATCTGGAAACATTCAAGGTCAGGTTGGATGGGGCTCCAAGCGCACAGATCTAGTTGCAGATGTCCCTGCTCATGGCAGGGAGGTGACTAGATGGCTTATAAAGGTCCTTTCAACCCAAACCATTCAGTGGTTCATTATGGTTCTATGCACCTTGATCAAGCCTGCACAGACTGTTTTTCCCCCCTCTCTTGCTGTGGCAGCAGCATGCTGACCAGCCATGCAGCTGCATTTTCCTGCCATGGGCACAATGAAAATCAAGAGAAGGCATTGCCCATTGAATGAAATAAGTTGGAAGGAGCCACCTGGGGACTGGTTCAGTCTCTGCTCATATCCTGCTGCTGGTAGTCTGGACTACAGTGTATTTACGTAGAAAGCTGGTCATGACTTATGTAGACCTCTGCCTCAGAGAGTGGGCTTCTACCTAACTCTGTGAAGCCTCCTTACTTGCCTGAATTGGGGTTCAGAATTCATTTTTCAGGCAGAAATAAGGAACCAAATGATCAACCCCTCCATGACTAGTGGGATGGGCACTCTGATGCCACTCCAGAGCTTCAGCCTCTGCTCTCTGATGGCAATATTTCTGTGAGGTTCCATTTCTAAAGGCTATAAGGCTCATGTATTTCTGCAGACTTGAACATACTAAAAAGATTAATCACAAAACATACTTACATTAACCCACTGGTTAAATGCAGCTGCTTCTGACAGAGTAGATAGCTCCTGATTAGAAAGAGGAAGAGAGAGTAATGAGTAGGTAAGCTGTAATTTAGCTGTACCAAAGTTCTCTTGCCTGGGGTGTAGTCCACTGTGTCTGGCCTGGCTGATGTGACATGCAGAACAAGGTTTTCAGTGTGTCTGAAAAGGGAGGACGTTGGTGTTTTTCTAATTCTGATACTTTCTTTTAATGGGAATGGAGAGTCATGCCAGGGATTGCCTAGGTGTATTAAGTGTACCTGACCTTGGTACATGTTGTATTCTGACCCCAGGCTAAGCATTAATTTTCCGGGATTCTAAACCTAAATCTTTTCTTAACTCCATGCAAAATTAGTGGAAATGTATGTTGTTTTGTTTGGTGCCTGTACGGCATCTTATGTAGATGCAAGTAGACAGCCTTTATTCTGCCACAGTACTTAGAACAGAGATAGATGATAACATGAGCAGGGGTGGCAGATAGTGCTGAGAGCCATGTAAGATTATTGCCAGTGGCTCAGGCAGTGGATGCTTTCATTTTTCCTACACTGTTAAATGTGTATTTATTTCATCAATTTACTTGCATTGGTTTTGTCTGCCTGTGGGTGAGCATGGTTTGTTTTGACATTATATATTGATCATTTCCACTGTGAAAGAATAGGGCAGAACTTCACAAGAGCTGACTGCTTGCTGTTCCCATCCTAGCACTTTTGCAGGTTGGATGCTGGAATTGGCATTTTTCAATTTTTATTTTCTTTTTAAAAAAAGTCAGAAATATGCTTGGATTCCTTAGGTTGTTTTCCAAGATGTTTTTAAACACAACAGATCATTTCTGTATCAGGCAAGTGTCTCCTGCTTGGAACATTGTTTGCAGATAGCATTGATGGGCATTGTATTATTCTAGTTGTTTATAAAGGTTTTGCTGTCTCTCTGGTGAAGATCCACTGTGAGAACTGTGCAGTAGGTCCTGTGCTCAGAAAGTGACCATCTTACTTACATCTGCAGCATTTCCATAGCATATTGTACCGTCTCCTTCGTAGCCCTTAGGGCACACACACTTCCAGCCATGAGAAGACTCAAACTGACAAGTTGCCTTTGAATCAGAAAGTGAGAGAATTTGTCAAATACTCAAGGGACCATTCAAGAGCAAGGATGGCCTGTAAAGCCTCTTACTGGAACCCATTTATACACAAACAAACTTACAAAGGATTTTTGTATCATCTTCCATGGATGCCCTTGCTGTCCTATAGGACAAACTCCATCAGCCTAGGGCACTAACTCCCTCACCTACCCACCATGCACCAAGTCTGTAGGAATCCAGATTCCTGCTCCACATTTTTTTACTTCCTTCCTGCATAAACTGCACCCTATTCCTTCATCCGACTATGGCAGATCCATCCTCTGCACCTCAATGTTCCTCATTTTAGCTCAGTCCCTGTGTCCTACCTGGGCCTGATGTGGTTCTTTTCAGGCTCTACAGGGCACAGCAGAGCACATACAGCTACCAATGAAGCTGAGAGGTGCCTGGAGAGAGATGCATGATTTGGGTAAACATTCCAACAGGCTGGTGCATTCAAGTTGTAATTGCTGGTAGAGAAGCAGCATTTATCTATTCCAGGCTTGAGATAATCCTTCTGTGCAGGCAGATATGGAAGCAGCCCTTTCGTCTGTCCTTAACTCACATACCATACTGGTGTGGTTCACACAGCATTTTTGGTGCTTGTAGCACTGCTTGGAAAGTGCTTTCTCAAACAGAAATTGCAGGCTTGAAATGGCAAGTAAATTCTATGTTGTGCGCAGGAGGTGAGATGTGATATGTATCTGAACACTTTGTTCAGGGAATGATTAATTACTCACCAGATGATGGCATTTTCCATTTTGTTCCAGGCATGAGTTTATGGGTGTGCATTCAATTCCATTCCCCTGAAATCCATCCTTACACTTGCAGTCATTCTGTCATTTCAGTAAAACACAGCAATTCATTAAAATGATTAAAATTATGTGCATATTCTAAACGTGGTGAATTAGTGTTTCTGTGTAGCTTAGCACTGACTTCAGTGGAATGACACTGATTAATATCTCCAGAAGACCTTTATAGCTGACATCTACTAATGTACTTACTAAAAAATTTGCTGCCAGAGCACCACCATGTAGGAAGGAGGGAGCACTGGGATAGAAAACTAAAGGAGACCGCTTTGGGTAGAGAGCATGGTGTGGAAATAACATTGTGACTGGGAGGAAGAGGAGGATTCAGGGAAGAAAATAGGTTAGGAAGTGCAAATACTGGCAGAACAAAAGGGTTGAGGACTAGCCTCTAAGATGGCAATGAATGTGAGGACCTACCTGACCCGGCCCAACGTATATGCAAGAGGCATTTTCATGGCACCCTGCTGCGATGGGCAGCAGGCAGTTGTTGATGGCGGAGCAGTCCCTTCCATCACCTGTCCATCCTGCCTGGCAAACACATGTGTGCTCTCCTGGGCCCGTCTGAATGCACTCGGCCTAGAGGGAGATGCGGAGGTGTCAGTTCAGGACAGTAAGGTGGCATCTGGCTTTAGGTGTAAGGCTTGTCTAAGCTGTAGTGATGCTGCAGTGTGGGGAAAGAGCCTGGAATTCTAATGAAAATTGTGACTCTTCTGCAAAAGTTTCTGGCCCACCCTTCCTCTCTGCCTACTTTTTTAGTGTGTCACTCTCTGTGGGGAAAGCACTTACTTACATTGATATTGCAGCTACCAAGGTTTAAAGCAGCACAAGGATCAACTTTGCTGCAGCTCAAGCCATTTCCTTCATAGCCAGGTTTGCAAACACAGCTACAGAGACAAGAGGAGGAGGAGGGAGGCGTTAAACATTATAGGACAGCTCTAAAGTAAAGTGATTGTTTTCCACTGTAACATGCTATTTATAGGCAGCTTAAAATTGGTAACCTTGGATTCATAATACAAGTAGCTCAAGGGTGTACATTGCATTTTTTTTCAAAAACGTTGACTGGGTTAATTGAGTCAAATCAGGGATCCATTCTTTGTGTATGAGATGGGGAATGAAATTAACTCTGAGCTGATGTGGTTGTTATGAAGTTGAGCTAATAGCTCTAAATTATTTATAAGTTGGCTGCGCTCTTTCTTTCAGTGATACAGGAAATAGCTCTCTCCCTGAAATGCATGCAAGACAATGAGCCCCATATTTCCCTGGCTGTACCCCCCCCCCCCCCGGGATTAACCAGTGTTGAAGGGAATTACTTGAGCCCTCAAATTCAGCAGCATCTGCCATTCTGCTTTCTGTGGTGACTCATTTTGATTACAATGCATTAAGAGGCAACTTGCTGCATGCAATGGTGAGCTTGAGGCAAGCACAAGGCAGCTGTAGCAGTCTTGTAACAGTTTTGTGACCAGTCCTGTCAGGACTGGGGAACCTGTGCTGAAGTCTGCAGTGCTGTGGCATGGAAAACTTACCTGAGCTGACTGGAGTGAGATATCTATTGCCAAACTGCTGGAGAATTTCATTGTTTTTCAGCAAGGCTCAAGCTCCTAAATCACTAAGGGATGGCTAGAAATAAGGGGTTCCTAAAAGCCTATGTACATATTGGTAGGCAGGCAGCCTTCTTAACAAGGATCAGATCTGTATGCATCTATCTTTCAGCATTAAATATAAGGCACAGGACAGGGCAGTGAGAACTCTTAATTACTATCTTGCAACTCAAGGTCAACGTGGTGCATGATTATGCTTATTTGCTGCATAGCAGCATTGCAGTGGCTGATGTTTGTGTACCACTGCCAGGGACTGTTTTGATCAAGCAAACAGGAAATTGCTGTGGCATAGTTAATATTACTTTGATGCAAGTTACTAACTTACCTCACTGTGCCATCACTAATCTGACAGTCTGCATGTGCATGGCAGAGATGTAGGGAGGGCTCACAGGGAACAACCTGCTTATCACAGAGTTTCCCTGTGTATCCAATTCTGCATGATCCAGGAAGACAGATTCCATCACTGTCTATTCGGTTATTACACTTCCCATAAATGCAGAGGCACTCTGTCAGAGACAAATTACAATGTGCAATTCCATAGTGGTAAAAGGTATTTATCCTTACATAGAGTTTCTTATGAATCGAGTCCTCCTATTTTTTCAAGAATCTAAACTTTGTGTATTTTAAGTCTCACTTTGCTGGGGAACTTATGGTCTATTAATCGTATCCATATCTTTCTAGGTGTGTTTTATGAGCAATTAAACCCATTTTATCTTTACAGTGCACTTATCTATCAATGAATTTCAAAGTACTTCAGAGAAGTAGGAGGAAAATGCCATGTTCTAGGCTATTAAGTTTAGAGTTATTAATTGCACAATTTTGCTGTACTTTCAGTGAAATGGGAAGCCTTTAAATACTGAGCCCACAAGCCTACAGATAGCATGGTGCTGGTACACAGAGCAGCAGCACAGACCTACCAGCACTTTGGTGAGACTGGGCTGATTGATACATCTGGCAGGCACAGCCATGTGCCCAAAGGACACAGCAGATAAGCTTTGTGTATTCCAAAGTGCCGGGGTGACTTGTTAAGCCTTTTCTTATTGAATTTGTCTCTCAGCGTTTGTCTAGTTACCTCTGAACCTTCAAGTGAGTTGTGCTTCATGAATGACAGGATGTCTCATAGCAAGAAAGGCTAAAGATGATTTTGTAGATGGGAAATATATACATGTGATGTTGTATATGCTGTAGACTCTCAAATGTATTACGGTTTAACTTAGCAGGATTATATCTGTCAGTATATGGAAGATGAGTGTAGAATTGAAAGCTATTCAGTAGATCAGAAATTATTCAGTAAGGATGGTTATTAAGTGGCCCTAAACACAATCTGTTTATGGGTCTAGTTGTTCTTAGATTCCATATGTTTGTCTTTCCAGGCAGAATCTGTTCTGTTGTGGGCAATATCAGATGGGAACAGAATAGCAAAGATTTTCTTTCAATTACTTGTGTGAAGGAGACAGAAATGAAGAGAACAATAAATTGGTATGAAGCAAGCTATGCCCCTTTCAAAAGGGCCAGTTAAGTAAATCAGAAGATTTACACTGACTCTGCACTTGCCATGTGTCCCTTTAAAATAAGAAATGAAAGTACCCCAGAGACAACTTGCTCATCTGCCACAGAGACTCTTCAGTGGTCAATTAACTCTTGCTTACATAATGTTCCTGGGGTCTGAAAATAATAGCCCAAGCTCTTACACTGAGGATGTGCTGCTGTCCTTACCTTTGTCACACTGAGGTCCGTATTTGCCAGGGTCTGAGCAGAACTGACAGTGCGAGCCTTGAAATGCCTCAGTGCAAACACAAGTCCCGTTTCCATCCATGCCATCCATGCACTGTCATATGGAAGAGAGGTGATTGCTATGGATAAATTTAAACAAATCCTTACTCTTCCCCCAGAGAAGAGACTATGTGCCTGTACATATTATGACTATGATAAACCCTCTGCCAGAACCTCAGGTTTGATGATGGTGTTTCAAAGCAAAATCTTTCCTTATGTTTTTCCTTTGTTGCTAGACATTCTGCCTTCCTTTACAATTTTAAGGTGAGACTAATGAGCTGGGTCATTAGTCTGTGCTGTGCAACTTAAAAGCATGAGAATGGACTGCCCAGCCTCACCTATATGCTCTGTTTTGGAATCACAGGAATCTGCAATTTGGACATCTGAGAGGGGACCAATTCATTTTCCCTTCTTTGTATAACTGAACCTGAAATTCACAACCTTCCTTGGACATAAATGGAGGGGACAGGTCTTGTGGAGCCCGACATTCCTGTTGTACAGAAGTGCTCCAGGGACTTTTGGGACACAGCCTGCCCTTCCCCCCCTTGGAGTGCAGGGTGCTGCTCTTCTTACCTGCCCGTTTCCTGAGCAGGGTTTGGAGAAACCTCCTGGACATGGACTGCAGTCAGGGCCAAAGAAGCCTCTGCAACACTTTGGTTCCTGTGAAATAAAGCAAATATCCTCTCTTCCAGTGCCTCAGTTCAGAGCCAGTGCACAAAAACCTACTCTCCATAATGTTTTTGTCCTCTGGCAAAGGCCCATAGGGGTAACTGGCTCTGGAAAGGATTGTGTTGGATGAGAACCACCCATTCAATGGCCTTATTAAAACCAGGAAGGGTGTTGGCAGCCCAGGAAGGAGATGTGCAGACCTCCAGATCCTTCCCTTGTTCTTACTAGACTCGATGCTGGAAATCCTGTCCCTTCTTCTGAGTGTGTCTGCGCATGTTTGCTCATGTTGTGTGCACTCTCGTATTTGCCAATGAGAGTGCAGTGGAACGGGGAGGTAGGCAGTCTCCTTTGCTTCTGAGATCAGGAACCTGATGATGTTTCACACCAGGTAGATGCTTTGACAGCCAGACATGCTGCTTTGATCTTCCTCCTTCCCCTCTGCACCAGTGTGGGACTAAGCCACCACGCAGCCCTAAATGGCTTTTTCAGCTGCGTCTTTTATTATATTCATGAATTGCCTGCTTGATCCGGTTATTTATCAAAAGCACCAAAAGTGTATTAGGAAAAACCCCTCATTTATGTGTTAGTCAAAGGAAACAGGAATATGCAAAAGGCTTTCAAAGCTTACAGTTTGTAGACTTACCTGCTTGTTACTAAGTGGTGCTCATGAAGTGCAGAAGCCTTTTTAGGAGTCCCAGGAGCAAGGAGGGTGTAAGTACTTCTTAGAGGCTAATGAATTCTGTGAGAACTAGACTTGTCAAGCAGTGGTTGGAGCACAGTTCTCCCGAGTGTTGCCTATTCATTGCTATCCAATACCATGGGAAGTCCTGGGACAGGAATGGCTGTGACCAGGAGGGACCAAGCTGTCCCGTTCTTCATGGGTGAAGCTGCATGGGGCAGCAAACATAACTGGGCTTGGAGCCCTACATGAAAGCTGCTGCAGAGTATGAGTGTGTTGCTGACAATAATGTATGACAGATGAAAAACCTCTCTTGAATGTGCCTGCTGTTTAGCTCTAAGATTTACATTAGGTTCTCTCAGCCTGCTCTAGAAGTGTGTGGAAGCTACCTGCACATCTCCAAAGCTCTTTCAACTCCAAAAGGAAAGTTCAGTATATACAAAGCAATATTTTGGAAATATACATTTATATATATTTATTTCACATACATTTCACCTTAAGGAACTATAGCTCTGTACCTTTATTGTTACATTGCAGGCTCTAGCACAGCCGACTTTTTGAAAGGTTGGGTGTTCAATAATGCATCTCCTTTTTGAGAAAGGCTGGAACATGCATAAAATGGAAGAATTAGTATTTCTTAGGAACATAATGTTCTGTGGTACAGTCTTAATATCACAACACAATTTAACTGGAGAACAGGAAGCACCTCGCTAGTATTGTGCTTTAAAATTTTATTGTATTATGTATTTTTTAATATGAAATTTCTTTTCATTGTTACTGGACACTGTCTTACAGGACTACTACTACCAGTGAGTTTTTATAAGATGGGGAATAAAATTCCTGTGGTAGGTAGACTTGAATTCTGTATGTGGAGAAACATGCAGCCAGATTTGCATCTTAGACGCAAAGCAGATGGAAGATTTTCAGTCCTTCCTGAACCTGTGTCTGCAGACTGTTACTTCAGGGAGGATACTTAATCAAAGGGAAATTTTTAACAGATGTGAGATCTATTTTAAACATATCCAGTTTAGTAACTCTCAAAGTGTCATTGTAGTGATTTTCATTCCTCACCTCTTTTTTCTGCTGAAATAGAACTTACTTCACCTGAGAAACAAGTCAGAGCTTCTATGAAGTATATAGGGGGGTCTTGCAACCACAAATAAAATAATACTGAAATTACCTGATGATTCAGTCATTGCCAAAAAGAGATTAAAATACCACCTGTATTTGTACTTTTATGCACTCTCCTGTATTCCTATCTGGTTCTTTTGCTCACTATATTGAGGGAGCAATAATCAAGTAATCACATGCAGGAGTGCCTTCCCTCTATGCATTTTGTACAACTGGTGAATCCACCAGGAAATGTCACTTACAATGGGCTTTGAATCCTGTGGACAAGGAGCCAGTGAATGTGATAAACAACCTGCACAGGCAGCCTGGAAGGAAAACAATAAGGATAGAAATCTGAATAGGCTGAATATACCAACTGCTGAATACATACTTATGGATGATACACTCTGCAAATATGAATACATCTGTTCTATGACTTTTAAGTGTTACAGCATGAATCTGGATCTGAAGAGCAGCACTGGGGTTATATCTGCTGTCTCTTGATTCTTGTGGAGTGCTTGTTCACTTCCACCTTCCCAATTTAATCTTCATTTGACCTTCCCCCACTCCCTTCTTTTAAAGGACATGAAGCTTTCTCAGCAGAAGAATAGAGGGGCACAAATGCACTGGTGTCCTTTACTCAACTGGCTATAACAAATTAACTGATTTTCTCAGAGAGTCTAATGCAGTTTCCACACTTAAGTTCTATGAGAATTTTTTATTTCTTCCTGGAAGACCACAAATTGGTTGTCTTTTATGTAGACGGTGTGAACATAAATTTTTATTGTGTATAGATGGCAAAGAGAAAAATATTCTTTGCTTCCACATCATAGATCCTGTACTCTGCTAAGGTCCAGTGATATATAGCTATTTTGATGTCTTCACCTTTTAGTTGCCTTTCCCCACCAGCTAATTTATCACTATGTGGTGGTGGTGGAGACTGGCAAGTACAGCACTGAAGAGATATAAAGGCCAGTGGCAGTTTTAAAGGTGACTCCTCTACAAGCTCAACATGCCATAACTTCAGAGAGGTCAAGCCTTTCAGAGCATGGATATGGAGTTTGTCAGAGCTGTGGTGCTTGTGACTACCAGTGTCTTGTTTTTCAATCAAGTTAGAGTAAGTTCTAGAGCCAGCATCCAGTATGTTTCATCAGTGTGTTTTGTAGTCATTGGAGAAGAGATCATGAATCTGAATTATGGCCTTTTACCCACAGATTTATCACTAGAGCTGTGGGGAAAGAGTCAGGTTTGGATTTAGTAGTCTCTCATGTTGTACAGCACTTAAAGAAAACAAGGAGCAGACTTACAAAAGAATTTGTGCATCAAATTGTTCCAGTACCAGTGCCACTACTACGTTTTAAAGGTTTGGGGGTCAGATTTACTTTGGCAAATACATTTGGACATTAAAAAAAGCTCTTTTGTAAGTTGTGTAGTGATATCTGAAACTGACTTAGGCTCTCACCTTCCTTTGTGCTTCTTAAAATCCCTGCAAGTGTGTCTATGCTCCTTTAGAACTTAAAACTCTGGTTGATTGTTGTGGGCAATGTTTCCCTCCATTTGTGTTACTCTCCCTGCTGCTCAGTGCCACTTGGTGTCATTTACTTACTCCATTTCTCCACCTGGAATGGGCTCAGCCACTGATGTGTACCTGCTCCCTCCTTTTCTGGAGGATGGGAGTCCTGTCTCTCCCTTCTGGCACATCACAATGCAGGACAGAGAAAAGTGTCTGCACTTTCATGCAAGGTCACATCTGCCTGTTTTCAGCAGTAAATTAAGATACTGTCCTTGCACTAAAGTAATTGAAGCACAGACATATATTCTCCTCTGTTAAATCTGCCACTGGGGCCATTACCTCTGGAAGGACGTGCAGCAGAGAGTCAGCTACTGCTTCAGTGCTTAGAGCACCTCTTGTCAGAGGTCATCAAAATCTGCCACAGTTCACACATGAGGCAGGTATTGAGGACCTGTTGTCCCTCCTGTGCTCTCTGTGACATTAAGAATAAGCACAACTGTCTTTCAATTAGGCTCAAGTGCAGCTTTCAACGTTTGGATATGGTTACGTGGTTATGGATGACTTAGCCTAATGGTTTCATCTTTAGGGATGTAAAGTACTTGTAAGTGTGTAGACCTACCAGTTTCTATGAGGTTTGTGTCTTCTAACTCTTTAAATACAAGTGGTATTTATGGGGTGGTGTTATTCCTGTTTTCTGAGAGTGATGAAATGCTTTGGTGCAAAGTAAGAACTTCAAAAACCAACACTCCCTTCTGGTGTTCTCTTGGCTAGCAGTGCTCTGCTTAAAACCTTGAATAAGTAGCTGTATTTTAAACTATGCCTGAAGCTTTCAAAGCTGGCAGAAGTGCAAAATTGCAGTAAATTGCTCAGAGCTGCATCCAGCTGAGTTCTGAATGCCTGCAGGAATGAAGATGACCACATCTCTTCAGGTAACCTGTTACAGTGTTTGATAGACTTCACAGCCAATATTTTTTTTCCTTATACAGGGTCTAAATTTTGTTTGCTTCTACTTGGGTCCTACTGTCCCTTCTCTTTTTGCTTTGCCACTCCAAGAGTGGCCTGGCTCTGGCTTTGC
The DNA here is from genome assembly GCA_026770055.1 of Myrmophylax atrothorax. Taxonomy (NCBI): domain Eukaryota; kingdom Metazoa; phylum Chordata; class Aves; order Passeriformes; family Thamnophilidae; genus Myrmophylax; species Myrmophylax atrothorax. The sequence goes on from JAOXXN010000446.1 coordinate 83,791,183, forward strand.
TATACCTCCCATTTGGGTAGTGGAAGACTACAATGAAATCTCCTCTGAACCCTTTTTTCCAGGATGAACAAGCCAACTTTTCTCAGTATTTCCTCATGTACCATGTGCTGCAGTGTTCCAGCATCTGGATGGCTCTCCACTGAACTTTCTCCAGTATGTCCATGTATCTTTTGCACTGGGGATCCTAGGCCTGGATACAGCACACCAGATATATCTCGTTGGTGTTGATCAGAGGTGAACGATCCTCTCACTCAACTGGAAGGCATTGGTAACCCCTGCAGCCTGACAGGCAGCATTAAAAGGGCACACTGCTGACTCATGGTCATTTGGTTCTCAACCAGGACTCTCAGGCCTTTTTCTGCCAAGCTGCTTTTCAGTTGGTGTGCCCTGAGTTTGTATTGGGGCTTATGGCTATTCCTTCCCAAGAGCAGGATTTTGAATTTCCTTTTCTTGCTCTTCATGAAGTTCCTGTCAACCCATTTCTCCAGCTTTATAAGTTTCCTTTGGGTTGCAGCCCTGCCCTCCGGTTTACTGATAGTTTCATTCATATGGATTTTATTTGTGAAGTTACTTACTGAAGGTACACTTAAACATTTACTGGCCCCAGATCATTCCCAGAGGAACACCACCAGTACCCACCTACCACTTCAACATTGTGCCATTGACATTTACCCTTGAAGCTTAGTGGTTCATCTTGTCTGGTTTTAAGTGTCATCACTGTAACTTTTCCTATCCTTTAATGTTATTCTTTTTTAATTAAAAAAAAAGGTAAAATAAAGAAGAAACACAAGCATTCCATTCACTTCCTAGGTCTGAAAATCCCAGCTCTTCATGCCCAACTTTCTTACTCATATCTTTCCATTTTCCAGAAAACATTAAGAATAATGCTTTCACATTCTAACATCTAGGGAAAGCCAAAGAAATGAGACAGATTTTTTTATTGTAAAGCTAGTTCTTTGAAATGGATCTTCCAAAGGGTTATCTGAGTTCATGACACCTGGATGGAATTGCAGGAATTTTCTGAGCACTTTTGCTCCTTTTTTTTTTTTTAAGGAAATTGGCAAAGCAAAAATGCTCAGAGCTGTACTTCCTTTCTTCAGAGGCTAGTGCTGAAAAAGCCCTCTTGAACTAAATGTAAATATGTATTGCCACAAAATTTAGAATTAGAAAAATGAGGTCAAACTTATCCAGTTACTTTTTTCTGCCAGCCATGTAGAAATGAGGTGGCAAGCTAGAAGTTGGTCTTTTCATTTAAACTGGGACTGTTCCACAAGACCATGTAGAAATAGAAATATTTATTGAAGATGAGATATTCCAGATTTAAACAGGGGATAGGAACAGTAAATTCACGAATAGGAAAATATTTTTAATTGTATAATATTTGCTTTTTTCCATACTTTTTCCTTAAAAAATAAATATTTATCATCTATTTCAAAAACCAGAAATTATGTTACTTTGGGGGGGTTTTGACATTTATTTTAGGCATCTAATAATCAATTAGATAACTTCTAATTATTTTTTATAATTCTGTATTAAAGAGTAGCACATCTTTTTCTTTGAGAGTAGTCTGGCACGTGGACACAAGTCAAGTGGCAATCAGAAATGACCTAACATGATGTATATGTCTTTATTTTTGTCTCTCAATGACTATCCTAGTTCATCTTAATTTCAGTCCAAAAACTAGCAGCAGACTTCATACTTCAATAAAGGTATGCCTCATGTCAAAATTCAGTAAGAAACCCCATTAAAGAAAGGTAGAGGTAAGGAGAAGATGTGTAAAGAAGCTTAGAGACATATTCAAAAAGACATGGGTGCCTCAAGTTCAAATCTTTGTTGTGAGGTAATCTTCTTGATCAAAAAATCTCCAGGATTTGTTAAAATCCTGGTAAAATTAAAAAAAAGGTTTTCCTATGAATTTCTGGCTAGCTACTCAGTCAGTATCACAAATATCACAAACCTGAAGCAGAAATGGTGATAATAAATGATTAATTGCATTTCACTTTCCATCATTCCTGCAGTACCTTAACTTATGACAATAAACAGGAAAAGCAGCATGCCACATGCCTCTAAACCAGCATAGGCAAGGTCTGAGATTTAACCTCCTCTCTGTTTCTTACATAAGGGTCCACCTCAAGGTACGCATTCTGTAGAGGTGTTTGCAAACTGAGTGAGTATCAGTAAGCAACCAAATGCTCTACTTTAACAGTGATGATCTGACAAGTCTGATCCGGAAGATTTTCTGACATCCCAACTTCTAGCATCCTTTATATAAATGCTGTGTATGCTGAGGGGCTCATAGGAGGGTGGATGACAGAGGCTGGCAAGGCTCACAGGATCTCCTGACTAGCTTCCTCTACTGCCACTGCTGGCACTTGATGGACCTTTTCACTGACCCAGTTCGGCATTTTATTTTCTTTTTCTGGCAGAATGGTCCAAACTTCACACACTCAAGTGGTTGTGGATTTGGCTCAAAACCCCTCACATTCCATATCAACTCTGTCCCATTTGCTTTTTCTTTCACAGCCAGGTCCCATTCAAGATGCTCTCTCTGTCTATTGCAGCACTATCCATGAAGAGAGAGTGCCATCTAATGTATATGAGAATTGTGTGAATTGAAGCATAGACCAAGACTGATAAGTGAGTCCTGAAAGATATGGACAGTATTTCTGACTTTGTTTGCCAGCTCAGGTTGTCAGCTCTTGGCCTTTTATATGATGGGTTGTGCCCTACCTCCCCCTGCACACACACATATCCTCTCAGCAGCCCCTTTCCTGGGTGGTTGGAACAACAGCAGGTTGGTTCTCATGGCTGGGAGGATGTAGTGATATAGATGGAACCCAGGTTTCCCAAAGGCCCCTCTTATGGCTCTCGTAAAGGCATACCAACGATAAACCACGGCAAATGGTGAGGCGTCTTGACCCCAAGGTGCCACAATGGAGACTGCACCAGGGCAGTTTCCCTGACAACCAGTAAGATTGGATGTATGGAACCTGACATACAGTACTTCTGTTGCCTTAATAGGTAACTCCTGGCTTTGCCTTTTTGTAAGACACTATGAGGATCTGCTTTACCCTCCAGCTGCCTTTTCTGGCCAAGGTGACTCCCTGAAGCTCATGGTGGTAAATACTCACACAGGGCACCCTAAACTACTGCTGATCAGGGACTGGCTGCAGACACACTCCCTGATCGTGGGAGTCCCTGGCTGCGTGCTGGACCAATTTCATATGCAGCAAATTGATTAAAATTTGTCCTTTTCTCCCTCACACACCACCTCCCCCAGAAAAGATCCCAAACCTAGCCTCTATCACCTTTTTCCTGCTCTTCTATACTAGGAATTCCGTTGGTGTCCATACTGCAATCAAATCCATCTTTCTTCCTCTTTTGGGAAATGGGGATTTCAGTTGAAATATAATTTGTTCCTGAGGATCCACTCCACAGTCATATATTATGGATTTATAGCATTGCTTCGTACTTCTAGTCACCTACATCCTCCTCTCCCCATCCCCAAATCATAGTCAGACTCTATCAGATTCTTTTCCTGAGACAGTCATTAATTCTGTAATATATTTAAAAGGTTGGAAAGTCCACTTGTCATTTCATTAAACAACACAGTGCAAAATGCATGCAAAATATCTCCTCTGGCAGCAGACAGAAAGACTAAACCTTGGAATTTCTATAAATTCCAATTTAAGGATATAATGAATTTAAATGGTACAGACCCACAGACATTAACAGGATTTACTAGATACAGAGCAGTTATAGTGTTGCATATAAACTGTATGTTATGGTTTTATAAACTAAAATTGGCAGACTCTGCTAGCTAACCCTACGTAATAATGATCCTGACTTATTTGTAGAGCTCCTCATTATGTTTTGCAAACCACACTCTTGCTTTTTAATTAGTCCTGTGGTAGTTGCAGGGGTTGTGGGTCAACATGAGAAGGGTACTTAGGGAATGATAACAAATTAAAAAAGAAGTAAATGCTCTAAAATTTGTGACTGTGAAATTAACAATAATACAAAAGGGAATGGGAAATGCTCTTCTGCACATTTATTGTTGTCTTGAAGCTGCAGCAAAAAAAAAAAATCCATCAGCTTATATGTTGCATTAATTAGCAATTTTCAATCTCCATACAGCTTAGAGCTCCCCTGTTTCTGCATGGGAAAGCACAGAGACCTGCCAACTCTGCACACAGTTCCCTCACTGTAAAACTGGAGGAACTTTGGTTTCTGTGTAGTGAAACTGGCACCTCCTGAATCATTTTGTAATTTCCACATCTGAGTATATTAGGTTAACCTTACACCTCTGAAAGCCACTATGTGTACTCCCTTTCTCCTCCAGTATGTCATACAGTGGCATATCTGTGTTGTCAATGCCATGGGGAGCAGAGGGGTTGTCCCTAGGTTGAGGCTGACTGGCTGTGTGCTGTCATTCTCTCTCTTCCAATGAAAAGTAGAAGACACATTGAGTGTCTGTATCTTTGCCTGTCAGGTGAGGCACAAAAGAATGAAGTCAAAAATGGCATGTGTTTTGTGTGCATATCCTTGTCCTCATCATCCTGAAAGTCATTTTAACATGGCACTTTAATTTCAAAACAAACTGTGCAAAAAACATTTATTTCTTATCTAACACCTTACTATTTTTACTAGTTACTTTACTGATACACAAATAATTACTGCAGGCAAGGCCCCAGATTTAGTGCAGTTATATTTAATAGTAAAATATCTTTGTACTTCTGTCGGATGCCAGAAAAACCTTTTCAGTAGTTGGAAATTGAAAGAACTACTTTTTATTGCATCTTCTGCTTAAGATATTTTCAAAAGCAAAAATACATTTGTGTCAATCTTGAGCTGCAGAAAACTCTACTATTTTTCTAAGATTAATAGGGATACCCAGAGAGTAATCAGTAATGTGCAATTATCTGGTATTATCTCATAGAATTTAAAAATTCCCTTTGCAAACTGGACTCCCTTCCAACAGTCAAGTGTTTTTCATCCCTGCTGAAGAGTTTTACTGTGATTTTTGTATTTGCTGTAAGCTTTATATATAAGCTACTAATATACATTCTTGTAATTTTCTGTGAATGGCTCACATAGCAATTTCTCCCATCAGGGACCTTGTTAGATAGTTATTTGACAGGATTAGACTTCCAGGTTTTGACATAGCAGAGTGGTGCCTCTCAGACAAGGATTTCTCAGCACATCCTTTACAGGAAGCTGCATCTCACCAAGCAGAATGAGTCCTAAACTTAGAAGCAGGTATAGTACAGACAGATCAAAGAAGATAGTGAAAAGAAAATGTGTGTGGAGGTTTCATTTTGTTTTATTTTTGCTCTATGTGAAGCCTGTTGTGGTTATCATGATAAGATTTCAGTCTTATCTTAAAGGAAGTAAAAATTTTTCTGAGGCAAAAGCAGGAATCGAAGGAATAAGCTGAAAAATACAATTATCCTGATTTGCTTGAGTTCTTAAAAATGACAAATCCTGTCATGCTCCAGCATGGATGAAGGAAGACGGAGCAAAGATAAGGAAATAGATGGGAGAATCTGCTCCATGAAGTTTATGCATCCATTGAATGCTCTGGAGCACGTGCACCAGGCCAATCCTGTGGCTGCCTCTTCCCCTTCTCCTCAGCCTCTCTCCCAGTTCAGTAACTTGAGGCAAATGACAGTCATGGGTGCCAGCAGTAAGAAGAGGTGAGAGCAGAAGATTTCATGTTGTTCCAGCGCTGAGAAATGCAGTGAAACTGAGTGCTCAGGTTGCTGACATATGTTGTGGAGACAGATTTCTTCAGTATGCAGACTGAAATGCATAATCTGAACAAGGTTATGAGCCAAACATCTACAGTGTTTATTGAAAACATCCCTGATGTTTAAAATTCTGTGGTCTTCTGAAATCCAACCCTGCAGTTATTTCTCCCTTTCAGAGAAAACGAGACACATAGATGCTCTGGGAACACATGGGTCCCTTTTCTTTGCTCCCTCCCAGCAGAAGAGACAGTTTAGCCTGCTTTTCCTGGTTCACATCCTGCGATGAATCACTGCAGACAAACAGCTCCAGCAGAGAGACGGCTCAGAGGCCCTTGCAGGAGCAGAAGAGGAGCTGTCTGTCACTCTGGGCAGGGTTCACTGTGCAGAGACAGGGAGATGGGAGGAGAGTGATTTATGTGGGTGACTTTATGAGGGTGTCTGGTGTTCAGATACAGTGTGGGATTTTTATTTGAAAAACAAACAAATGCAAGTTATACTTCTCTGACTGGAAAACTGAGTTCTTTAGCCAGTCCCTCTCCTCATTGCTCGTTCTTTTAACTCTCACTTGTGCTAAGCTGCTTTAGAAGTATTTTTGGAGATATTCAGCCTTGGAACGCCGTGTTCCCCCTAGCTGTTTTCAAACTTCCTTGCATGACGTTCCTTTCCCCAGCACTGGTCTTTACGCCAGCCAGAAATAAGGATATTGCTGACCACAAAAGAAGCCTTGTCTACCTTCTCCAATAACTACTTTAAAGACTGTAACATATCTGCAGAGGGATTTTAGCATATTTTAAAATGCCAAAGGACTTTTAAAGACAGTGTCTGGTGACATTATGTATGACAACTCTTCTCTGCAAAGGTGGAAAGTGAGAAGAAATAAAAGCTAGACAGGATTATTTATTCAAATGTACCCAGACTTCACTCTGTGTGAAGGGGTACTGTAACATCTTAGCTCTTGTAAAACTGACCCTTGTGCCTGCCTGTGCATGTGTGTGTATGTGTAAGAGAAAAAGAGGGTGCAAGTGGGAATACTCTTGTGGTAGTATGCAGAATTCTTCTCATCCATGAGGCTCTGGTTTTCTGTAATTGATATCTTGAAAATTCAGAAGTCCTGTAAATAAAAGACATTAAGGCTTTTATATAGGAGAACTGCTAAAGGTCTACAATTCCAGACATCTATGATCATTTCTGTTGTTTTAATATCAGCTATTTGGTTTGTACATTGTTTCCCATCAAGTATCATCCTAGCAATCTATTGGCCTGCCCAAGACTGTGTAATGAATTGAGACTAGACAAGAACTAGAAAATATTTCATCTTTGTGTGAATAAAATATGTAAGATATTGTTAAAGGTAGTTTTCCAGAGCATTGTTGCAATGTAAGCTGGATTCCTGCCATGTACACCAAGAGGACATGTTAGCCCTCTTCCAATGTTCTATTGCAGTGTGTTCTGGTAAGCACATTCCCTTACTGCTGTCCTGGATGTTGCTAAAACTGCTGTGTGTCACCACTGCTGGTGTTAACACACAGGGAGAAAACTCTGAGACCCCTGAACTAAAGCATATCATTACTTTCTCAAGTAAAATTTTATTACTATTTATCTTTTCTCTGATGCCATGTACCATTATATTGGTCATATTGGTTAACTGTCCATCATGGTACTTTTAATTTCTGGAAAGCACATTAGACTTTTCATGGAAGGGACTGAAATCCTTCGAATTTTAGACACTCACTTGCACTTGCAAATGTTTTTTGGTGTATATAAAATACATGAAATGCACATATACACACATACACACACACAGACACACACAAATGTACAAAATCTGATGGTTATTTATTTTATTGAGAGCTGTTAGGCTGTATTGAGAGCAGACATATGCATTAGCTTTCCATTTGCTTTCTACTCAGTTTAATACTGAATGCTATAAGCAATTATCCTATAGTAAAAAGAAATTCAACCCATACTGGTTCTAGGAGTATTCTGTGCTTTAAAAGTCCCCACAGACCTCACATTAAGCATGCAATGAGTAGAGCATAGATTTCCTATTCAAACACAGCACACCCATTATTATGAATAGGCCAAATAGATAGATATTCTCTCTTCCTTTCAGGTGTCCAGGTAGAATCAGTTGTAACCTTGGCTTCAATAATTTTGAGGAGAAAATGGATTTACCCTGAATATTTCCTGATCCCATGATAGTCTCATGGCATGTAATTAAATGTGCAATTACTCTTAGCATGAACATTTCTATGGTGTGTGTTACGAAGAATGGTTTGATTTCTCTAACAAATCTTTCTGTGGGAAGAGATTCTCTACTGTTTTTTGTGAAAGGTTTTAGTCATAAAGAAAAATAAAACATGAGAAAAATATTCTAGGAAAGGTGATTTAGTTTAGTAGGTGAAAACCTTAATGTTTTAGCACACTTTTCTGTGGCTTGTCGCAGAGTAAAGTGAGGATGGTCCTAAGGGGACTCTCCTGAGCACTTTGCTTCAACATAAGCCAGTGACAACTGTCTTTGCCACTGTGCAGAGCACTTAAATCTCACTTTCAGAATAATTTCTGTCATTCAGCAGGCTAATAAGTTCCTCTAAAAGGTGTTGTTCCACTACTTCTCCATCAAATTCGTTCAAGATACTCATGACTCTACCACACAGAGAAAACACATATTGCTAGTGTGAGTTAATTCATTTTCTACCATAAGCACCAAGATCATGCCTTTTTTAGGCAGGAAGTGGCAGGGCTGAGGGACAGTACTAGGTCTGAGTTTCTACCTGTAACCTTATAGACAATAGCAAAATCTAAAGAAAGGAACAAAATGTAAAAGCACTTAATGACAAATGCATTTAATTTTGGTGAAGATCAAGCAATTTGGTGATTCTTAAATTTTAGTTGTATTGATTGAGCTTTTATCACATTGTGCTTTTCTTACCTACCTTCTTTTCCATAGACTTATATCCAGAGAAGCTACTCTCCTGACTCAGACAAGACTGCACGTGAATGGGAGCAGCCGTCTTGGAAATGCTTTTGTTATTCATCAGAGACCAGTTGAACTTATGCCAGTCTCTTTGATGGGGCCTCATTCAGAAGCCATCAGGATCAATGGAAAAACTCCAGTTAACAAGGCCTTGATGCCAGTCCAAATCTGATACCAAAGTTCTTCCAAGAAGGATCTGCTTATGGTAACATAGAGTATGGTACTTGATAGTTCTTTTGCACAGGCAAATTTTTTATGTGAAAGAAAATGTATTTGCTTCCATTCCACTACTGAAAAACTTGCATGTGTTCTTTGGCAGATGTTGAAAGCAGATCAGAAGCAGATGATGTGAGAGCAGCAATATGTCCCCGAGCAACAGCAAAGCAGCAGGTGCAGGATGAGCATATGCCAGATTCCCATCAGCAGAAGGAGCTGCACGGAGGACTATCTGGGACTGCATGTGAGGTGCATGCTCCACTTTTCTTCTGACACTGGGGGAATATTAATAAGTCTTCATCAGGCCAAGCAAATAATTGGCAAATTTAACTTTCAATTATGTAATAATTCATAACATAAATATCTAGAGACTGTAGTGCAAGAATATTTCTCATGCAAAACAACCTGGGTCTTTAAAAAGCCTCATATTTTACTTTTAAAATTGAATTTCCAGAAAAAATAATGAAGATAATTAGAAACTTAGCTGGCCTCAAATCCTTCCTACACATCCAAGAATATGAAAAGTTTCCATTACTTTATTTTTTTAAAAAAATAACAGACAATAGTTTCAAAAAATAATGTATAAAGTTAATTTGAAGTATTTTGATGAGACCAGTTCTGAGACATGCTTTAAAAAAAAATAAAATAAGAAAAGTAATAGTTCTGAAATGTTTTTTTCTGCTGTTCAGCCCTGGCCCTCTACTTTGCTTTGAATGGACTGAAAAAAAACATGTCTATTATGATCAAAACTGAGCAATTCTGGATATAAGTTACCAATTTTTCTCCAGTGTCAAACTATGGTCTTCTGGGTGGAACTGAACAAAAATCTGGTTTATAAAATACATATGCATATGTATGCATTTTACCTTGAGACAAAGCCAAGACACTTAAAAAACAAAAAGCATCACACCCTCCACATAAGAGCCATCAAAAAGCAGCCAGTGCACAAGAGGATAAACTGTCTTGCACTGTGCTGAATCTGTTTCTAAACTACTGCTGTGTCATACTATTTCATGAAACTCATCTTGAGGGACAGAGGTCCTTTCTTTCTTTCTTCCCAGCTTTGGTGGAAAAAAATCTTAGTAAAAGTTACAGGAAGATTTGGGTTTGACACTTTTTTCTCTTAAGAAAACCCTTCTCAGAAATCTCAAGTTCTTCTCTTGAACCATATGATGACATTTAACGAACCAATTAGAAAATTAAATAAATAAATTTAAAAAGAAAAATAACCATTTTTTCTCTTGTTCAAGCAGTATTGAAAGTCCACAGGGCAGTACCTAAAAGAGAGAAACAAAGCATCTCCATTGAAACAAAGCATCTCCACTGGCCTAAGTTTTTATCTCTTATTAGTATCTAAGGAGCTAATAGCATGACAAGGATTTCGTGAATTGTGTTTTGGAATATCTTGCATTTTCATTAATGCAATCTAATGCAAAAGGTCTAGAGCAAGTGTTAACAACACAAGGAATTCACTTTGAGATGACCAGTGAAAAATTGGGCTCTAAGTAATTCACAGCAACACACTGACAGATTTCCCAGCTACAACTAATCCCAGAAATCACTTTATTGCTAACCTTGAATTTTTAATCAGAAATTAATGAAGATACTGGAATGGGAATTCATGGACTGACAGCCTCAACTATATATTGATAAATGACATGTGGGTATAACAAATGTTTGAAGTGGCGATTTAAATTAACCAACCTGACTCTGCACGGAAGTCTTAAACCACCTGTGCGACTTCCCCCAAACCATGTCTATCTATGCCCCATGCTCCTAAATACCACAGAGGCTATAAACCTAATCCTCTAATCCTCATAAAGATACTAGGAGATTGAACCTTGTATGACTTGCAGTGCCACACTGACACTACATTCAGATCTTGGTAGAAACCACTGCAAGAACTTTGTAGCTATCCCTAAGGGAATTGCCTTTGCAGTAAGAAATGAAAATATTAGTTATTCCAGACAAACTAGAGGGATTTCTTGGAGCCATAGGAGAATTAGAATACTGGTGAGGAACTAAAATATCTTAGCATTTGTTAGGAAATCCTACAGCCCTATTCAGAAACATCTCCCACTTACATATTCATGGAAGACAGGCTAGGGAAAAATAATAATCACCAAGGCAGCCCTCCTCCCAACAAATAAAGGGGGCAATTTTCAGTTAAAATATCTGAATTTCTTCAAGGAGCTTTTGAAAAGACCTTTCTGGTTTAAATTGGGAAAGATTTGTTTGTGCTAGAGCATTAGCAGGAAGGATGGTATGGGCCATGATGAAAATCAAGCTGGAAAATCTAGGGAATGATAAAATACTGTAGTTTGAAAGAACATGTTATAAACCCATGTCTGAAAAAATACATTCTTCATCTTCTCTTCTTTCCCCCAATTGAATCCAGAAGATACACAGGTTGAACCCATTTGGTAATAGCATCTATAATTCAGAAATTATTCACAATTATAATACTTAATTTTATGTGTAAGTTCACTGAGGTTTTCTAAATAAATTATGCTTTTCCACAATATGTACAGATTTATTTATCCAAAGTGAAATGAAATATACTTAAAAATAATTTTGTGACAGCTGGCAATGAGTCCATTGGAACCAGATGCCACTGGGGATAGACAGAGAGCATCATTTTCCAACCACTCTTCTACCCTCCTCGAATCTCCTACTGCATGAGAGACTGCACAAACAGGAATAAGAGTCAGTTATGCTAATGCTAGTCACACACCATACCACCACAGAAAATCCCTACAGAGGATCTGCAAGACATAATTGCTTCCCTTTAGAGAGAGCGGAGCAAAGACTGTCTCCTCAAATCCTTTGGAAAAGAAGAGCTGAGGATGAACAGCTGGACATAACTGAAATAAAAGAAAGTATTTTGAGGCTTTTTGCAAATATCAAATGAACACAAGCAGCTTAGCTGCTGCTTAAGCTGTGGATCCAGCTAGTGTTCTTGAGAGATTTCTATCTGCAGAGTCTCAGCCTCTGGCCAATTTGAATACTCTCACAGTCTCAGGAAAGAGGATTTTGTAGCTTCCTCTAGCTTGACATGTAGGTACTCTGTTCAGCTAGTGTCACAGATGAGTGGAACACTCCTCACCCAAAGGAGAGGAGCAGTAATATGTTTCACTGAAGTAAAAATATAATTTGAGAGATTTCAATAAATTTGATGGAATGTAACATATTTTAGAAGAATCCACAATGAGACTGGAGACACAAGAGAGCCACACATAAGCCAGGAGTATTCCAGCTTCCAGGTTCATCACAGTGCGTGTCTGTTGCTCCTTAGTCTACCTGAACCAAAGTACAGCCTGGAGTCAAGTCTATCCATCACAGCAAGCTTTCTGGATAACTGAAATAATTTTGTAGATTCTCAGATACTAGGAAAGCTTTACCACAATGAAGATGGGAGCTAGGAACCTTACTGTCAGGTATTTCTTTGAAAATGTCACTCCAGCAGTGCAAAAGGATCTTTCTACTGTCCTGCCTTCATCCCCTGCCCTTCAGCTGCAACTCTGCCAGAGCCGACCATAATTTCTGTTTCTTTCCAGTTTTGTTTTGTTGTCTGGTTGGCTTTTTTTCTCCCTCATATTTGTATAATTACAGTATGCAGTCGTCTTCTGTCAGCAGGAAACATATGAGAAAAGGCTTGGAAATTTATATGCTGAAGCTGTCTACCCTCTTGCAATCCCAGCAAGAGCTGGGCTTTAATCCTTTAAATATCAGGATCTCATTAAAGTTTTCTTTTCCCCTTCTAATTCTCAGTATGATTCACAACGGAATTGAGCATTAGGCTGTTTAAACAGTAAAACATTTACACAGAGGAACTCCAGCTGTAGTGTAAATACTATTTAACAAGATTTTTTTAAAAGACATAGTCCTGGAAAAGTCATTATAGCTATTTGTTTGCCAGAAACTATAGGAATAGGAGAAAAATCCTTTGTGTGTCATTTATTATTGTCACTTTATAGGTCAGGGAATTATAAACAGCTCTAAATATTTTGCAATAGCAACTTTTTACTGAAAGATCTTCTTTTTAAAATGTAGTGTCTGGTATTTTAGCTGTTGCAATTCTTCAGTGCATACTTTCAGTCAGTTGAGCTGAGTTGCCTAAGATTTTTTACAATTATGGATGCCAAGAAGAGTTTATAGCCACATGTTAATGCTACCAATTTTTCTTACTGTGTATATAAATCTTGTACCAGAATTACAACTGTCAGTCAGAAAATATCTTTTACAAGTATGGCTGATAGATGGTTTACTTAATCTAATAGCTTCCAATCCACATAAAGTTAGTTAAGAGTTCCTGCTATAACCTGTGACAAACTTGCATAAAACTCATATAAATTCCATAAATATACACTACTTCTCATCAACTTTAATTCCTTGTTCTGATATATAATCCATAGTAAATTTGCTACAACCTATTGATAGGCTCCATATGAGTCTCAGACATTTTTTTTGCATAGGATTAAATATTCTGAAACTCTCAAAAACCCACACAAGAAAATTGTTACGACTGTCCAGTGCTTTTAAAGCCAGTATTGTCCTGTAACCTTTGGCTTTTTATGACAAGGGACTCCAAAGACAAACTAACTTCCTTGCAATGTAACATGAGTTCCTTACTATACTTCTGAGATAATGCATCCAATGCATTTAAACACCCTTAAGAAGCCATTTTATTTTCTCACTTCCACAAAAATTCTTGGTGAAAGACCAGACTTTAAATGTATATCAAAACTTCAGTGAAGTTACTTAGGTGGTTAGACACATTCCTACTGGTTTTACAGGTTTATCCTTGGTCCTTACATTTTTGAAAAGAAAAGAATACCTTTGCATTTGCACAACACTTGGAAACAGAGCCAAGAGACCAATATCCACTGTTCAAAATATGGTCAAAAAATAAAAATAATGCAGCTATACTGGTGCAACTGAAAATTATATGCAAAAACATTTTCATTGAAGCAGTGAAAAATTTTGTCAAGGAAAAATTAGTAATCCAAGATAATATATGAAATCATCATTCAGTTTTGTTTTCCTCACAATTATACTCTTAGAAAACAGGAATTACCTTTACCAAGGAAGGCCAAAGAAGTAACTAAGCACAAAAGCCTAAGATAAGCAGTTGCTGTGAAGTAATCATGATATCAAAAAGGGTTTATCATACTTTTCTAATATTTCAGAGCTTACACCAAAAATAAAATATGACACCTGAATTAAAACCTGAGTGTGAGTTCACATAATGTAGGAAATCAGAGAGTTCTTAGAAAAGAGCGAGGTTGATGACAGAGTTTTTTTTAAAAAAACAACAACAACAACACAAAAAACCCCACAAAAAACACAACAACAACAACAACAAAACCAAACCCACCAGAACTCTTGAATGTGTGCAGTTTTCCAAGCATGATATCTTTTCAGAATTCAGTAAGGATAGCGTGTTAATCTAAGGTTAAAATCAGAACAAAGGCTGCTATGCTTGTGTCATATGTGCTTCTCTTTAAAAATGTCAAATTACCTGGACCAGTTGCTCAGTATGTGAGCTAGACAAACCAGGGAGATTAGATATATATTCTACACCAGATATTAAATTTTGGCTCTAGCTCAGCAACAGAAGATTCATTCTTCATGTACCTACAATGAACAGACAGTTGCAAGCTGTTTTTCAAAATAAGGATTCTTTAGACCTAAGCATCAGTCCTATTTTAAAGTCCATGCAGTTGACCTCATGTTGTCATTAAAATATGAGAAAAAAGCAGACTTTGTAAGAACATAGTCTTGTCAGGGTTATTTTTCTAATGGAACTTCCTCTTTGCTTTACCAATTACGTATTTTCAGTCCTTTCCTTGCTCTTTTTCCACTCCTTCTTCAAGTCCTTTCTTTCCCCCACCTCAGAACTGTCAGCTCTGAGCCAGTAAACTTACACAGATAGTAACAAGCTAAGTGCATCATCCTGCTTGGTGATAGTATGTGAGTGAACTGAAAACATAGAGTTGCCAAGAGAAATTTGTTGAAGAGTCAATTTTTTAAGGCTGAATGAGAAACCATAATGCAAGCCCAAGTCCTGAGACATAATAAATCACTGATGACAGCTATTTCCCATGAGAATGGCTACCCTGGCAACAAAGTATCCTTGGTCAAGCCTTCATTTTGCTGATTTTGCTCTATCTGTAACAGATAAGAGAGGTGTAAACCATGTTCCCCAACAAAATACCTACAGTAAGTATAGAAGGGCTGCTTCACAGCAGAGAATCACAAAAAGGTAGGGCTTGGTATCCATATAGTGGATGCTCTCAACCTTCAGCTCTGCAAGGGCCCTTGATGTCTTTTCTAATACCAAGAATCTTATTTCAGTATTTAATCTGTAATAGAAAATGCAGTTCATTCTCCAAAAAGAAGTAAGTAGTGGACATGCTGCAAACCTGGACTAAATGTGCTTTATATGTAACTGTTTCTTGTAAGTACTAGATGTATCTACCTGTTATTAATGTAATTAATCAATTATAAGGAACATTAAAAGTAGGATGACTAAAGTTCTTAAAAGCACCATTAGAGAAAAAATTTCACTTTTATACACATTTTTACTTTCTTATGTATGCTATTACTTTGCTTTAAAAAATTTGTATGCATTCCACTCCATTCCTTAGCAATATTTTACATTTTTCAATAATTTATGTATCAAATGTGCTCATCTCAAAAGCCTACTTCTGCTTCTTCCCAGACCTTTAGTGACTTGCAGTACTCAGTCTATCTACTTTCTTTCTTGTACATCATTGCTGCTGTTAAAAGTTCTCCAGACTAAGTTTTGAAAGTAATAAATACAAGCCCAGTGTTTCACAGCTTACAGTGATGTCTGCTTCTTTATGGAAGTCTAGTCTTTATAACCAGTTATTCACTTGTCAGGATATGAAAGCACAAATGTCAGTTCTGGCAATGCATAGAATAGAAAGAAACCTATCTCATGTCTTATTTACACTGCAACTGTTTACTGTCCACTTATACAAGATAAGGATTCAATTAGTTAAAAATTTCACAGAGCACCTGGTTCACATTCCATTGCAAGCAAATTCATTACACTTTTGACAATTTTTTTGTCTATTACTCCAAATGCATTTTAGCTGTAAAGCTGCTGCAAGTTCCACACAGGGAAGGTCAAAAGCGCCAAGTTCTCTGACCTTAAACAAGAAATTTGAAATATTATGGGCCTAAACTCTGACTCACAAACCCAACTCAGCAGATGCCAAAATCAGTCTAGACTCATATTTTCCCAGGAAACAGGCTGCAGTAATCCCAGCCCATGAGACATACTCTGTGCTTGAAGAAGAGGGCAAAAGGACCACAGCTTATCTGACAACCTGATCTTCCTCTTAATACCTCTTTTAAAGGTCTGTATGCTCCTCACCACCTCCATTAAAATATAGTTCTTAGGACATAGGCAGAAGGCACAGAGTTCTCTGCAGCAGCTATGAACGTCTTCCAGGCTATCTACTTGCTGTTTCCAATCCTTGCCAATAAGGGCTGCAGGAAACTGTAAAACTAATCTACATAAAATACATTTGGTAAATTGTTTTAAAGAGAAATACCTTATCAAAAAGTAGATGAATAATCAAAAATACAATGGGAAAAATCCTATTTAGCTACATTATTCTGTTTCTACTTAATGGGATCTTTCAAATGATTATAAGTCTTCAAACCCAAGAGCTACATCAAGTCAGTTTTGATCATCGAGCGTGCTTAATTAGATTACTGTTATGTGTCTCTGACAATATACACATCTTTGAAAAATTTGTTTTCAGTGCACCAGCACATTAATAATTACATTATCTGTGTGAAATTAATGAGTGAAAACAAAAATTATCTGGTTATAGAATTTCTGGTTTCTTGGACTGGTGACATAGCAGCACAACTTCTGTATCACAAAATTAACAGCATACTGAGTATGTGTATGTGTATGGCCAGACTTCGCGAACGAAGTGACCCTTCCAGCCTACGCAGTGGATTTTTTAGGTGAGGCACAGCGTGCGCAGAACTGGCCCCACCATTTAAGTCCTGAGGTCCATCTGCCATGGCCGAGCGAACTTGGACGGTGACAGTGAAGTGCTCGGGACTAGAACCTAC
>JAOXXN010000446.1:83812736-83831815 GCA_026770055.1 Myrmophylax atrothorax
ACTTCTTAACATATCAAAAACAACGTTAGAAGAAAAAACCATTGACTGAATGCTGAAACTGGATAATTCTGAAACAAGAATTACCCATAATAATTTATTAGTAAACTTTACTTTGAAATGGCTGCAGTTGTCTTTTATGATCTTGTCTTAAATTATGTTTCTTCTGTCAGTTTTAGATTTTAAATATTGCTAAATATAAATATTCAAAATAATGAGGAAGTTGCACATTTTAAAAACTTTAGGAATAAAATTAGGAAAAAAGTCATTATATTTAGAAAGCAACTCATTCTACTAACTTTTATCCATCTTCTAGCTTTAAGTGTGTAGGCCTTATTTTTTAATTTCCTTTTTATCTACAGCTACAAAGATTTTATCTTTCCTTGCCTTCCCTTTCCCTATCTTGTCTCTCTTTTTCTTCCTCCTTCTTCTGCATCTCTGCAGTGTAAATAAGTTTACAAGTACTGAAGTCCTGGAGTAGTTAAGCTGTTTAGAAGTCTGTGGAAGATGGGGAGTCTGTTCATTCCTACACAAGTTTTTTTGGTGAGTGAAATTGTCTGGAAACAACCCAAAATCTAGCACCACCACTGGTGGCTCTTGCTTAGCCAAATGACAGCAAAGGTTTTGTGTTTGTTTTTCTAATGAGCCAAATGACACATCATGTCGTCTGTATTCAGCTTCAATAAATTGATGTTACAAGCATTTAATCAGCTTTGACACTTATAAGATTTTGACCTTGTATATAAATGGGAAATTGTGATTCAGGCAGCATGAATTTGTGAGCACCAAATTTGAAAAAGGAACAGATTTTTTTCCAGCACTGGCTGAGCTGTTCATCTCTAAGAAAAAAGCCAGTTTTAGACTTCACAGGCTGGACAGAGAAAAAAATTAAAAAAATTAAAACAAACAAACAAAAGAGACAAAGAATGAGAAAAGAAAGAAATAGAAGGAAGAAAAAAAAAGAAATTATACTTTCTGAAAAAGAATTGCAGCACTGCCCATCCAGCCTGTCAACTGCTACAGACTTTCCAGAAGCACCACTCTCTAAAGTTGTCAACAGTGTATTTTATAAAGACATACAGTCAGCAAAGAAGCAGGTAGCACAGAGATAGCCTTTATTCAGCGCAAGAGGCACGCACAACCCTTCTCCAAATTGTTAGACACTTACAGCTGTTCATCAGTAAACCACACTGTTAGCGATGAAACCATGGAAGAACAGGGTATTGCAAATTTCCAGACCAAGCCTGCAAAAGACATTGTGAGACTGCAGCATGGAAAGTCAGGCCTTTGGAGACTTCTACTCATGCAAACAATCACTGGACTACACAAACTTTAGGAGTAAATTATTGGAGTTGGAAGAATAAAAAAGACACTCCAATTTCAGGGTTTCCCTACCACAACTCTGGGATTAGAGGTCCAGGCCTTAACATCATCACCATATGTCAGGCTGTCTCACATTTTGCTTGTTAAAACATAACCTATTATTTTTATATTTGTTATATAAACAGTAGCCAGGAAATTCTTTTAAACTTCTATTACTTATGCAGTATTTCCTTCTCCTCAGATATTTAAGAGACTTATTCTTAAGCAGGCAGAGAATGGTTCCCCTGTTCATGATTTGTCTGTTTCAAGTAGTGTAAGCTTTATTGGTTTCTCTTTCTGACATCTGGATCAGAGGACTTGAATTCTGCATTGAGTAAGTGATGAGTGCACTTTGGCCTGGAAGTGTTCAGGCTACTGATTCAGTGAATATATTCAGGCTAGGGAAAGTAGTAGGTGTCTAGTTTCAAATACTTGGTTTTAAAAATAAAATAAATTAAAAAATATTTTTACAAAACCTCTTTACAGCAGAATGGTTTTTATTGGATTTAAAGACTTCTCTTAGTTTTGGAAAGTAGAAAAATATTTAAAACAGAAGCCTCCTTTAGCATTACATATGTATTCAGACACAAGCAAATACTCTACTTGCCTGTTTACCATATATTATGGTAACCTAAATTTTCAATATTTTTACTCAAGTAAATGAAAAATTATACATAAATTGTACAGATTTTCATCTTGGTTCCATCCCAGTCCTAATGCATTTCATGAAACTTGTTTTCTCCATGGCACAACAACTACCTACCTTTAGCTGTCAGCAAGGTTTTATGTCAATTGAAAAATTGCTATTCCACAGAATACAATTTTTATTACAAGTGCAGCTGTTAAGTGACATAAGTAGGTACCAGTACAGAGGTACCAGCCAAGTATTTGTTGAAATCATGCAGTTATATCTCATCACATAGAATAATTTCTGTCTACATTTTTAAAAAATTGGTTCACAAGATTGTATTTGTCAAGCACTGCAGGAACCAACAGAGGTTCAGGGGCTTGTGTTTCCTGGAACATGTCTTTTTTAAAACTTGCACTCTTTTTTTACCTAGAGGATCTTTAGACAATGACAATATTTTTCACTGAGGCATACAGTGATAGGAGAAGGGGAAATGGCTTCGGACTGAAAGAGGTTAGTTCTAGGTTAGATAAAGTAAGAAATTCTTTAATGTGAAGATAGTGAGGCACTGAAACAAGATGCCCAGAGAAGCTGTGGATGCCCCATCCATGGAAGTGTTCAAAGCCAGACTGGATGGGTGTTTGAGCAACCCGGTCTAGTGGTAGGTGTCCCTGCGCATGGCAGGGGGGTTGGAACGAGGTGATCTTCAGAGTCCCTTTCAACCCAAGCCAATCTATAATTCTATTCTGTGAAGGGATGGAAAGTGACTACAGAGACTATTCAGCTCTGCAGTAGCATCACCAGTTAGCAGAAAGCTAGGCAGCTCTAAAGAATGAGGTAGAAGGAGGGGTGTGTGTGTAAGAAAAGTGCTCACAGCTGGAAGGCCCAGGATCAAGGTAGCAGCTGAGCTTCTAGTGTTGCCTACAGAACTGGTTGTGAAGATAGACTGGACAATCTCCAGGAGATTGATCTGGATTGTCTCTGAGCAGCCTGGTTCATCATTTCATCTGCATCTAATTTTGGAAGCTGGCCATGCTTTGAATGGGATTTGGTTGGTCTTCTATCTCTGGATTTTTTTTCTTAATATCAGTCTGATGAAATCTTCAAAAGGCTATGAATCGAATGTATTTCAAAACTTTTATGGAATGTAAGGGTAAAAGTTTTAGTCAACTACATCTGACCTACCCATTCTTATTTCTCCTTATAATTAAAAAAGGTTGGTATGATTTGTAAGATTTAATTAGTGGAATTTTATAGCGGAGATCCAAAGTGGAATACAAATACCTGAAAAGAACCTGCTTCTCCGACCATTCAGATGTAGATGACTGCAGTGAGGAGATATGCAAGATCTATTGCATCACAAGTGTCAAAACAAGTGATTAGAATAATAATAAACATCAAAGGCAAAAATCACATTTTCAAAATTCTCTAAGGGATCTATTAACCCAATTTGCCTCTCTCAGCAGCAATTTATACCTATTAAGTTCTTATGACTCTTTAAGAGTTATTGTGCCTTAAATGCCTAAATCTCTCAAATATACTATGAAATGTGACTGGTATCTTCTACCAACATATATAAGTTGATAATGCAAGAGAAAAGCAGGAAGTCATGTGAAAAAATATCAGGACATTAGTTAAAAATCTTTGATATTTTCTTATACATTGATTTATATTAAGTTAAATTATGCAAGCTATACAAAACATGCATGTGTGACTTTTACGTGTAACACTTCTATCTATGAGACATCACACCAGCGTATGCAATCTCCCACTTCCCCACTGACAAAAGCAGCAGTGGATAAATCCATACATTTACTCTACAAGAACAGAATGGCATCAGTCACAAACATACTATAAAAATCTGGGGTTTGAAAACATCTCTAGCCTTTCTTCATTACCACTGCTGGCAGGATGCAACACAAAACCTTCTGAAAAAGAGTATAATCATAAAAATGTGCAGAAGATTATATTAACAATTCAGAATGAATAGGCTCCTGCCATAAAAATCATGCTGGTGCTGAAAGAACATGTTCTTTTACAATAAGTTGGTGATGATTCATTATTTTACAAGAGTAACTGGAGTAAGGATTACAATAATGAAATCAATGACAAAAGTTGTTCAGTTTACATGAGGGTTTTTTTTGCTTTTTATAGTCAGCAGTGGAATAGCATAATCCTGGGGTTAAGCCTGATGCCAGAAGAGCTCTTGAAGGCTCCAGCTGATCACATTATATAAGATGACAACAAAGACTGTAAGTGATGTTTTCAGGAAGTAAGTATGGATACATTTTCGAAAAAGGGGACATTTGATTAGGCTTGCTATAAGATAGAGAAATAAAGAAAGGACCAGCTCTTCCTCAGTGTTCTGGCACATAGATCATGTATAGATCACATAGACATTTTGAAGGAGCTATCCAAAAGCAGTTGCAGTTATTTCTATGCATGCTGTATTTTAGAACCATTCATTTGGGTGATGGCAACAAAGACAAATGCTGTATGAATGACCTTGGGATTCAACATAGAAGCTTTACTACCAAGTGTAGTGAGCTGAACAGTTTTAACTTCCTGAGGTTTGAAGTCATCAAAACTATTTATAAAAACTGCTACTTTGTGTGTTTCAAGTTAAGCAACTTGCTCAGATGTGACTCAGAATTCTTCCAAATAACATTTTCCTCTTAGCTATCTTTATACTATGAATATATTCTGACATATTGCAATAAACAAATAAATACTGATTTAATAGAATTTTGTTACAGTGCTAGTGGGACTACTGGACCATAAGACACATGAGGAAAAGGGATATATGACAAACTCAATGTTGTTTGACTTAGGAAATATTACAAGTTTGACCATATATCATCACTCTAAAGGCTGACTTTAAGAGAGGCCAATAATTTTTCCTGGGAACACCAAAACCCTGGCAAGTACAGAAGTGACCTTTTCACTGCCATATTGTACTAAAATCCAGCTACTAAATCTGGTTCAGAACCTTTTGAGCCAAAACTTTATCCAGACCATCATATTTACTATCCATCAATGGATATCTGTCAAAATTATATATACTCTTCTTTTGAATACACTGATAGTTTTGACACTCACAGAACCTTTTGGAAATAAGCTCCACAATTTATAAACTCTTCCATTCTCTTAGTTTGCATGTCTCAAAGATTTAAGGCTTTAATAGGGTGCATAAATGGGGTTTTTGCTTGAGGTGTAGCAAAGCTTGAGAACAGCTGAATTCAAGTAAAACAAATGTAACTTGCATAAATGCTAGGAAAGTTAGGTTCTTGTAACATGAAAAAAAGTGCCTGCTGCTCTCTTCTTGTGGAAATGTGACGAGGTTGGGGTAAATCAGCTTGACAATCTCAGTATAGATCTCAGGGCAGGTTTTCAGTTACTGCAGCTTTGGCCTGATGGGGACTGTTTTAAGCTGAGAAAGCAATATTTTAAGTTGTGCTTTAGGTGATCTTTTATTTAAACAAGAATTTCCACTTTCTAAAATTATTTGTATGTTTTGGAATATGTTTATGGCCAAATTGATTCACAACCTCTTGTTGGCTTTCCATCTCCATAGTTACAGTCTTTGGGGGTTAGGGGATCTGGGGAAGGAAAGCAAAGGTCTAAAACTTGGCTAGCAGAGTCTTTCCCTCATCCACTGACATATAAGATGTGAAATGGTTAGCCTTGCCTCTAACCTGGTTTGACCAAGGAGGACAAAAAATGTCTGGGTTACCCCAGGAGGCCTTTGATCAGAGTCCAGTAAGAGATTTGTGGCCAGACACCTTACTTACTTTGAAGAGCATGACTGACAAACAGCCATATAAACATTAACCTTCAGCCTCAATGGGTTCAACTGTTCCCAGTCAGCTGGAGGCATTTTACGTGAGGACTTCTGCATAATCTTCTCCACTGATAGAAATTGTTCTCATTTGTACTGTTTCATCTGAGGTACCTAATCTGCATTTTCAAAGCTTCTCTCATGGGAAGACCTGAGCAATGATACTTCCAAATATGAAACAAAACAGCCCTGAAATGTATAATCTGTCTGTAGAGCTAATCAAAGTATTTTCCTTAACATGACTGCCATAAAACATTAAAGCCTCTTCATTTGTCTAACCTCCCAAACAAGAAGCTTCCCAGATGTGTTGCTCCTCAAGGAGTATAAAGCTTCTGAAGTGCAAATAAAATGCAAATCTGGTGAAGTGAGTAGCTACACATTTTGTTTATTAGCTGTAAATTCATCCTTTTGGCTATAATGCATCCTTTGTTTCCTTCTGGTTTTAAAACAGTAGTATTTTCATCCTAAGTTCTCCAGTGACACCAACAGTAACTTAAATCGGCAGTAATCTATATATAATTTAAAATATGATCTTCTAGCATAGTTTTCCCTAATACTGTCATGTCCCTGTGCTTCAGTTCTGTGGTAGTGTATCAACATTACAGGTGAAATGCATGTTTATTATTACTGGCCAGTTTTCACCCAAGTCTCAGCTCCCAAAAGATCACATTTGTTCCGGTTATTTTCATACTATGATTAGGAGATAATAAGTAAATACATACAAGACCTCTGAGCTGGACACCTACAAGGTGGAAGCAGAAAGTTTACCTGATGGTAGGTAATTTATCTTATAATTGTGGTTAAATTGAAATCTGAATGTAGAATTTGTAGATGTTTATATAATGAATTTATAAAAATGTAAATGTGTAACTGTTAAATGTTAAGGTAGAAAACCAGGCACATTTGTAGTGGCTTGACCCTGACTGAATGCCAGGTTCCCACCAATGCCACTCTATCTCTGCCTCTTTAGCTGGACACAGGAGAGAAAATATAATAAAAGACTTGTAGCTTGGGATAAGGCCAGGGAGAAATCACTCATCAATTATCATCAGGAGCAAAACATAGTTGACTTGGGGAGATTAGTCTGAATTTACTACCAATCTAATCAGTCAGGTATATGGGAAATAAAACCAAATCTAAAAACCACCTTCCTCCCACCCCTACCTTCTTCCTAGGCTCAGCTTCACTGCCAATTTTCCTACTTCCTCCTGCAAAGTGATGCAGGATGCAGGGTGATGGGGCATGGAGACTGCAGTCGGTTCATCACATGTTATTTCTGCTGCTCCTTCCTCCTAAGAGGGAGGGCTGCTCCCACTCTTCACCTGCTCCAGTGTGGGATCCCTCTCTTGAGAGACAGTTATTCTGAACTTCTCCAAATTTGATCCAGAGGGTCGCAAGTCCTGCCAGCAAAGCTGCTCTGGCATGGGGTCTTCCCTCCACAGTGCACGGGTCCTGCCAGGACTCTCCTCCAGCACTGTCTTCCCATGGGCTCATAGCCTCCTTTGCATCCACCTGTTCTAGCATGGGATCCTCCATGGGCTGCAGGTGGATCTTAGCCCCATTTTGGATCTCCATGGGCTGCAGGTGCACAGCATGCCTCACCATGGCAGGGGTATTTCTGCTCCAGCACCTGGAGCACCTCCTCACCTTTCCTCTGTACCGACTTTGCTATCTGCAGGACTATTCCTCACATAGTCTCACTTCACTCTTTGATTGAAGTTGCACTGTTTTTTCCCCCCCTTCTTAAATCTGATATCCCAGAGGCACTACCGCTGTTGCTGATGGGCTCAGACCTTGCCAGCAGTGCGTCTATCTTGGGGCTCGCTCTCATTTGCTCTTTTGGACATGGGGGAAGATTCTGGCAGCTTATCATAGAAACAACCCCTGTATCCCCTCTGCTATCAAAATCTGGCTATACAAACTCAATACAAAAATTTAATTTTTCGTAACCTCATCTGTCTCTGTGAATAAAAATTTACATGATCTTTAGTTTTTATATGCAAGGGTTTGGGGGGAGTTTTTTGAGTAGTTTTTTGGTGTTTTTTTCTTTGCTTTTCAGACTTCTGGAAGTATTTATAGGATTTTAAGCACAATGACAGCAGTTCCATTGGCTCCAGGTGTCACAGCTATGAAGGAGATGCATTTCATTAGGCACTGCTGCAGCATTCTGGTGAGTTCTTCTTTTGACAATGTATTTCTATGTCTTATGATCTGAATAGCTGCTTATGTAGGACCTGTAATTACACAACTATAAGCTTAAAATAATTCCATTGAAGTGAATGAGCTGAAAGACACCTTTGATGGTGTCACTTTAAACAGTTATACACTAAAAACACTTGGGTATACACCCAGGCAAGACAATTACTACTGTTCAATCTTTGAAGTGTTTACAACCCAGGAACATCATTTACCACAGTGCAAGGTGGCTGCTGGAGGTTTGTGTTCTGACACAGTAGAATGATATGGCTCTGTATTACTGGCATTATAAATGCACTAAATAGGAGGTGCTTTTGGGATCAATACCTGCCCTGCCTGGATCAATGGCTATTTTTGCTGGTTGTGATGTGCACACCCTCTTAAAAGATGCAGGGTCAGGTCCCTAGGTCTAACTTTGGACATCTTCTTCTCCCACAGAGATGTGTCAGTCAAGTTAAACTCAGTAACTGCAACATCATAAAGCAGCTAAGGATCACAGGGTCACAGAATCACAGAATATTCCAGAGTGGAAGGGACCGACAAGGATCATCAAGTCCAACTCCTGGCCCTGCATCCATTCCCAAGAGTCACACCATATGCCTGAGAGTATTGTCCAAATCCTTCCAGAACTCTGTCAGGCTTGGTGCCGTGACTACTTCTGTCAGGAGCCTGTTCCAGTGCCCAGCCACCCTCTGGGTAAAGAACCTCTTTCTAATAATGAATCTAATCCTCCTCTAACACAACTTCAGGCCATTCCCTTGGGTCCTGTCAGTGATTACCACAGAGAAGAGATCAGTGCTTGCCACTACTTTTTTCCTCATGAGGAACATGTAGACTGCAATGAGGTTGCCCCTCAGTCTCCTCTTCTCCAGGCTGAACAGACCAAGTTTCCTCAGCCTCTTCACGATTCTCCCTGCCCTCCTTTCGACTCTCTCTAACAGCTTAATATCTTTCTTATATTGCAGATGTCACTGTGTACAGTGCTCTGCCAAAGGGCCATTATATCCTTGTATTCTCTGGTTATCATACATGTCACTTCTGGACTCTTAGTGTGAAAAAAACATATCCTTATGCTACAGTTTTGACACACTAATCCATGTTTCATATGGAGAATTCACTATCTCTGCACACATCAGTTCTTGAAATAGAGCAGTTTCAAAACACTTCTTGGTTTTAATATTCATTATGCATACATTCAACTAAAGGTAAAAAAACCATTCCAGATATATGCTGACAAGATTTCTTTTTCTTGGCCTATAGCTTTTGTTCACTTTTGATCAGAATTATAGCAGAGCTACCCATGGATGGTAGTTCAGCAGTCCCAATACTAATATCTCACTTTGGAAGAGTTTTTAACTTACCTGTTCCTGACCAAAAGGCAGAACACTGTCGTGTTTAATATACTCTCTGTGGACAAAATTTTTAACTTCATTAATCTTATCATAATTCATGTTAAAAATCTGAACAGTCAAGTCCTTTTTTTTTTTCTCATCCACCAGACTTTAAGAGCTATCATCTTCTCATTGTCACAGTGAGGGATGAGTGCACTGCAGAGGGACCAGCCTCCCCAGATGGATGTTTTTAGTCTCTCCTTCTCATTAACTAACTGTGTGATCTGTGGAAGAACAAAAGCATAGGAGGCCATGAAGGTGGTCCAAAGACATGGGAGCTAACAGTAGGAAGACCCTCAATGACACTCCAATGTTATCTTAAAAAAAAAAAAAAAAAGAAAAAAAAGAAAAAGAAAAAGATATCTGGAAGAATTTACCACTTTGGTCAAAATCCTTCTTTCCCTCTCCCCCTCGGGTTTTGATGATACATTTTCAAATAGCAGAATAGCAGAAGCTGAAAACGATTTCAGCAGGTTCAGCAGCAAGGACAAAAAAATGTTGATGTGCAAATGTATTGCTGCCTGCAGTTTAAGCTCCCTTGTGCTAACAAGCTATTTCTTCCCTTCTTCTTCTTACTGCTTCTCCCCTCTCAGACACTTCATAGCAATCTCAGTATTTTTGTCCTTCTCCCTTCCTCTTGGTTCTGTCCCCAACACCCTTATCACTGTCTTTTTCAACTGTGCTCCCACTTAGCTCACTGCTGCCTAAGTGAAAGGCCAACTTAATGAAAAAGAAAAGTAGTTGATACACTGATTTTCTACCCCAAGTCATATGGCAACAAAATAATAATACAAAAATATATGTGTAATAGTTTTGCTTTGTGATTTCATTAACAGCCCAAACCTGCCTAGTTATTGGATCAAGAGGAAACCTTTCAAATAAAAATGCTCCTTCCTCTTATGTTCTGTGTAAACAGTGTAAGCTACATAAAGGATTGTGTTTCCATTACAAGTATATAAAGGATTTAACTAAATGCTGTCCTAATCTCAGGCAGGACATCATTTAGGAATAGAAATAGGAAGGACAGAGTTGCCTGTAGGCTGTTATGGTGGACTGTCAGAGACATAAGTATATTTAATGTGCAAGAGAAGAAATTTCAGTCTTTTCTGTGACTGAGATCACTCAGCACAGCTTTGTTATAAATAGGAATGAAGAGAAATATGTGGAAGAGTGTGTGCTTATGGTGCTTCTCAGGCATACACAAAAATGATAAGATATTCAAAATTCAAGGAATTAATGCTAGTGAGAAAAGATATCTAGGGCTGAAAGCTGAAGTCCTTAAACTCTGGTTACAATGACAGCTCTAGTCCTTTCTAAGCCCATGCTTTCTGATCATCTGAGCTGAAGACACAATCACCTTGGCCAGGGAGGTGTTTTACCTCCAAAACATGCAAACCTGATGTCTTAGCCAATCTCTTTCTGCAGAAAGGCAGAGGCTAGACAGGCAAAGCATCTTTTGACTTCAGTTTTGAGATGCTTCCTTATCTGAGAACTGGAATTTCAGTCCTATATGAATTAGAACAAAAAGAAATCATTAAGGAAGTCATGAGTTTATAGGGAAAAAAATTCCATAGTACATAAGATTTGCAGTTTGGATAATTCATCTGGTCCTGAAGCCTCTGAAAAATCATTAGTCTACAGAGGGCTTCATTAAAGCACTGAAGAGATCTTTGTCTATTTGCATACAGCCCCTAGTCCTAGGCACACATAAATGTATGTGTGTCTTTAGAGGCTCAACCCTTGTAAGAAAGTGTGACATTTAAATTTTGTATAAGCTCTGGAAGTATATCCCTTTGACAAAATGGACAGTAGATATTTATTAAACTATCTGTTCTAGCTGTTTTTACTTCTACTTCAACACCTCTCCCTGTAACTATACCATATTGACTTCCATATCTTACCGAAGAGCTACACTGTTTTCTGCCTTACAATTAGTTGCTTCATTTATTTCAAGTGTGTTCCCTCCATCTGTTACCAATAGCTCCACATGTCTGTGGGCTGCCACATCTCAAGTTTTGTTACTTTCATGGTCAGTTTTCATTGAAGTAATGGAAAATGCCTGTGCCCATAAGCCCTTTCAATGACAGCTGTAAATCATGACTCAAGCTCTCTAAAACACCTGTCTGTACATCTGCAGTTAATCCCTCTCTGATTTTAGATCTAGCTTCTTAAACCGAAGTGTTACACAGTGCCAGCAGAACCTATCTGCAGCCGGAGTTGTACACAGAGAATAGACAATTAGAATGACTGAGAGCATCTGTCACTCTCCACAGTGTTATTCACTTCCTCATTTCAAGTAACAAACCTGATCTTTTCCCCAAATTTATGATCTTCTAGCATGATAGTAGACTTCACAAGGGAAAATAGAACATGGAACGTATTACAGTGCATGTCTGCCTATCTACCTTTCCATTTAGAATGCATTAGGGATCCATGTATTTAGCAGCTTGAAAAGAAGTCCAGGATTCAGAGGAAAAGTTTCACTTCTTCTTGATTGATGACAGCTTAGACATTGGAATAGCATTTTCTAATTTTGGATAAAACTTGCTATTTTTATCTGTGATGATGTGTTGCGTGACCATTTCATGAATTACAAATACCTTCCAATTGTTCTAGGATTATGGAAATAACCTTCTAAAAACCCAAATGAGCAAGAAAAATAAAGCCAGAAATCAACATAAAAATATCTTAGGAAACAAACAACAGAAAAAAAAGCTGTGGAAATGCAACAGTTAAAAAGCAAAATTAATAAAAAAGGTACAAAACTATTAACAGAGTTTTATGAAAGGGTAAAATCTTTATTAGAAGTGTTGTGTGAATGGATGACATGCAAATTACAAGACAGAAATTTTCTGAAAATTATACACAAGAGTTCTGACCTTGCACCCTCAGTGGTGTGTGCAGTCACTGGCTTTTGGTGCTCTACTGATGTCAGTACAGTTTGTGTAGGCATCAAGGTCTTGGCCTGCAGGAAAAAATGGAGTGAGAGGAAAGTAAGCTGTGCTAAATAAGTTCTGAATGAGTGAAAAACTTGCTTCTCTTAAGTCCCTCCTTTTCCTCTCCTGACAAGAATTCCTAAGTGCTATGCAAATGCCACTCTGACATATTCTAAAGGATCTGTTTGGAAATTGCGTTGTGAAAGTGACAGAATAACAGGTAAAGCTGATTGAAATATGTAACACCTTTTGTTGTTTTTTTTCCTTTTTTTAAAAAAAAAACCCACCCTTCCTGTAAACACAGTGAGAGTGTAGGTGTTCTTTTGTCTTCAGCAAAGAAAATTATCTGAATTTTCTGTTTGTGTTTAAAAATTCCACTCTTCTATATTTTTTTGAGTTGAAAATGAGAAGATTTTTATATTTTTTAATTTGTGTAAATTACAACATTTAATGCACAAAAGACCTTTGTGAGCTATGAAATCCTGGGAATCCTACCTACATATTTGTTTGCAATAAGATAAAATATGAGTAATACCATTGACTTTAATTTAGTTTTACCAGATTGATACCAGCATAATTACCTTTCTTTGGCATCTCTCTTTCCTTCTGCTGTGAGTTTTGTGTGTACAACAGGGAAACTGGCCTCCAGCAGTGTGACTTTCAGATCTGTCTGCCTTTTGGCCCAGGTGTCCAGCTTTTCTCTGTTCTGAAGCCAAGCAATCTCTGGCCTTAGGCAGATACATATGCCCATTTTTCACCTTGGCAAAGGGATAAAATACATCTGAGACACATGGTACCAGAAACTGTGAGTATTCCTGAGTCCTGTGGTATAGATGTTGTCATGGTGACTGGACACTCCAACATATAAAGTAGCTTTCTGCATTGTTCCTTGCAAAAAAAAAGCCAAACAACACAACAACAAAAAGCAACCAACCAAAAAAAACCCCCAAACAACAAACCAACAACTACAAAAAAAACCCAACACAACCTACATTGAAAAGCCTTTGCAAATTTCTCTTTTAGAGGGCCAGAATATAATAAACTCTACCTCTTCATTAATTATACTAAGAAAACTGAGGTTTTTTTCTAAAAATGGAAATGTGGCAGTCATTCCTTTATTGTTCTCTACCCTTATCCAAACTTCAACAAAGGTAACTGAGATTCAATGCTTTTAGCATTTGAATTGACCTTCTCTTTTCATGTCGCCATGTTCCTCTTGAATTACTTTTATTCTTTCATTCTCTGCTGCACAACTCCTTCCATTTTCAGGTTATTGCCAAATGCCCTTATATTGAACTACAGTTATAATTCTATATAAATCTCAGTCAGGGCTAAAGTATCAACGATAGGTTGGATTTATCTGAATTAATTTCAATTCTAAAGTTTATATGGTAACTGATCAGTTTTATTAAAAGCAAATTCTTTTTTCAAGTGCCATAGTAATTGTTTCATTACTACTGTTCCTGACATTATTATCACTAAAATCAGTATATGCATAGCTGAGGAATGGAGAAAAAGAAATGAGTTTTAATATTATTGGGATAGGAAAAACATTTCTGTACATATAAAATTCCAGGCTTCTGAGGAAACCCAAGTTTAAAATCTGATGCAATTAAATTTAAGATAAAAAAGGACTGCATTCCTTGAGAATATTTGGTAAAATGTGCAATAAAACCAAATCGAATAAAGGTATACAGACTGTGTCAGTGCCAGCAAATTGAACAGTGTGAGGGAACCAGGCTGGGCTCTGGCCCTGTGTCTGGTTTAGCTGTTGCCATGCTCCCTGGCATGGTTTTGGTCCAAGAGAGATAACGGGACCAGATACAGTGTTTGGTTGGGAATAAGTATGGGTTAACATCTGTTAATAAATAAGCATCTTAGATTCAGCATGTGGTCTTGGGGGCTAAGAGATCTTTGCTGGGTGTACATATGCCAGGGAATAGTCCCTGTCCTGCTTTTTCACTAAGAGAAATATAACTTGAGCTCACTTTTTTCTGGAAAATCCCTTTTGAAGTCCTGTAAGTACTGTAGCAAAGAATTTTGCAGATGGGAAAGTTCATTGAAATAAGAAGCTCAAAGAAATATTCTACCACACAGACAGAATGAGGATGCCAGACACATAGACAAGATCAATTGCCTCTGAGGATTGTTCCTCTTTAAGAGACAGATTCATAATGCCTGCAACTGGTTGATATGCTGAGATGTAGGTTATTTATATTCTTCAGTGAACTACTTCTGTTTACTTTGCAGCATCCAATTATTCAGGAAGAAGCTCTAGATATTAAAATAATAAATTTACAGAGGGAGAATTTAACATTTGTTTACAAAATTAGAAATTTTGGGTTTGCGCATTCCCTTTGATTTCTGAATACCTATTAATCCTTCACTAGACTGGAGGAAATCAGGTAGAACAGCATTTAGGTACTTCTAGGGATAATCAAAGTGTTTGCACAATCTGGTAAAGCCAAATCTCATTTCTTCCTAAGAATTGGTGACAGACACCTGGTAAAAGCAAACTACTGATTTTAAGTTGCCTATCTGTTCAATGTAGATGGAAAATTTGGCACAGATGATCTCTTAGTGGGTATAGTGGTGTCATGGTTTAGGAATGGTATTCCCCAATTTAGTATTCCTGCTGAAAAGAAAACCACAAGTTGCTCCAGTGGGAGGCAAAATCAGAGATGGCAATTTACTGGAAACAGCAATGAGAGAAGAACAGTAACAGCAACAGAAACAATACTAATAATAAAAGCATACAAAGAGAGGGTGATCTACATGCAAAAGGCTCACCAAGCCTGGGACAATTAAAAACAATGTTGGACAGACACTCCTCTCACCATACTTTCCCTATGACCAGAAAGGAACAGCCTTTCTTCCCAGAACCGAAAGACAGGGATAGATCGATTGAGAGAGAGTCCCTTTCCCCTGCCCCAGAAATGACATAAAGTGGTATTGAATAACATTAAGGCCTTGACTACACCCACACAGCTCCAGGCTCTACCCCCTCAGAGCTACTGTGAAAAATTAACCCTGTCCTTGGCTGAAACCAGGAAAGGTGTCAAGGCCAAAGCAATAAAAAGGAATTCTTCTAGTTCCTCAATTACAATAGCTCTAGACCTGTACAATTATATATAAATTTATATATAATTTATATTAAGAGTTGTATTAGCACATCAATGGCAAAAGAAACTTTTCTCAGTATGCATATCTCAGCAGAGGTGAAGAAGGGGAAGGAAAGAAAGAAAGGTGTGTCAGTCTGCAAACTAAGCTCATGAACTGCTTATCATACTCTAATAAAATATATGCTTCAGATACAGGTTGCTAATCTTACAAAGACTTAGCAGTTGGTCATGGCAAAAGAATCACCCTTCTAGTGCATTGAAAGTTGTCATAGAAATGAATTTATCCTTTACTTTTATTGTTAAGTGTGACATGACTCACCCCCAATCACAATCTTTTTTGCAGACGAAAAAGAAAAGAGTTCAGATCCACTTTAAGTTGTCTGAATTTAATGATGTGGTAAGCGTGGTATCTGTCCCTCCCTTCTGATTTGCAGTTAATGAGTAAACATAAGAATTAGGAAGCAACAATTAAAGGTTCTACACACTTCACAGCATGAGGTCTCCAGCACAGATGTCTAAGCTGCACTGCTTGCTTTTATTTCTGTCCTGGCAATTTCATTGTAAGATGATTTAGGTGATTCCTGCCCAGGTGGTTTGTTGCTAAAGTGTTGTCCCTGCTAATGAAAAACTGAACAATTGAATCAGAATTAAAAAGACTACTGGGCATCAAGCCACTACTGGGAGTGAGGATGAAATGCTGCAACACAGAATAATATCAAACACCTCCAAGGACCTGGCACTTAATTACATCTAAGATATCACCATTGAAAATAATAGGGAATACTGAAGCAAAATCTTGGGATAAACCCAAAGAGCATCAAGTTGTCTCTCCATTTAATCAGAGAATAAGTAATTTAATGAAATTTCCATTTATTTTCATGTATGTTTTAGATCTATATGAAAACCTAGTTGAATCTGACAGATTCAGGTGCAGGAAGCTGTTTGCACACAAGTTAGTATCAAGAAAATGAGTTGCAGCTGCGCTGATTTTTCAGAGAAACCAAAAGAATCATTTGATGAGAATGGTAGGATGATAAGGGACTAAGAAAACACTTTGTCTGTAATGAAACTGTATTTTGTATAATTATTTCCTCATCATTTATTATAAATATAATACAGTAACAATGTCATCTTCCTCCTTTTCCCCTCTCATATTTTGATATGTTTCTATCAGTTCCCTATCAGTCAGAACTTACAGATTTGTATAAAAGCCTAAGCAATGGTTCATCATCTGTAGTGATCTTGGTAATGAGTTTTCTTTCACTGTTTCTTTCCTAACATCATTCCTCTGATAGTACTTTAGACTAAATTATGTTTATGGTACGATGTTATTATCTTCAAACAAAATAACCCAACCTGACTCAAACATTCAGCATTGACTAATGGCAGGATAAAGATAATTTTTTAACTATAGTTTTAATCTGGTAATTATTGGGAAACTTATCAAGTTCCTCAATGAATCCTTCTCATTCACCTCTCAAAGATGTCTTTCCTAATGCTATAATTTTCTTTTTTTTCTCTGAGAAGCAAGGAACTTCAGGATGCTGAAAAGAAATATGTAGGGTAGAATTCAAGCACTAAGATGGCTCATGCCACTTCACTAAACCTGTGTGAAAGCCAAGGACAGTCAGACTGGTAAAACTGAAGACTCAGGGGAAGTTTAGAGGTCAGCCTCTCTCTGTGGACATATATGGCTCCAGCAACGAGGGGAAAAGAAATGCAAATTACTATTGACTAAGACAGTCTGTGGAATATTTTTTGGAGAGAGATATGATTTATTATATTACTCCTTAGTACCAAACTTAGATAATACTTTACAAAATTATGATTGAATATTGCCTAGCAATTTCCTACCAACCTTTTCTTTATAGATTCTACTCAGGAGCTAAAGTATACATTTGAATTGTACTAAAATAAATATTTTACTACTACCTTATGTGGATGCTGAAGAAGATGCTGAAGTGGCCAGCTTGTTCTCAGGGATCCTGTATGCCCTGCTTTTCCTGGTGTTTTACAAATCAGATTACCTTTCTTCTCTGACTACTATGAACAAACCTCTGAAGCATCCTCTGAGGTGACATTTCTTTAACAGTGTTGATAATATCAGCATAAGGTTGCTCAAAGTATCAGTCAGCACTGAGCAAACAATACCTGTGAATGTCACAAGAGATCGTTTTACATTTTTAAGATGCTGGCAAGAATTTCAGGAAGACTGTGGATGCTGCATTGTGTTAGAATTGCAAGTCAAAAGGAGAAAAATATTAATATAGATCTTTAGAAAGCATATTTCTCTGGCCTTTGAAATATGTGAAACAACATTGCCTCATATCTATGGTGGTGGCAAAAGCATTAAATGTGATAATGATAATGACAAAACAAGATAAATCACAATTCTGCAGTATGTAGAGAAAACAATATTATCTGATGTTCAGCCACTACTTTGATGTCAAAATCCCCTCCTATCACCTTGACTGTTTACTTTTTAATATTAGCCAAACATTTGGTAATTTATCACTTTTTCATGTTGCTTGTTAAAATTCTATGAATGCCTAAATTTCAATACTAAACAGTTTAAAAGTGCCCAGTGCAGCAAGATAATTGTGTCCATCCTCCAGAAGACTGAGTTCATTTGTAGTCAGTGGCAGTGATGTTAATTACAAATCTTTTGTCAGAGGTCCTGCCCATGGCATTGTAACCCTGGGTTTTCAATGTTCTGCTCATCCCAGAACCAGGGCCCAAATGTGCTTTAAACCTCATGCAGTCAGATATTCTGGGAAGGCACATTCTCTAGCTTTCCATCAAAGCAGAGCCTTTGTTCTACCATGATTGTTAAAATCACCAGACTAGAAAGGGATGAAACAAAAAGCATACAGATATTTTATTACAGAGAGTACTTGTCTCAAAGTCTTTGGCAGTCTATTCCTTATGACTAATCTAATACTCCAGAAATTTTCCAAGCATAAATCCTCCCACCTGCATGTCCAAACCATGAGGATACAGGCCTAAGATC
The DNA here is from genome assembly GCA_026770055.1 of Myrmophylax atrothorax. Lineage (NCBI taxonomy): Eukaryota > Metazoa > Chordata > Aves > Passeriformes > Thamnophilidae > Myrmophylax > Myrmophylax atrothorax. Next base: position 83,831,217 of record JAOXXN010000446.1, read on the forward strand.
TTTTGGTGGATCTCCTAGCACCATGACTCAAGTGTCCCTTGCAACACCATTGCTGTTCACTAGAAAGGAAGTAGAGTGCCTCTTGGAGACTGCCTTACTACATCACCCTGGTGTCTACAGGGCAAGGACATCTGAAGTTGTTGACAGTCAAGGATGCATTTACTGCCTGCCTAGACAGCATCTGAATAGTCAAAAGTTATTTGTCAAAAAGACATTTCCTGAGGCATGAGTCCTCAGAACCTTCCGGACCACCAATGGATGGGGAGGTTTAATTTCTAGTCTTTAAAAGGAACTCATCTACAGGGAAGGAAGAGACCTCATGCTTCTAGACCAGCTTCACACTCTTTTACCTCTCCTCAATAAGTCTGTGAAACTCAGGCCCTCAAAAGAGGTATAAATACATAGCTCAAGTTTTGCTGAGACTCTCTGTGTCTGTATGTATGTAAGTGCACTGTGCATCACATAGTTTCAAACAGACTTTTTGAAAATCTTGTGTTGCAAAATCTTTTCTAGAAGTATGGAAAATACTTGAAGTTAATAACTTTTTCTCATAAGGATCATTTAAGCAGGTCATGATGAAACAGGCCAACATATAAAAC
>JAOXXN010000446.1:83838457-83852834 GCA_026770055.1 Myrmophylax atrothorax
AGAAGGACTGATGAAGAGGAGGGTCTCACCAACCCCAGACCCAATTCCTGGGGGGTGGGACTGGGGCGGGAGAGAGGTGGAACTGGAAATGTGTAAAGTGATGATTGGATGGATCATATTATAAAAGCTATGGAAATTAAAGCTTGTCCACACGCATGTCAATGTATTCCTGGGTGAGCCTGGGTGCTCATTAAAGTCACTACCCTTTTATCTTATCTCCTACCAAAACTTGGCTTGGAGCCTTTTTTACAGACTTTTAAGGCATCATAACCCCAAAAATAAGGAAACGAAAACCCAGAGAAATTGAGATTACAGGATAACAGCTGCAAGAAAGTGTACACCTAACGTAGGTTTTCCACACATGGAAATGCGAATTGTGAATTGCTGTTTTGTTTCAGGGGATCCCAGACCTACATACATCAGTGCTTCTGCAAAATTGGCACAGTCCCTGTGATTCTGAGGTCCCAATTATATCTTCCATAGTAATAGTTTAGAAAATTTCCCATTTAAAAACCTATTTTTTATGTATTTGAAAATTCAGTCAAAGCATCTCATTTATCATGCTGAATTGCAAAAATAAGCAATAATGTCATCATAGACTGCTAATACAGCCAGACTGTTGGGTTCCAGCTGACTGGTTACTTAGAAAAAGAAAGACTGAGCATTACCAGATACTTTACTGAACTGAAGCTTTAGAGGGAGATGAACTTTGAAAAAATACCTCCTTTACATCAATAGCCTGGAATATTTTCAAAGAACAACAAAAAGTAAGAAATGAACAAGGAGTTACAAAGTACTGGATTGAATTATGTTTGCTCAATGCAGCCACATTTCACAATCCTCAGTATTTTCTGATAATGATTTCTTGGCATATTTGAATGCTTTATTTTTTTGCAAGGTCATTTTTTCATCTCCTACCTACACCCCTATCTCTATGTCTTGTTACTTTTAATCACCACAAAAAAAGATCTGTATGAATTCAGAGGATAATTTTATTTTATCAGTTTAGAGTTACTTTAAAGTGCATGATGCACTTTGTGTTTCTCTTAGGCAGATCAGCGTTGTATAAAGAACAAGAGTGGGCATAGTCTATTCTAGATGATAATTTTTTCACATTTTCTCTGTCAGGAATGGTGTCATTAGAGAGAAAAAGATGCTGGACAGCCATTAACAGTAGCTTCTTAATTTTTCGGCCTGTGAAGAGATAGCATAGGGTTCTGCCAGATTTCTAGAGAAAAACATGACTTAGGAGCTTTATATGCTTTTGGAGAATAATGAACATATGCTGATACTTTTAAAGAAAATTTTAAACCACAAATAAAATGAAAAGTTATATGAAAATATGAAGGTCACAAAGTTTACCAGGCTGCAGAAAGATGCTTTTGACATATTGATCCTATTACATTTTTATAATATTTAATTAGAAAGCTCTGACTCATGTTTTCTATAACAAAGCTGATGTTACATCACTGTACATGCAATGCAATTGTACCAGGAAAAGAACCAGTAAAGTAGCCTAAGGAAACTATCAACTATATTGTTATTTGTAGTAATTCATGCCCCATACTGTATCACAAATAAGTGTTAAGTGGCAAGTAATTTAGCAGCACCTATTCCAGTCTGTGCTTTGGTAGTAGCTGTGGGCGGGAGCCAACAGGGCCACTGGAGAAGATCTACTAATGGCATAAGCACCTAACACAAAACTAAACCCACTAGAATCTCCCAGTACAGGCACCTTCATCCTAGCTCAGTAAATAACTAGGACCTTAGTAAGATGTAATTAAGAAATATATGATCAAACAAAGGGAAAGAAAGCTGAATATTAAAAAACTAAAAAGCTGAATACTAAAAAATATGTTTTCAAGGATGAGTTTCTAATTGCTACATCCTACATTTTAATCCTGGAATACCCAATAGTACTGTGCCTTTTCTGACAGTGAATGAAGACTGTGAAAACACTGAAAGAGGATGACAGGGCTAATAACACTCTAGTGTGACCTCCCTTGAATTTTATGCCTAATGCTTTGAGAAGAGGAACTCATAGACAACGATTTCTTGAAGACAGGTTTTTCAAACCTGTATCTTTATGCTACTTCTCATTTCACTTTTTTGGAAAGTAATGAAGAAAGAACAAAATATAGAAGGGATGAACACAAAGTTATCATCATAACTTCAACCTTTCTGCTGTGTTATCAAGGCAGAATGGTTTGATATAAATTATTCCTCCCAGAAAAAGTGATGGCCCACAGGAAGAATGAATGCAGTAACTGTTTGTCAGTTTGACTAATCTCTCTGTGACTTATTAACAGGGTATGCTCTGAGAAAGGATGAATGAGAAATGTTAAAAAAGGCAATTACTCCATTTATAAAAATGTCTATTTCTTGATTAATGATGACAGGAAAGTCTCCTTTATTTTACAAAACCTACAATTTCAAATTACCAGGTTCTTTTCAAATCTGTTTGGGTGGAGTGTTTTTTTTAAATTTTCTTTTTCTAAATGAAAGTATCATGAGACCTGATAATTGTTTCTCAGACCTGAAAATGGTCAGGCTGTCTTCTACATAACTCTTCCTCTTTCAGTTTCTTCTGCCAGAAGATGGATGAAGAGATGTGAAGTTTAGCAGGGAGGATTAGGTCCTGGACCGCTGCTTGTAGCTGGAGAGTGAGCAACCCAGGCTACAAAATTCTCCCAGATTGCTTGTACCATTCAGAGGATGGCTACAGTCAGGCTCTGGCTAGTTAGACTGGCCAGTGTTACTCTGTGTCCTGGTCAATCACACAGTAATATTAGTCATCATAGAAGGATCTCCTACATGTTTTGAAAACAGAGACCCAAAGTCAGAGATTTTTACATTATTACTCAGGATTAGATAGTAGTGCACACACCTTCAGGATCATCATATGTTGTAAATTAACACAGCTCACTGATTTTTACTATTGCATCAGGGACTCTATCAGAGAAGTATTTGGAGTTTCTGCAAATGTCCTATGTTGCACCACTAGATCAGCATTTCCCCCACCTGTATTAAAGGCGATCAAAAACCATATACCTTTTATCAGTTTGGATTCAGAAAAATAAACTGGGTTCTGAAATAGGACATAATTTAATGATGAGGAATTTGTTGCAAAGAATAAAAGATAAAAGAAATACCTTTGCAACCACATTTGCTTACATCATTTCTGAGAATAATTGACATATTAAAGATAGCTGTTGAAGCAAGCAAAGCTTGTTAACATGAAATTACTTCCTCACTGAAAAGGTGCCAGTGTTAACATTTTCCATAGAAGTGATAAAAGATAACTGTGTATACCAACTTCAGTACATTTTATTTTTGAGCTATAAGAGTACATATTTCCTGTGGGAAGAAAAAGTCCCTGTATAGAATAAAAGTGGTTATAGCTAGCCTGTGCAGATCACAATTAAATAAGTGATGATGAAGACTAAGCATATCTAAGCAATTACATTGAAGTGACTCAGGAGGAAGTTATGAATCCTCCATATGATAACTAAAAATCACTGAGATGTTATCTTAAATTGCCTTAGAAAAATTTCTTTTCTCTATTAGACACAAAGCTTACCAGATTGAAATGAACAGAAGACGTCCTTATTGCTGTGTGGAGTAATCAAAGGATTATCAGTGGAACTTCTGTTCTTGTCTAGTTCTCTATTGCTATGAATTTTTAATAAAGATTGAAGTATATTTTTTTATCTGAAGAATTTAAAGAAATATTACTCTACTACATTGGCACTCCTAGCTTAATTCCTCTTTAATGTTTGAAAAACTTCAAATAAAGAGAGAAATAAAAAAGCCACCCTATGGTTTTAGGCTCTTCTGCCCAGAATGCTATTATCAAGTGCCTCACGTATGCGTAGGAGTATCAGCCTTGCTCCAAGTCAGATGAAGCTCTGACATACCACCAGAATCTGCACACCTAATCATATCACGAGGGGGTGTGTTCTGCTATATGTGAGGCTGGAGAAAGGGAGAAGCAGGTCTTCCAAACAACAGGACTCAGAGATTCGCATCCTGTGCCCCTTTTCTCATTCCTGCTGAGGATCATATCCAGAGGGGAGATCTGTAACCCTCTCTTGGATCAGAGAAATCAAAATTTATCATTTAAAATGTAAATATCACCTAAATTAAGGATGCATGCATGAGCTATTTTAAAAAGCACCTCGATGTTTGACTTTCACAGAAAGCCAAGACTTAGTTTTGTGAAGGGAGAGACATTATGTGACAAATGCTTTTGTTTCCACCAAAGAGCATCAAGTGTGAAAATACTCTGAAGCCCTCCTAAGGGTCTAGAAGGTTTGTTGACCTCACAAATTTTTTTCTTCATTTTTGCCAGTTGTTAAATTCACTCATTTTCATGCACTAATGTTAGAAGTGAGAAATTTTTAATATGACACAGTACCTACAGCTTCAGATTAGAACAGCAGTTGAAATGTTAGGTGCTGTGAAATCAGAGCTCTGGTTTCAACGCAGTAAGAATATTTCTGCTGCACATTTTCACTGCAGTAACACATATTTTATAAAGGCTAACAGAGTGGCCTTTGCAGCACACTTTCCCATGTATTGTCAGGATGTTCTCAAAATCATTATGCTTACCTTAAGGAGAACCCTACAACAATTACCAGAAAAGCTCCAGGTAACACACTATGAAATATTCTTTCTTCATAACAGTATCTCTTCTGCTCAACTCACCTTCCCCACTTTTACTGCCTAAAGATTACACAGCTAAATCTATCCCTGTGCTCAAGGGGAAAACATGGTCAGTTCCAGAGGTTTTGTCATCATACCATCTAAAACCTTGAGCTCAGGATTATCTGAATTACCACCAGGAAGCACCTGTTTCTATTAATTCAGGAACTATTTACACATCCTGCTTAGACTCAGGTATCCATCTTTTAAGGTGTTTGAGTGTATAAATTCTGCCCTAAGCAATTGTGCCTCCTTCTGTGCCCTGTGCTCTTTGTTACTATCCATTTTGCTGCTAAAGATCCAGTCATGGTCTGGATATTATTTTCATCTTATTTTGAGTTGTCAATACTTTAACTTCTATTCAGTTTGAAACTATGTTACAAACCATTTATATTTTATTAGACTTACTCTCTGAGGAATGAAGCTGTTCCATACTAAATTCCTCACCAGCAGGTAAAGAGGTAATACCTAATAATCACAGACTTGTTTAACTGTTGTTATTCTAAAAGGTTAATTAGCCCATGCTGAGATCTATGCTGTCACAACTTTGGTGTTTCTGGCATGGCAGGTTGCTCTTGAGACTTTCATAACACTGTGGTTCAGTGTTAACAATGCTTGGAGTTCCTGATGGAGGAGATGGAAAAGAGAAACAACCGGGCAAGACTGACACCAGACTTAGGCTTGAAGATTGAGGTGAGAAAACTCAAATGAAGCACTTAATTTGGTTTACATAAGGGAAGTTGTAGTGATGCAAATGGTTCAAATGCAGTGGCTCAAATGAGATCTGTACAGTGCCTTGCACAAGATTATCCAGCTTATGCATGTATTAAAAAGTATGGTAACTATTCAAAAAAAAAAAAAAAGAAAGAAAGAAATAAAAAAGCCAAACTATTGTGGAAAGGTACAATAAGGTAAAAAACCCCATAATTATTAGGTTGAAATAGAATGTGTCACTCAAAAATCGTTGAACACATCCATCAGTGCCTCACTTAAATTGCAGTTACAAATATGAAGAGATATTTGTACTCAGAGTAATTGCTACAACACAGAAGATCCTGCAAGGCAAGGCCTTTTCCTTGTAGATAATTAAACGTGAAATGTGAGAAAGCTTAAGAAAAATATAAATATTAAGCTAGAATAATTCTTGTGGTTTGATCTCATTTCTTCCTCTAAGAAGAATTTTTTGTTTGTTGCCTGGTAAGGCAGACAATTCAGAGTGCTCTGTGCAGGAATCTCAACTTTATTGTTTTAGAGAGATCTTTTTTCCTCATGATTTGCTATCCTTGTGTTTACATAAAAAAGGTAATGCTTTCAATCATGAGAAAAGTGTTCTCACTGCCTCAGAATAGATTGGAGTAAGAAATATTTGCATGGAGGAAAGCTAGTTTGCCTTTTTGAAGGATTGACTCACTCCTCACAGGGCCATGCTGGAGTGCTGAGCAGGTGCAAGGCAGAAGCTGGCATAGCTAGCATATTTGCACCTCTTCAACTGTCTTTGTTGAGCCCCAGCACTCTCACTGCTCCTGGTCAGCATTCTCACTGCTGTCACCCAGGCATACCACTGTGTGCTGAGCAGTCACACAGACATGTGGTAATTCAGTTTTCTTTGGTAATTCTCTTCTCCATGTCAGGAAAGAGGAGATTCCTGTACCAGCCGGTAGAACACAGCAGGGCTTTATCTTTTTCCAGACAAAGTCAGAATGGTCACACCATCATCCAACACAGTAGTGTGTTCACAGACATGGTGTGCAGCACCATGGCAGGTTTACTTTTATTCTTACTTCTCATTTCTTCATAGCATCATACAAGTAATTTCAGTAGCCCACACTCAGCTTCCTTTTCATCTTCTTATGACTGCAACCAACATTTAGTCTTTCCGCATTTGAGAGTGATTCATTTCCTACAGTCCACCTGCAGAGCAAGGATTAGCAGCATGCACTTTTCTGGCATTGCTCTGATGGATTATGAAATGGGATGGAATGCACCTGGTTAGACATGGACACCTTCTTATATGAGTTCAGGAACAGGGACCTGGTAATGGGAGGGTTTTGCTCCACATGTAGACCATGAAGTAGATTGGTTTTGAGCCTGGGACTCTTCACGCTGCGTAACACAAAAGGAGTCTGCACTCTTGTGGGACTAGATGTTTGAACAGGCTATCAGATGCAAGGCTATGGCTAATGAGGAAAAGCTCACCACAGTGTGTTTCATGCACCTTTTGAAAGAGCATTTAGTCAGTACACAAATGTTTAAGAAGGTTGTAGAGAACAATACACAGGAGAATAAAACTTTTGATTGACTATTTTTCGTGGTGGGTGTTGTTGCACATTTAACAACATTGAGAGAAAAACCTTAGCCAAACTTCCCATATTGTTCCCTAACCAAGGACTTCGGCATATACATCAATGAGAGTGTAAGTATTGTTCAAAATTAACTTTGCAAGCCAAGGACAGCTGTTGCTCTGTATTGAGCCTGTGTCTTGGCAACAAGTATAATTTTTTGTCTGTCCACTTAGTCTTTCAGTTGTTCATTGATACTGAATATCCTAGCCTGGATTAGTGGTCCATTTTCTTAATGACTTCTTCAGCTTCAGAACAGGAATCCCACTAAACTAGATAATTTACAAAGGCATTTCTAGGACATTTTTTACACATTTTTTCTGCTCTGCAAGTGACCAAAGCAGTCCTGAAAACCATCAAATGGCCATTGTGTTTCATATTCAGCATCCTTGCACAGAGCTGGCTTAATGATGACTTGTTACAGTGACTGCCATATGACTGCATGATGGGACATGCATATCCATCTACCACTCACTTCTTAGCCGGGTAATCATCAATTTGCCACAGCACAATGTCCATGAAAATTCTCTGGTGACTGTCTTTGTTTCCTGACCAGGAATAGCTCCCCTTTTTGCCATGAATATAGTTGTTCAAAAGCACACTGCATAATAAGCAGTCCACAGTAAGAGATGTAGTATCTCCATCCACCTCCAGATAGATGTTGACTAAAATCACGTGGTAAAATTGAGATCTTTCTCTTGCCTATGCAGTGTCCCATCCCACCTCTTTAAAGCACCTTAGTGTACACATTGTGAAGCTAGTTTGGAGAAGGAAGAAGAGTGTAGGCCAGGTTTATCATGCAGTCCTGCAGTTTATCTGTTATTGTAGTTTCACATAAGGCAGCTGTACATATGTAAATAATAATAATAATTTCAAATGGGCCAATACTCACCATGGGTCTTTTAAAAATTACTTCATTTTGTAATATATTGACATTGCAAAGCCAGTATTCATAAGTAAAATATTTGTAAAATAAGTCGGCTTTAATTCCCAGAGAACTAGCCAAGTCACATCAACAGACTCCATGAAGAGTATCTTTTCACTTCCTTTAAACAACAGCCAGTGCCAGAACCGGCTCCCTTTGAAAACCTGTACGAGCTCACTGTGAAGCCAAAAAGTGCCAATGAAAATGATTTCTCAATCTGTGGGTGGAGACTATGCTGAGATTGTTGTTATTACTTGGTAACTTTAAAGTTCAGAAATGACACCTTGAAATAAAGTATTTTCATACAATAATACACACAATAGAGACTTTAATTTTTAAAGTGAAGCAATCAGAGATCATTGAACCAGAAGCAAAGACGAAGAGGCATCAAGTTAACAGTTTTATGCTTCTGGAAGACATGAAGACCACAAGACGCAACTCTTAAATATTTGTTCCTTTCCTGCACAGCAACAAGGTAAGAAAATGAACTCAATTCCTGCTCATTGTATTATCTTGTGCTTATCATGTATAATTGAAAGTCTATGTAAAGTAGATTACAAAGCTGCCCATATCCTTAAAGGAAGCATTAGACTTTAACCAAAAGCCAGTCTGGTTAAGTGCTGAAACAGAGACCATTGTGACATCTCTTCATTGCACACTGGTGGTTCCAGGGCCTTAAGCAAGCATGAACTCCACCAATATGGTGCAGGGCCCCAGCAGGGCTGGGTGAGTGCTGCTGCAGCTCTGTGGTGCATGCCAGAAGCTTGGCTCAACACCTTGCTGGTCGGACTATCACAGCACCTGCTTCATTCTGCTCAGTGTCCTCCTCTCATATCCATTGACTATAAGTGCCTCTTTTTGCTGTGGTGCTTCCTTACTTCATGCAATGATGCATCCCAACATTTCCTCTCAGTCTGAATGTCCAGCTGACTTCACAGGGCCCTGCAAGTGTTAATGCAGCAATAAGCTACAATACTTTACCATGAACATACACAGTCTCATTCTCCTAGATTTTGAAAGAAAAAAATCTTATAATTCAAATTCCAAGTTACAACTTCCTGTACTGAAAGTTCTTTTTATAACCTTTATTCATTGGCCATAATTTTTATATTCTTTTGTGTGGAGCCTTCTGCACAGACAGGAAAAATCACTCTGAAGGAGGTCCCAATTATCTGAAGAGAGAGTCCATGATCTATTTGCAAATATTTTGTGTGACAAGAAGTGTGTTCAACTCCTTAGTTTCAACTCTTGGCAGTACTTATTTTCTACAGGATCCACCACAAACAAGTTAATGCAGGTACTTTAGAATTAAAGCAAAATTAAATCTCCACTCTTGCCAATCCTACTTAAATTAGCAAATTTGAGACAGTTAATGGATGAGAAATAATCCAACCAAAAAAATCCTTTGGCATTTACTTAAGAGGCCTAAATGGAAGCAACTCAGCTTTCTAGCAGAAAAGAACTTAAGAAACAAATAGAGTTTTTCAACTATTTTACATCCTCACAGGACCATTTATTTTGGTTTTCAGCTCAGAATGGTGTAAGCAGTCCCATTTCTTTTTTCAGTGAATCAAAAAAAAATTGAGTTTTTTATGCATCTATGAAACTGTTGTGATTTAGTTTTTTGTGAATTGCATCTTTTCTTTTTAAAGTTCTATGCTGTCATCAAACACAGGCATCTGTGAAAAAGAACTAGAACAGATATAAAAGTATCCAGACACTGATCACTGCAAACTGTTGGAAAACAGCAAAACAAGTTCACGCGCTCTGGGGAAGCGCTAGATTTCGTTTTTCTCTCAGGCTAAAATTAAAGTTAATTCTTACTGAAGGTGTGGGGGGATGTAGGGTGTTTGTGCACAGATAATCATATCACCAAACCACTCAGAAGATTTCACCTCAAGCATCTGCAGGGTAGTGTCATGTAACATGGATGCCATCCAGACGAAGGCACTCCCGAGTATCTGAGAAGGCAGTGTCACTTTTTGAAGTTACGTTAACTTGGATAATGTGAAACATAAAAAAGCAAACGAACAAACAAACAAAACCCAGAAAATATTGAACCCAAATGTCGAAAAGATAGCAGGAAAAAATTCCCAAGTGCAAGAACTCTCAGGATTTATGACGTTACTTCAAGGATTGCTGTTACTAGCTAAAGGGTCACGTTCCAATCTGTCTGGCTGCAATCTCACTTCTAGACCAGTCCCACTTCAAGGCTGCCCTACTGAAGCTGCATTTCCAGCTAGCTGAAAAGCCCACTCACAACTGCTTACTTTGGAAATTACTGATTTCCAGACCAGACAGAGAATTTAGGAACCCACAGCCAAAGCAGGAAGGTCCAAATTAGGACCGCCAGCATTCTTAAACTGTGTCACAGCCAGCTCCCTTTATGCACATCTGTCTTCATCCAGACATCATCCAACAGCAGCAGTTCAATTCCTTCAGGCTGGGTGAGGTAGCAGCGCTACATGCTGGCCACAGGTGCAAGCAGTCACTTCCAGCCCTGGAGGATGGAGCTGCTGCTAGCCTTTACAAGCACTTAGCAGATTTTCTCTTCCTAGTGTGATCCCATCAGCTGTTTTTGATGCCTTCCCCCACAGAGGAACTGAGCTGCTGTCTAGCAGTAAACACTTTTCATCCCTGTGGTCGCTTTTGAGTCCTTGAGGGCTCATGACACACAGTTAAGTGACCCATTGTGAAAGAGCAATTTTATCAACTTCTTGGCCAATTGCCTAATTTAAGCACCTACTGCTTTCTAGGGGAGACAATTTATACGTGCCTTGGAACAAGTGTCTCTCAGGGGAATATCGTCCGTCACAGCTTTCACAGCCTGTCTGAAAAGCCATGTACACCACTTAAACCCTCTGCCAACTCATTCTCCAGTACATCTGGAAAGACTTGTGGGAGTATTTTTTGGGTGCAAAAGTTGTGTGGAACTTTTTTCCAAATATATGAATACTTTTCCCACATCCTATCTTACACTTTTTCCATACTGCTAAAAATTAATGGGATCCTGGGCAAATCAAAACAACTGTCAGCAAGAGCAATTCTACTTTGAGCCTGATTTTCAATCACTTTGAGTCTCCCACGACTTCATTGGAAGTTATGAGGTTGGAGTACTCTTGGAAGTAGATCCCTGAATGACTGACAGGAGGTCAGAGACACAAGTAACCGGAGATTCCCTTATAAAGACTCTCATCAACAGAGGTTTCTGATATGTCAAAATATTCTCATTTGGAGTACAGTCCCAAATGTCTGAAATTTTTGGTAAAATGAGCAATGAAGTTTGTTCCAATTTTATGGGCAAAACTGTGGGACCACAAGATGAAAAAAGGGGATCCGGAAAACTCAAACTTAGAGCAGTCTGCAGGAAGCAGTTTCTAGTAGTGCTGGCATCTGGAGGTCATTGTTTCTTTGGCAGCCTGGGAGCTGGGGGAACAGGGTAAGAAAACTAGAAGAGCTCCCTAAAAGCCTTTGTTCTGTTACTGAAGGTTTAATGAATAGTACAAGTATAAGCTTTCAACTTTAACAAACAGCCATGTTATACTTCCTTGAAATCTTCCTGAACAGATCTAAAACTAATTGTTGCAATGCTGATTTGTTGTAGAAGGCTGGAAGCAGTCCTGTAGTTCACTCACCATATTTTTAACCGCCTCTTACCTGATCTCTTACTCAATTCCTAGAAATATTCATACTAAAGCCAACACGTCAGCTGGTAGGACTCCTTCTTACTCACAGAAATAATTCACAGAGGCTTGAGGAGGGGAGGGGAAGAGAAATTAAATATTGTAAAACTTATAATGAAACCACTTCTAGTGACCAAAGTATATGTATCCAATAGAAACAACATTTTCTTCCAACAAGACACCAAAAGATACAGGCTACTTGCACAGCAATGTCAGCACCATTGGCAGCAATACACAACCTGACCACAGCCACAGCAGAGAGGAACTTGCTCAATGTGCTTTCAGTCACTGGGCTGAGACCAGGTGTAACAATACACTCTTGGTCTCACACAAATGCCTCACCTGTAAAAGGTGCCAAGATATTTCCGTGGTCATGAGGATCAATCAATACTGGGAATGGATTGTGCAATGATTAATTATGCAACACATTTTTCACTCTCCAAAGGGAGAAAACTGCGATATTGGTATTTGTAAAAGAGGAAGCATTGCAGGCATGTGGTTTGAATAACTGAAAAGAACCTCACTTCTCTGCAGTTCTTTGTTTCTAGTCTTCCATGTTAAATGCTCTGATTCTCTTTCCTCCCAGAAATGAATACCTATTCACTTAAACCCCTTAGAACTCCCTAAAATTCTGCACTGGGAGTCTCTTGTTATTTCCTGTTTGTACTGACCTTCCTTCTGTAGTGTGTCTGAGTTCAGGCAATCCCATCTCTTAAGTGCTCAACTTGCCGACTCTACTACTACTACTACTACTACTACTATTATTATTATTATTATTATTATTATTATTATTATTATTATTATTATTATTATTATTTATCATTATTATCATTATTATCATTATTATTATTCAGAATTTTGCACAAAATACAGTTATTTAAATGAAGGAATGGAAGGGACACTTAACATTTATTTAAGCCCAAATACATTGTTTGGAGGAGGAATGAACCCAAGATTCCTGTTTTCTAAGGAAAATGTTCTTACATGAGATTCTCTACCTGGAACTGATCCACTTTCTACTGGGGTACTACATCAGTCCATCAGATGGGGCTGACTGTTAGCCTACTGGGACATCACCAGGCAGGTGTGACACGTGGCTAGCAATACAAAAAGCATTTCCTTACCTACACAAAGTGAAGACTGCAGGTACACAACTCTAGTCTGGCTTAATACTGAGCCATACTGGAATGAACTGGAAGTTCAGATCTACTCAGGCAGAAGAATAGAATCATAGAGTCATTCGTGTTGGAAAAGACCTTTAAGATCATCAAGTCCAACCATTGACCTAGCACTGCCACATCCACCGCTAAGCCACCACCCATCCAAACTATGAGCAGCCAATTTCTCCAGGGAAATGCTGTGTGAAATGGTGTCAAAGGCTTCACTAAAGCCCAGGTAAACAATACCCACAGCCTTTCCCTCATCCACAAAGTGTGCCACCTTGTCACAGAAGAAGATCAGCTTGGTCAAACGGGATAAATCCATGCTGGCTGGCCCTGATTCCCTGGTTGTTCTGGGAGAAGTATTAAGCAGCAAGAGTAGTCTTTAAAAGAAATTCCAGTCAGTGTGACCTTGGTGCCAAGAAAGCTTATGGGGTACATGACCTTTAGTGTCATCACAATTGTGGGACTGCTCCCAGATGTTTATGAAATATTCCATCTACCTTTTCAGCCTGCTTAGGTGATCTAGAACAGACCTCCACCATGACATCTGCTTGGTTGGCCTTGCTCCCAATCCTTACCCATAAAATGCACCTCTGCTGTCACCATCATTAAGCTCTAGTAGTTTGGTTTGTATTTACACTATTTTAAATAGCTGTTGCAACAACTGAGCTGGTAAAGTAAGCATGTTCTTGTTCAGAATCTCTGTGAGTCTGCACTCTAACTCTCTTCAAAAATTGTTTGGCAAATTCCTACATAAATTGACTAATAAAATTAAAATTTAAAAAACTACCTCTCCTATGCAAAAGTTTATTAAAACTAACAAGACCCATAGGGACATGAGTAATTTGCAACAATCTTATTATTATTAAATAATAATTTTTTAAAATACTCTATTTGTTAAAGTTTCTTATAAAATACAACTTTTTCAGTAGCAACATTTTCATAATGTCAGGGTTCATTTTTTTCATATTAGTATCTTGCTTGTAAAGCCTAGGTCTCAGTATCTTGCCTTTAAACCTTAGGCATCTCTAAGCCGTACAGGGAAAAAACTCAAAAACATACGTGCAAAAAGCTAACTCATTATAAAAAAAGAAAAAATAAAAAAGAGAGAGAGAGACAGACAGACAAAATCCATAAGAACAGGAAAGCATACAATAGGATATCATATAAACTATAGTTGAAAAGACCTTACATCACCTTAGAAAATTACATTTTCCAAAGCAATACTTGGTTTTCCCATTTTTTCCTTCACAAAGAAAAGCTTCCGGGGTGGGGGGGGGAACCACCCACAGAATAAACCAACACAAACCCAAGCAAAATGAAAAAAAAAACACCCACAACTTTAATCTGAGAATATATATATGTATTGTTTATAGTTGAAGATCAGTACTGAAATGCCTGGATTTCCAAGATTACAATTTTTAAAGTCAGCTTTAGAAAGAGGCAAACAAAGTAGTTTGAAAGAGTATCTCACATCATTGGAAAGAGCTGTAGCTGTTACCAAAACTTCTTTCTGTTTGCTTTTAACTGTAAGGACATTTAGCCATAAGCCATACTTAAAAA
>JAOXXN010000446.1:83884508-83899746 GCA_026770055.1 Myrmophylax atrothorax
GGGAGAGGGGTGGTGGTGATGGAAGGAACCCTGCCTTTCTTTAATTGTCTTATTCTCCTTAATTTTACACCCTTTTATAATTCACATTCTGTTCAGACTCAGGCTGACAATAACAACTGTTCAATGACTTATGATATACTATTTAAAAGGACTTCTCAGTTTAAGAAAGTTTCTCAGAAAGAAAAAAGCATCTCATTCCTATTTTACAATGCCTTTCTTATGGTTAGGACTTGGACCCTAACTTTTCAAGATCCCCAAAGCTAGTAACTTCTGATGAAGTCTATGGGACCTAGTGGATGTGTACTTTGTATGGGTCTGTCCCAGTGCAAAGGGACTCTGCACAGCCTCAGCATCAAGAGTGAAGTGTCTGCCATGCAGTGTAAATGTTGCACACATACAGGCCGTAGGCCTGCCAAGCTGGTGAAGATGGCTTTAAATTAAACTTGCAGGGGCAGGTTATCCTCTTTCTCTCCCCCCAGCCTTGAACACTCCATAGAATAGTGGCTTCCTCAGGCAGATATTGACCAAAGAGTCAGCTCAATCACCAATATTTTCTCAACTTCATTTTTTTCAGCTTATTTTATATACTTTTGACCTCCAGCACAATATTTAACCATGTCTTCTATAAGCTCATTTTGCATTTCATTCTTTGAAAGATCAAGGGTTTGTTGTTCTGCACAGAAAGTTGAAGTTCTTGGGACAGTAAAAGCTGGAGTTCTTTGGAAGTGTGTATCTGTTGTAAGAGCTTGATTTCAACTCACTTCCTCATTGCCTCGGGGAGCACGTGCCCCTTTCTGTTGCATAAAATACAGTTAGAAATGCACAGGGTTGAGGACTGTTTTAGCTCAAGGAAATGATTAGTGATTTAGAATTTAGGAATGAGCTTTTCTGAAACCATAAATCAGTATTGCTCTATTCATGTTAAAAAAGGCTTTTACATACACATTTATACATTTTTATTGTCACAAATATTTTCAAAGTATTCATCTATTTTGGTACACTGTAGTTTGAAGGCATTCTAAACATTTTTTTTCATTAGACATGTTTAGGATGGCAAGTGCCTTTTTACAGTGTTTGGGGAGATTCCTTTGGTAGTTACAATGATATATGATAAACGTCTTTATAAATGAGATATAAAAATTCATCTGTACTTGAACACACACTGGGTTATGTGCCTGTTTTGGAGGTTGTAGAGCACTACACTCTTGAGCAGGACCAGTATATTGCGGGTGACTTGAAAGCAAAAGTATTATCAAATTTGCACACATGAGCCACTGTGATATGATTTCACCCTTAGCCACCTGATCTCAGGCACATGTTGGCATTGTGAAAAAGAGCCTTTTGTCTCCAAGGTCCCATTTTGAATGCAACATAAATCAGTAGCAAATAAAGTAGGTACCAAGCTGTTGTCTCTCACTGGCTTGCATAAAATTAATTGCACGGTGTCACATATTTTTAACAATGTGGTATGAAAACTTCATGCTACTTGATCCTATTCTGCCAGCACTTGTGCCTGGTAGATTATGAAACCATTTCAAAATACTTTTTTATGGAGTTTAATGCCAGAAAAGACCAATAGAAGACCTACACTGACCTCCTCTGTGTCACAAGTGATTGCATTGCGGTTAGTTATCCTTGTATTGAGTTCAGCTCTCCAGGAGAGGCCAGATCTGCTCCATGCCAGACACCACCTGTTCCAGTCAGCTCCAGCATGTCCTCTGCAGGGCACAGATGAGCCCAGCAACCAAGATGGTGGTGCCTTGGGGAAAAAGTACTTAGGAAAGGGCAAAATGCTGCTTAGCAGGGAAGGGGAGGGAAAAATGTGAGGAAAAAGCCCTGAAGACAACAAGGTGAATGGAATACGAGGAGGAGGGGGTGCTCCAGGTGCTGAACCAAAAAGACTCTACAACATTTAGAGAAGACCATAGTACTGCAGATTGTCCCCCTGAATCTAGTGGAAGTCCATGGTGGAGCAGATATCCAAAGAGCAACTCATGGAGGACCCCATGAATGAGAAGGTTGTTTCACACATGAAAGAAGTTGCAGCCTGTGGAGAGCCCGTGGAATTGTGGCCTGTTGGAGGAGCCCACACAGGGGCAGGTCTTCTGGTAGGAATGGTAAACCTGTGAGAGACCCACACTGGAGCAAGGGAAAAGTGTTAGGAAGAAGGAGCAGCAGAGGAGACCTGTTATGGACTAACAAATCTCACTCCCATCCCTCTGCAGTACTCAGGGAATAGGGGTTATAGGAATCAGCAATGGTGAGTGAAGCTGAGCCTGAGAAAAGGAAAGGAAAATGTCTACAAGTTGTCTCTCAAAAAACAAAACCAAACCAAACCACAAAAACAACCAAAGTCATTTGGATACTATCTATATTAAACCAAATGTTTACAGAGATCAAATTTAGTTTTAAGGAATCCAAACAATGTCTTTCCACCATCACCCCAGAAAGTTGTTTTGAGGTTTTCCTATCCTTATGAATAAGAAACTCTTAGGTTAAACTTGTCGAAAGACAACTTTCAGCCGAAAGGTCCTGGAAGGTTTTGCAAACTAGATTAAACAGATGCGAGGCTTATTTTCTACCTGCCAGTGACAGGATACTGGTTTGCCTCTCAGTAGTCTCTATTTTTAAACCAAAAAGAACCACTTTAAACCACTTAAGTTCACAGTAGAAAGGTTTTCCTCCCAGGCTCTTTATTACTTTGTAGCCCTTTCACAAACTCTGAAGTGTCACACATCCTTCAACAATTGTGGTCATAATTAGTCTAGAAGCATACTACTAATGCTGTGTTTACAGGTAAGATTATGGTGTGTCAACTTGTGTTTCTGTATTCTTTTTCATATGTCCAGAAAATTGTACCAGTTGTGTCTGACCCGACATTGGATGGAGTCATTTATCTGAATGAGCCTCTAAACACTTGACTCTGCCTGCATACGTGATTCTTATGCGATACTTGTATTTGTCTGTATTTATTCATAATGTACAGAATGACACTCAAAGCATTAGAGAGAGAAGTGTCTTGCATCTGTGTAATGAGGTGAGGAGAGAGAAGTGTAGGGCAACTTTTTTTTCTGAACTGCATGAAAATCTGCTAATATCCTGGAATGAGTCATAACTTTAAAAGCCTAATTCTACAGCACATAGCATCAACTTTATTCACTAAATTTAAGTGAGTATGTGATTCCTGCTTAAAATATTTCAGCTATTTCTATTATACAAAAATGTCTATTTGCCTCAATTTACGCAACTTCTTGTCATTGCTAAGCTGGTCCTAGCGGTGTTGAGAATCAAGGGAAGACACCTTGTAAAGAGAAATGAGAGAAGCAGGACTCCTGCCATCTCTTGGGGAGCACCAAGCACAGGGAGCTGAAGCTGAGGCTGAGTGGCACTTAGCCCCATGTGCTAGCACTGTATCTGCAAGCGATGGATGACTCACTGTCACAGGACCAGCAAGTGACTGCCAGAATTAGCATCCTGCCTGCAGTTTGGAAAAGAGCTGGGCCCTCTTTACTGTGATAGTTTATATTGTATACTGAGATCCCTTACAAAGTAATATTTTTATTTGCCTCAGTAAATCACTCATCAAAAATGTCTATTTTTTTTTCAAGTGTAAAAGAAGCACTTTTTTGCAGAGTTTGTACTTCCTCTCAAACTTCTGATAAGACTGTAAAATTCCTTGCACACAAATTAACTGAATCTTGTACAAATGAGGGATGTTTCAGGTTGATGTTTAAGTAGCACAGCTACTGAAAGAGCTGGATTTACCTTATTTTGGTTTTCACTCCTCTTGGCTTACAGAGTGTAAAACTCATGTTACAAGGAATAGCAAAATACTAATTCCATATACATAAAAACAAAAAACCAAACCAACCAAACAAAAGCAGCCAGGTTTGTACTAACAGGACAACCTTCATCTCAGCTGATTTTGATTTTTAGAATATTATTTACTATACTACAGCAAAGAACACTTTGGCTTTAAAAGCAGGTACTGTATGGATTTATTCAGGTGACAAAAAATCATGGCATGATTTTATCAGAATGATAAAAGACATATGTTTACCTTACTCTGATGTAATTTCAGGATTATTTTTAAGTGAATTGAACCAACACAAGTATTTGTTCTTCACTTTCATTTCACTCAGGTACTGATTTTAATATCAATTAGAGGAAAGTACTTTCTAGACAATTTCACAACCTGAGCCATGGATACCTGTTTTTAGCAGGATATGATCTCCTAACTAGTATTTCTGTATGAAATCATTTGTGTAACTGTTTCCTTAAACTATTGAGCACTATTTCCTGAAAACAGCAACACTACACTCAGACAGAAAGTGATGTTGCTATAGTCATTTAGGAACATGGCAGTTCATGGCCACAATGCACTCTATGCTAATATAAAATCTTACTGGATTTTCATGCACAAAGTATCTATTCTGGCAAATTATTACTGTGGTTGAGTATTTTTGCAGGTTTTAGAGCCTTGCAACAGAAACAAGCAAAGTCTAAAGAAACACAGGATATTCCTATTCCTTACATTTAAGCCCTTTTTAGAGTTTCCAGTCAGAAGAGGTCATAGTCCAGCTGTATTCAGAAAATATATCATAGACTGGGGAAGGGAGGGGGGGAG
Source organism: Myrmophylax atrothorax (assembly GCA_026770055.1). NCBI lineage: Eukaryota > Metazoa > Chordata > Aves > Passeriformes > Thamnophilidae > Myrmophylax > Myrmophylax atrothorax. The sequence continues at coordinate 83,889,136 of JAOXXN010000446.1, forward strand.
GAGGAGGGGAGGAGAAAGAGGAAAAATAAAACAGAGATTGTGTCATAATTATTTTCTTTGTATCACTGGTAATTAATAAGCAAAACAGATCCCTTCTACCTTCTGAAGCCAAGTATTTGCTATCTAGGTCTTGACTATCTTGCATGATTTTAATTAATTTTGAGTTTGTAGTATTGGAAGAATCTTACCCCAAGCATCAATTTTTCCCTTTTGCATTAGCAGATTTTTAATGTTCTAGTGATAGTTCCAAGAAAGTTTGACAAAAATGATTATAACGTAACCTGAAATGGCCCTGTTCATTAGTCCTTCTGGCTGTGAAGTATTCTTTTCCATAGGCAACCTCTAATAACCAAGACATAGTGTATATGGAAAGATCTGGAAATATCAATTAGAAATACACTAAACAGATCTTGGTTTTTATAATAAAATACTATATTTGTTCCACTGACGCAGACTGTAGTTTCTGGTCCAAATCACCTTAATGGAATTCAATCAAAAGAATTTCCCATAGTCTGGTGTAAAACTGAATAAGTGACCTAGAGCTATATAGAAATAAAAATGTGTATTCTCCTTCCCTAAATTATTTGGAAATACTTGGTCATCTATAAAAGGGGAAGAAGACTGGCAACACTTCAAAGTGTTCCAGGCCACCTTTGTCTTATGCTTTTACTTTGCAAGTTTAAAAATGAAACAATTTACTTGAGCATCCATAAACTTAACAAAGCTTTTATCTACTATTAGTAATGCAGAAAAGAAAAGCTACTTTTTTTAAAGCTGTATGCCCTAACCATGACAAGATGATTCAAATCCAGAGCTAATAAGCAAAAACTGTGTTCACAAAGACCATTCTCTACTATGTCTCTCTAATGAAACCAATGAGATGAAAAATATGCTCAATTTCTCCTGAGAAATAATCAAAAACAGGAGGGGGAGGGTCTGTGCAATCAATTTTCTCAAAGTAAATTTTTCTTTTTACTCTTAAAAAGAAAAAAAAAAGAAAGAAAATATATGAAATGTATTTAACTTTAAACCCTTCCATAAAAAATGAGAAATTGGGAAATTTTGAATGAGAGCATTACTTCATGGAAATCATCTTAAATCATGTCTAGTAGTAGCTTTATGCTGATTTTTACTAAGGGCAGGTTTGGCCCATAAGTGGGCACATTTTAGGCTTGTGTCATGCACAGTCTTCTCAGGGGTACATTATATTGCAAATAAATCTACTATTAATTACCCCACATGGGGACTCAGAAACACAGTATTATTTAGTCCAGTTAGTTCAAAGAACTTTGTTATAACACACATAGCCTTAAATTGCCAGTGTTGGCTTTCTCCAGAGGGCAATACTCTTCCTGTTTTAGATTTCCAAGCAAGTGGTCAGCAGGAAGCTGGAGTTCGATCCTCTCCTGCACAAAGGAGGCTGTGTGTGGCAGAGCCTTCTCAGTGAGCACTCCAAGACTTAGAGCTTACTCCTTCTCTCATTCCAAAATAGCCTGAATTTGGGGACCTTCCAGGATTGCTAAAACACCCATCTGTTTGGGAAGTGGGAGAGCTTGGAAAAGGCTGAAGATGTATTTGCTACAACAGAGAAGGGCAGAAATGAGCTTTTGTAAATAGCTGACTAACTGATCTTTTGTTGGACTGGTCCTCTTGTTGCCAAGTCTCCATCGCATTGCTAATGCTGATTTGAGGTTTTTAAATCTTGGAAAGAGGACTTTTCAGTTACTGCAAAAAAATAAAAGCATAGTAATTAACTGTGGAAACTCATGGATATGAAATAAGTCCTACCATGCATATTGCACATAATTTCTGTGTTTCTAATGCATGAAAAAAATTGCTTGAAGGCTTTACAAATTATTATCATAGAAATATCAAACACAAAATAATAGAGAACTTACTGGAACCTGCATTGAATGGTATTGATTCATTTTCACACTTGACCTTATTGCCACTGAATCTATCTGGTTATTTATGTCATTCTAATGCTGCATTGAGCTGCTCTTTTGCACTTAATGGAGCAAATGAATTGAAATTGTTTTGTAAATCTAATGGAAAAAAAAATCTCCTCACTGTGCTTGTCAGCTCTGTTGTCTAAGTGTAGTTGTTGAGTGCACTATGAAATAATGTTATTAGCAATGACACTGAGCCTCCACATACTTCTACAGAAAAGGATTTCCTTTTAGTTACATTTCTAGGCTTTTTTCAGATGCCTTAAATACCATCAGACACTTAAAATAGCTCTAGATGTGAAAGCTGAGGTACCTGAATTCCTGCCACAGACAGATGTTCAGCTTCAAGTCTCTTGAGAGTCCACACATACAACAGGGTTATTGACTTTTGTGGCAGCTTAGGTACTTTAGTTGACAACTATTCTTACATGTCTTAACCTGGAGCTGAATCTTACATTTGAGAAGGAATTTTTTTTCTATTAGTTGGAGATTTTGTCAAAGAACAGACACCAGTGGGTTTTTTATTTCATTCTTCTCTCTGCGCTTTTCTTGAGTTTGCATGGTTGGAAAAATTACATCAGTTCAACGGTAACTGTGCTGCAAACCAGACTGACTTTTGCAAAGGATCTTTTCAGCAGCATCTTTAGAAAATCTGGTAAACACTATTCCAGAAAAAAAACCAAAACCATCAGCCATTGAGAGAAGCAACATATCATGGTCATTGTAAAAACATGTTCTATCATTTTTATGTTTGCAATAGTGAATGATATTTCTATTTTTGAATCTCTGAAGAGCTCTGTCCTTTTCCCTGAAAATTAGCAGGTGTACAATCCTTTTAAGTCAAGATTCTCATGTTTTCAGATTCCAAGAGTCTTGTCATGGGCATATGTTGCCATGTCTTAGGACATTGGTTGGACAAGTTTAAGAGTTTCTCCTGTATTTTCTGGGGAATCTTTGAACAAATCATGGTACAAGAGATGAAAAATTGAGGTAAGAAACATTTATTAGCATAGATGAATCGTAGGACCTCAGTGTTATGAAACAGTAGAGAACAGTTTATGTAAAGTACTTGGGAAGATGGATCTAAGGGACAATAGGGGAATTAACAGCTTTCATCAATGTAAAGCAGATGTAGATTACACCATAGACTTTAAATGAGATCAGTAATAAAGCCATTGAAACAAGCTCCTAAGGGAAAGGATGGGTTTGCTGTCCTTCAGGCTGGGCTTCCTCTCTTAAATTAAGAACCCAAGGTGTAATTACAGGCTTTCCCAAAGTGCCACAGATCAGCCAGCTAATTCTTTCCTAATGTATATGGATGGCAGTCTAGAGTCACAGTACTTGCCCCAGGTAGTATACCTCCTCTGGACACAAGGCAGATTGGGTTTGTCATGTCTGTATGTTACACAGTGTCCCTTCTCCATGAGTCTCTTTCTGCACAGACATCCTTCACTGTCACTGTCATGCCTCCCTGCCCCAAAAAGGCTTTGGAGCCATGCAGGTTTTTCTGCCCCTGCAGACCCCACATATAAAGCCAGACCAAGGAAACTTGAGACATTCACACAGACCTCCTGCTGGACACAGAAAGCAAATTGATTTCTGGCTTTCAAGCGTGGTTTCTTTCTACCCCTTTGCTTGTTCCCAAATGAATTGCAATCTCTGCCTCCTCCCCATTTGCCTCTGGCCCCTCACCACCTCATTAACAGACTGCTGCAGCTAGACTGCTCGTATTTTGAAATACATGGGTTCCTCACTTCTTCCATATCACTGGCTGCGGTATAGGGCCTCTGCTAAACCAAAGATTTGGAATATCACAGGTTTCTGAGTGAATTAGTCAGGGCAAAAGAATGAAACAGACTAGTCTCTATTCAAGGTCACAACAGAGGAAAGGTAGCTCTTCCAAAGTTGAGTCGTGGTCTCCAGGACACAGTCAGAAATGAAGAGGGTGCCAGGAAGCACTCTTTCAATCATCCAAGGACTCAGCCCAAAGTGCAGGACTATTTGGATACTTTTCCCAGATACAAAGTGAGCAGAAACACACCAAGCTGAAAAGAAAGAGATGAATTTACAACTTAGTAGGAAAAACAGAGAGCGGCACTCATCAAGCATGAACCTTACCTTCAAAGAACTGTGTTGGTAAGTTCAAAAAACTGCTCCACTCAAATGATAGTAGTTCACAAGTCTTTAGAAGTCTAATCAAGTTTTGCTCACTTCTGTATGAAAGAGAGCACTCTAGAAATGTGAATTTTTTAATGAAATCATGGCACAATTCTGCATACAACGTCATTTTGAGTGATTACTTATCTATAGGGACGAATCTTTAAGCAGGTACCTTACAAGTGAAATACATGTTTTCCCACATAGAAATTGTCATAGAAATACTGAACACCTCAGCATCTGGATTAGGACACAATGACCAGTGTGTCTACATTACAGAAGGGGAGGATATCACCTTTCAATAATATTTACATAAAATCTCTTCATGTCCTCAACTAGAAGCTGGGAAAATAATACCAGAGATTTTCTACTGACATTTTTAAGAGCAATTTAATTAGCTTTAGTCATGTTAATGCTCCTTTTGGATTTATTTTTTGAAAATATGCAAGTGATTGTTTAACTTTCATGGAAAATGGATTTCAGAGTTACATTCATAAGTAATTTCAAAAACCAAATTTAAATGTAATGTTAGAAGGCATTGAGCTTGAAAGTCTGTGCATGCTCGTGCAATCAGAGAACAGGACAAGTACCTTATGTCTTATCAGCACTGCCATGTAATCTAAAAAGCATCATTTCAGTTTGCAAAGTTGTGGTCCATCAATAGAGTAACATATTCAGGGAGCATTATAGAATAGACTTGAATTACAGATAATTTAGAGAGAAATTGACCTGTTCATGTAAAACAAACCTACATTCTCTAGAAACAGTTAATCTTAAGAATTATTCATTCTCTTCTTCTGAGAATAGAATATGGTCTATCAAAACTGAGCTTTGCTTCTCCATACAATATAAATACCTAGAAACATTACATTAAATGTCAGCTGCATTTAACTGAAATAGAAGATTGATATAAACTCTTGTTTTAACCAGTTTATTTTTAATAAGACAAAACCTTAAATACAGATTGACATCTCAGATTTAAGCAGGGGATTTCTGCAAATCTGAATGTTAGTTCAGTGCCATAGTCATTTCTGTTTGAGATCAGACTAGGTCTTGTTTCTACTATTTTTGAAATCACAGACAAAACCACAGGCAACTGGATCTCTCCTAGGAAAAATTTGGATAAAAAGCAAAAAGAGTTTAATATTCTTCCATACTTTAGTCACAAAACCAATATTATTTTTATTTCTGTTCTCCTCATTTTCTCTGTTCAATGGTTGTAATACTTAGAAAGAAAAAAAGGAAATATATGTTTTTACTACTCTAGATATAGTATTGTCCTAAATACTCAACATATTTTAACTACATTGGAACTGTTAATAAAAAGGCAAGTAAAGCATCATCCCTCTTATCTTTTTTCAAGATGAAAAAATAACTTTTTCAAAGAGAGTGAGTTTGGGAAGAATCCCTCATTAAATCAGTGACAGAGGCAAATTCTGAGGCAGTCAGAGTTGAAATGTAGCTAACAGGGATACAATTGCAATTTTATACCCAAATATTTTTCATTGTATTATCCTTCCACATCCCAAACACTATTTTTAATATAAAATATCCTAAAACTCTTCTTGCAACTAATTTTGGTCATTGTATTTTTCAGTCCTACTAAACAAATAAAACGCCTCCTATGAATTTGAATGACTGAGTTAACTGGATTCAGTCTGGGAAAGAGAGAGTAGTCCTTTTTTGCAACACAGGAAAAAGTACAGGATACCAAAGAAAAGAAGAAGTGAGATTCAAAGGAAAAAAAAGTCTGACACCAGACACCTGGCCATCAGAACTCCTTGCAAAGGATGCTGTGGGTGCAAAGTTTATGGACAGCTAAGGACAGTCTGAAGAAAGAGATGGGAAAGGCATTCTCTGATGGTCACTGAAGCCCCAAAACCCACATATAACTCAGGAAATTCACAGAACCAAAACCAACTGAATCCTAGGAGAGAATTATTCCGTACTTTTCTTACCCTCTCCTTGCACAATTGAAGGCTGCTGCATACATACTGGGCTACCTATACAGTTACTGATTCTGTATGAGCCTGATTGTTTCCCCATACATGTCTATGAATAACAGCATGTTTATTAATAAAGGGTGGCTTTAGTAATTTTCTCCACAAGGTGTTTTCAAATTATTTAGCAGAGATTTTAAAAAATCTTGATTTCAAGGTATTGATTTGACTGTGAAATTGAATTTAAAATGTGTTATGATCTGCTGAATTAGGGTCCAGAAGATTTGCTGGTGCTGTATTTTATTTTTTTTTAATTAATGCATGAATGAATAAATTAGTTTACATTAACTGCTTCTCTAAATCTCAACAGTACAAGAAGCAAATTTTACAAGATTAAGCAGAATAATCTTGTGCTTTAAACAGATTCTGAATTTCAGATTTTTAAAGGTCTTATTTCCATCAATCCTTTGAAACAAGAAATCCTATAGAAATTTTAATCCATATCACTTATTGCAAATCCTAAATAAATTGCTTAATATTTGAAACTGAAAAACTGACCTCCAAATAATACTCATAACACCAGAGTTATTACCTTCAATGAATGTCACCAAATACAGCTAGATAAAAATAATACTTTGCACTTTCTAAAGTTTAAATATGGTTGTTCCCAAATATCCATACCTAGCTTTCCATTAATTGTCTATGTTGAATCTCATGGCTCAATCACAAATGAAGACCAGTAGGGTGTCCAAATAAGTAATGGTCCTTTCAACCTCTCTCAAGCTGCTACTGTCCACACTCCCTCATTAACTTTACAAGCTGCTGACATATGTCTGCCTGGTGTTTCCATTGCTGGTGTTAAAGCACATTGAAATAAAGTTGCTTTGTTTTCATTTCTGACTATTAAAATCTCACTGAGACTATGAGCCTGATCAACCTGTCAAGGAATGTCAAGCTGACATGATTATAAATAGCTTCAGACCAGTGATGTAAACACTGAAGAATATTTAGTTGCATTGCAAAAAAAGCTAATTTCCTCTGGGTAAATCAGAGCTAAATTTGTCAAGTGGTCAGATCCCTTATCAAATCATGCCTTCCTTTTCTTGCTTTCCAAATGAAGACTTCTCAGTACATCTGCCACAATACAATTCACTGCACCTTTGTGCTTTGCACCCCAGATTTGTTTTATAGTTTTTGTAGCCTAGACTGGATGACATAGACTCATGGAAAGGGCAGACATTTCTCTGTTGCTCAGGTGTGCATATCTTTGAATGAATGTATACTGCATACAATAATGAACTCACCTTTCCAATTATAAACAATGTACTTATTATCAGATCTACATGTAGATCTGCATGACCCAGATTGTCATTAGATTTATTAGATACTATGCTATAATCACTGAGTTTGTATCATTACTACAGAATTCTTGCATCTCCAAATAATAAATTATGGTGTATACAATCTGCTAGCTATACATCTTTCTTGACATACATATTTGCAACTTATTGGATTTGACAATTACAACAAAGTGTTAGGTTATAAAAGAAGTGCCCAAAACCAGGATCTGGACAGTATTTAGTGACCTGAATCCCAAAAGACTGTCATAAACACCTCTACTAAAGCAGCAATTGTACTAACTATCCCAGCCCTTTAAATGCATGCACTTGATAGTTCTCCTTCCCTTTGACAGTGAATATTTATCTCACACTCATTCTCTGATCTGTCTAAGGATGAGCGGCCAAGAACTTAACTCCTTAGCCAGTCAGTACTCAAAGATAAGGCCTCCTTTTTCATAAGTGGGACCTCCCTTCACATAAGTGGGACGTCATCTGATAAGGACATGTAGGGATTGCTTTACAATATCTGGAATGGAGAAAGTCCTGCCAGAAATGGATTTATGAAGAAAATCAACAAGCCACTGATAATGCTTTAACAACTGATGTTTTTAATGTTGTTTAAATGTACAAAATTGTTTCAATTGTGTTTTTTGCAAAGTCACTGCTTCTCCTTCGCAGAATACCTTGGGATGCCTGTTATCTCAGGGGTCTGGAGGAAGGTTGCAACATGCATGTTACCTGACCCCCTTCCTATTGAATGTAAATCCCCTTACTCCCACTGGTCCAGAGCCAACCCCCCTCTTGTTTCCTATTGGTGGATTTTGGATCCCTCTAAGGTCCATATAAACCCCTGACTGGCAAAAAACTCTCTCTCTCCTCCTCCCTCTGCGGTGGTCTCTGTGTGTCCTTATTGGGCTTTCAGGGGACCAGGTGGTCAGGGGAAGCAGGGGAGCACATTTTCTCCTAGGTTATGGAATAAACTCCAGGACCAGGAGAATCACCATACCATTGCAGATTGCACCCCACAGCAGACAACCACACAGACAGAGATGGTAGCCCGCAGAAACAGGGACAGACCCCTAAAATTCAGTGAGAAACTTTTCTTTGTTTTGCAATGGAACTCCTGGAGGAGGAGATTGGAGGATGTGACATAACTTTACCTTTTGGCTTAGTAATTAGAGTACCCATACAGGAATAAGTCTTTGTTTGCGTAACAGGATTCAGGTCCCTGTGCCTTAAGCCAGGAGGTGGGCAAAGCACTAAGATTGTCCCTGAAGACCAGATGGCTGATCAACAGAGAGAAGGACTGTTTAAACCCATGATTGCAGCAGTACCTTTTGGAAAGGTATATAGGTTTCTTGTCTTTGCTTCCATTGCTCATTTAGCCCTATATTTCAAAGCTGCCAAGTATCAAATACATTAAAGCCTTAAATTCTAAAATAAGGATCTAGCTTGCCTTTCCAGACTCAATGCTCCATGATGTATTGTGTCTTTTTAGCCCAATCAGTCTTGAACTAACTTCTAAATAACTCAATTTGAGGAAAATGTTTGAGGTATCCAAAATGTCTCTCTTTTCCAAGTCCATAGATACTGTGGGAGAATATCAGAAACGCACAGATTTTAAAAGGTTCAGTGTCTTGATAGGTCTCTCAAAGCCTTCCCCATGTCTTCCTTTCTGTTTTCATCCCCTCTTACTTCAGGAATCAGCTTCCAAGAGGGAGACAGGAGACTTGATTTTCTGGCGCTGGTGATTAGTGGAGATCCATCCTCCACCTCTGCGTTCTCAGCAGGCACTAGCACCCCCCTGCAGCCCTCAGCAAGATACTTGATCCAGATTTGACCATATCACCAGTACCTGGCTTTTTTCATTGGATAGTTTCAGAAAGCTCTCTGCTCAAGGAGGTGATGCATTCAATGTCTACAGCACTCCATCTTGAACTGAGCCTTCCCTAATGGGCATTAACGTTGCGTTTAAAGTTTTGTTGCATGCTCACTGGCGTTGTGCACAGAACGAAAACAGACCTAACTTTATGGGATTGATTTTTCAATTTAAATCATATTTTGTTTCTGCCCCTGAGAGTCTTGAAACAGACTTTTAATTGCATTGAGTGATTTACTTCATGGACTAAAAAAGAGAGCCAGAAAAAATTTCAGGCCTGGTACTAAGGTTGAAGATGCATTTTGGTCTCAGTCTAATCCCAAATGAGTAAGAACTCAGAGGATAGAAACCAGAACCATGCAACTGGAGCCACCACAAGAAGTCTCAGCTGAGGAACTAAGTACAATAATAAACCCTACTACCTGCAAATGACCTTTCTCAGACCTGCTGCATCGTGGCTGCTGAGGTGAGCAGGTGCAAGATGGCTTTAGCTTACATTGCAAATATTTGGCTGTTAGCACTGTAGTGAAAACACTAGGCAAGCTATCTGGCTCTGCAACTATGGGCTTATTCCATTAGGGGCAGTGATGACTTGTGTCACACCAACAGATCATTTGGTTTAAGGTGATTGTACTGTAACACATAGCTGTAAATACCTATTTCTCTAAGAAATGCCATTCAGAAAGGTATAGTTTCTCAAATACAGCCCAAAAGCAGAATGAATCTTTCCTTTAGCTGTATCTTCCACTGGTCAACTGCTCTTCATCTTCAAGTTGAAGTGACAAAGCATAATTATTCATATATGCACAGCTTCTTATTAATGAGAGCAGATTCTAGCAGAAACTGAACATCATATATCATGTTTGATATCTTATTGATACATGTTATTTCCTCATTTTCTTCAGAAAGAATTACTGGGGGATACTTAGACTAGAGTCTCCAGAGCCTACTATAAAACAAGTCAAATGTATTGAGGATTATATATCTTCTAAGGAGTATATAATCTATTAGTTAAGCACTGCAGTTTCTTATGGTGAATGATCTTTGATATTCCTGCACAAGCAATTAATTGCTGTTTTATAAATTTATGGAAATAATATAATACCTATGATTACCCTCTGTCTTGGTGTGAACTGGCAAAACGCCAACTGTCCAAGACAGAGTAAAAGGGTTCTTCCCCCCCTCCCAACCAGCTAAGAGAAAAGGAAGGAGAGAGAGGGGAAAAAAACCTTCCAAACTAGGTTTATGCTGAAACTAACTATATATTTCTACAGAAAAGAGAAAACTAAAAGAAAACTACAATATAACACACACTTACACAAGTTATGTATAACAAGGAATAACTT
>JAOXXN010000446.1:83903903-83925539 GCA_026770055.1 Myrmophylax atrothorax
ATTTGCTGATGATGGACTCAATCCCCTCATCTAAATCATCAATAAAGATGTTAAACAGGACTGGACCCAACACTGACTCCTGGGGAACACCACTAGTGACCGGCCGCCAGCTGGATGCAGCCCCATTCACTGGGTCAGGTAATGTCATGCATTCTTCAAACTGCAAATCATTGTCACACTTAGTAGTGATATCACATTGCTCTTGCCAAAGCACTTCTCTAACATGAACCAAAACTTATTCCTTATCCCACTAACAACCTTGAAATTTGTAAAAATACTTCATTTGCATTACAGAATGCTTTCAGTCAAAATCATAAGCAAATAGAGTAACTCAGAAATATCTCTGGAACTAGCTGTCATCCTGCAACATATTTAAGCATAAATTCAGTTTTAATCATGTAAATAATCCCTTTTATAAAAAAGCCAATACACGTGTTTCAGAGTAGATTCATGTTTGCATGCTCCAACGCTTTGAACATCAGCAAGATAACAGTTAGTGTTACGATGTATCACTTTAGGTAAAAGGTTTGGATTTTAGTCAGTAACAAAATCAATTGTTGGCCAAAAACTTTGACTGTACTGTTTTACCTCCTAAACTATATTATACATTCCAACTAAAAATTAGAAAAGTGAGGAAAACCACGATGGCGTGGTAGATCTTCATTACTTTCTTAAGCATGTGAATGGAGCTGCTATTCCATTAATCGCTGCAAGGAGACATACAAACTGACTGGTGATTTTGCCCTGAGTATGGTAACACTGATCTTACTGCAACTAATCCAGCAAGTGGAAAATATTTTCTACATTTTTGAAATGAGGTAGAATAATACAGTCAACATTTCTCTTCTCTAAATATCTCCAAAGAACTCCTGCTGCAGGACACTATAATCTGGTTACGTAGTTCATTTTGACCATCGCCTCTTAATTAAATGCTCATAATAATGGTCAAAGCAAGTGACAGTAGAATTTATTCATTACTAGACAAAAGCATAACTAGAGGTGTTGTGCCTGATAGCATATAATACATGAGCTTAGCTTTCCTCAGCTGTGTTTCCCTTTGTCATTTTCAGTATTAAAGAACAACAAAATCCAATAATGTGTTCTTTCTTCTTAGCACTTTCACTGCAGGAAAAGAACAATTTCTGAATAGCATTTCCAAGTCAACTCACCTCAGAAAAGAAAGAAATAAAAAATCTTGAATCAATGAGGTTATAAAAGTAAATTTAATCCATTCTTAATGGCCCATGGACATGGTTCACTGAGTTCCTGCCAGCAATTTTCTGCTGTTCCTTTGGAAAAAAAAAGTAATTAATGAAACAAGTTGAAGCTTGTTGTGTAATCCTCTCTTAAAGTTGTATTTGTACATTTTTCAATAAGAATCAGCAGCTGATTAAAAATGTACATGTTTGAATGCTTAGAGCTGTTGGAACAGAACCTGCTGCTTCATATTAGGTTTATTAATACTGCATTAGACCTGGTTTTTTTCTCTCTTGCTCATGGTAGAATGTGATTTGTTTTCAACGAAGACATCCTTGAATGAACTAAAGTTCTTTAGACAGAGAACATGCATCGGTGAAACCTATTAAATGCAATTACAAACAGAGAGTTTACATCTAGTGTGGCTTCAAGTTTTCAGAGAACAGAAATTTCTCTCCTAGGAGATAGGGACATGAATCCTTTGACCCAAGGAAACAACAGAAACAAAGGCACCACTTTACTTGCAGATGTATTAGCTGAGAAGTCATAGTAACTCAATGCACACACCTCACCTCTGCTGTCCATGTGGCTTACTATCCCCTCCTGGGTGGCCTACAGCCCCAACTCTACATCCTCCTCTCCTGAGAAGGAAGAGACACACCTGAAAATGCAGGCAGGCACTGAGTACAAAGCTGAGACCTGTGCTGCTGATGTCTCCGCTACTCAACCCATTTCCTAGCTAACCCAGGCCTTAGAATTCCCCTCTGTATTGCTACAATTAAAAGAAAAGCAACACCTGTTTGGATTTTCTGAAGGAAGAATAACATTATCTACCCCCAGGAGACAAGCATAGTCCTTTGACTCAAGATGAACAGACCCACCACCAGCATCTCCGAGTCCTATCTTTAAGCCTTGGTATAGAGGAAGAATTTAATATATGCAGGATCTGAGTTCCTGTATGTTTATAATCTCATATTGTAATTTAGGCCCTCGGGATCCAGTGAGCTGTGCTATAGGTTCCACTGGGGACCGAGCTATGTACATCTTATTTGCTTGTTAAATGAAAGAAATACAATGCCAGCAAAAAGAGGGATTATTTCAGTAAAGTTTTCCCTTGAACTCTATTGCCTTGAACATCCTTAAAAGGAGAAGACTGATGCTGACGGTGATGACACTAATATTTTAAAAGGATAGAAATGCAAATCCAGGTCAGGAACTAATACATATGACTTGAGTTGACTTTTTTCCAACTTTTCTGGTGCTAGGAGGTACGTGTTTCTAGCACCAGCGACCTTGTCAAAGGCTTCTGCAAGATTCTTTTCACTGATTCATTCAGCTTCATTCTTAGAAGGATTCAGTTCTTCGTTTCCACTATGCACTGTTTTATTTTACATGAAAGACCTGATGGAGGAAATAAAACTCAGAAATCCCTTCCAAAATGCTTGCCCAGGACCCGTGCAGATTTATGTATTCCAGATATATTCCAGATTCATATATTCTTGAAGATTCATATATTCCAACAAATCTGGTACTGAGAGTTTCTGGAAATAAAAAAGCCAGAAACTTAGCAGCTATTCTTCATCCTGCCCCCCTGCTCTGCAGCACCTACTCAGTCTGCATTAGTAATCATTTTTTTTTTTACTTCTTCCTATGACTTAAACACAAGTGCCATGGATACATAAGCCTCTTGTCAGTGCTGTAATAAGCAGTAGCACAATATTGACAAGGAGACATGCAGAATTGATTTAGAGCTCAGTTTTGCATCTGCTTGAGTTTGGAATTACCACTGCCTTCATGAGGCATTCTCAAGAGGGAGTGGCTACAAATTTCGTCCCAAAGAAAGCAGTAGCACATCAACAGCTCACCCGTTCAGCCAGACTCTCCCTCCTCTCCATGACCTGACCTGACCCAGCTCAGAGGATACAGGCAGTAAAAACCAATGTTGACTGGAAGGTGATTTACTGGACATGAAGTTTGCCAGCCATTTCCCTATGCCACCAGCATCGCCACAGTCTGTAAGGACAGAACCAAAGACTGGGAAGAGGCAGCTGGACAAAATAATAATGGAATAAACTTTCATTACAACTTTGGTAATTATGAGGCATTAGAAATATAGATCATGTCCTTTTTTTCTCTCCCATCTCCTGTCATTCCTCCAGTTTGCCTCTTTCTGCAGCTAATTCACAGCCCACTTTGGAGCAAACATTAAGATTCTGGAATGTAAAATTTGAAAGGGCATTGAATGTAAGACCAGTTAGAAAAAATACAACAGATGCACTGAGAATTCATACAGATTGACCCCTTTAAGTGTTTTTAATCCATGCATTGCAAACATGCTGTGCTAGTTGCAGAGCTTGGACACACAGGGATTAATGTCAGAAAAAGCTCTACATTTTTGCTGAGTTTAGATTCTGTTATGATCCCAGAGCTGATAATGGTAACAGATAGGACTGTCATAATTCATACAAAGCATTGGAAGATTTGTTGTGCACCATTTTTGGCTGACAAAACTGACTTCATTTTTTTCAAAAGGGAAATAGAGCTCTATAATGAGACTCAGAGCTGTGTTTAGTGATGATAAGACTGGACTTGTTTCAGAAGATCTGGTGCAAAACTTCAGCTTGGAGATTTGTTCACTGTCTATCACAAGAATTCTGTAATTCTCTGTGTTTATCCCTGTCCTGAAAGCTGCAACTTAACTCATTGCAAGCATATCCTCTCTAAGGTATATCAAGATATCCTCAAATATTTTGATCTTGATTTTCTCCTCTTTGCTGTACACCTTAGTAGAAATAAAGAATATTAAAGAGCACTGTTCAAAAACAGAAAGTCCTCTGTAAACCCAGATTACTGTCTACTCTAGACCACTTAATGAAGAGATTATGATTTCTGCCAATATGACTCCTGTTAATAGAACTCGTTAGCACCACCCTGTGAGAAGGGAGTTTATATTTAGCAAGACTGTACATATAACTGGGCTACTTTGCTCTATGATATCGATCTTCAAGGGGCAGCAGCAGAAAAAAAAGTCTTCCAGGGAAAATATCCTGGGTTATTGCAGCAAGACCACTGTAATAGTGATAAACTAAATACATGGTTGGAAAATGTAGGAGATTTGATCTCAGTTTCTAGATGTTTGTGGGGTTTTACTAGTTGATAATTAGAGTGATCTTTTTGGCAAATATTTCTGTGATCAAATTTCAACTTATCAGTTGTGAATAAACTGTATGTAATTTCTTCACTTCAACCTGAACTGTGCTATTGGTCACTCAAAATCCACAGAGCTTTACAAATTTACATCAATTGAGAACTGAGCAGATTGTTTAGTTTGAGTTTCCTGACAGATGGCGTAAAATCCCTTTTTTAATAAATAAACTACTTCCGTTTCTGCCCAGAACTAATTTATTTTGCTCATGAAATAAATTTGATTTTCAGATTAGCCAATGCTTGCTCATAGGCTTAACTTCACAAACATTCATGCAAACATTTTTATGGAAGTTCTTCAAAAGCAAAGATGTTTATATCAAAGAATGTTCAAAGTGGAGATTTCCGTAGTAGCTTTTCAACTAACCATAAGTAACATTCTTATTGTACACAAATTTCAATGCCCTCTGCACTCAGCTGAAGTCTTTCCACAGATTTCAGGGGGAAATAAACTGGATTATTATGAGTCTAGTCATAATGAGCACTACAAAATCTTGGGAAATCATGTATGTTTTTCTTGAGGGCTTTTCTCTAAGTCTTTACCTCCTTGATCTCTAGGTTTTCATATCCCATGTACATGCCGTGATTGCCAGCTCACTTCTAAGGAAGCAGTTGCTCCTTTGCACTGGATAATTCTATATCCAGATATTAGAATCTGAATTTGCCCAGTTGTAGCCACTCTGGCAGAACTGGGTCTTTCACCCTATTAATGGGGGAGGGAAAGCAGGGAGCTCCCAGAAATGCCTCCATCACTTCTGGCACCCATCTGCAGCCTTCAGGTGCTTGCTTTCCACAGTGCCTCCAGGTTTCCCATACCTCCCCTCCGGCACGCTGATTCACCCAGCCCTGTGAAATTACTTCAAGCTGTCTTTTATCTGCTTTAAGCAATGGCTCTTCACTAACATGACAGACAGAAGTTCTGTATGAAGCAGGTGTCTGAAGCCTGTGTGTGGTTCCTACAGGCAGTACAACGCCTGTCCCCAGGCACAGTGCTGTAGTCATACCACTCTGAAACAGTTAGTGGCCAACACCTTACTGTGAATGCATGTCCCTTCCCTTGTGTGGGCAACAGTGGAGAAGCTGGGATAAATCCAGATTATATTCTTCTTTTGGCCATTTTTTGGGTATTGACTTGTCACTTGAAATTGTGTTCAGTGCCAGCTGTCATCCTGTGCAATGCAGCAAGAATTTCCTCTCATACAGCCAAATTATGTATGTCAATATGTTTTTACAACTGTCTGCTTCACATTAAATATTCACACAGGTGTAAAACTGAAATGAATGAATAAAGACAACAAAGCACTATATTTCTAGACCTTAATATGTCTCTTTAATTTAAGAAAGAATGCAAGACAACACTGTTTTACTGTCACAACTTAATTATTTACTCTTATTTACACAGGCTAACTGTAATTAATTTATGTCTGTTTTGAAACACATCTTTTTTTCTGTAGCAGGCCTTAACGTAATTTAATGCTACATTTTAATTTCAAACTGCTTTAATGTAATAGAAAACAATTTGGGATGACAAATAAAGGGCTAATATGCAGATATGGTTCATTTGCTCATAAATCAGTTAATCTTTTTTAATGGAACTCTTTTAAATAATGCCTTCTTTCAATCAGCTGTATTCCTGCTCTTTATACTTCTGTTGTTAAGGAACCAGCATTTTACCAATGACGCACCAAAACTGGCTGGAAGCACATCCTAAGTGTATTTCGTGACTCATTTCAATTTGCTCTTTGATGCATTCACAGTTTGCTCATTAATATCAACATTGGTGGCTAATGGATACTCAGTAGGAAGTTGGGGATTTTTTCATGAATGTTTAATGGAGCAACAGAACGGAAGGCAAAGAAGGCTGGTGACAAAGTGGGCTTGTGGCTGGACAGCAGGCCATGACCCAGTGGATGAACACCACTGCCTCACGTGCAGGAACCCCACCAAGGCTGGTATCTGCTGTAGCACCTACACTGCCCACTGCTTGCCTGCACACAGGCCACGTGCATCAGCAGCACAGAAAGGAGAATGCTCTCTAGGCTAAGGGAAAATGATATCTTTATACACTGATCCTTGTCATGGCTCCACAACTCAGTTTTCTGAATACCATGGTTGTTATAAACCTGAACATAGAACACACTTGTCTGAGCAATTTTGTTGTACTTTGCTTGGCTCATTTTTTTCTTAACTTTTGGTCTTACTTTTTCTTTCTCTCCCTCTCTTTTTTTTTTTAAGACAATGGAAGAAATACTATTTTTTATGTTACCCATTCAACACAGAAACTACTAACAATTTTTTGCCCAGGTCTTCAGCCTCTTTTGGAGACAAAAAGCAGGAAAACAATCATTCCCTTTCCCCCATACACCAAAAAAAAAAAAAACAAATCCAAACCAAAACCAACAAACTGAAAGTGTAGCTCATTCTTTGTTAAAAATTCCCATTAAGTGAACTGATCATAGTGTTCAGTCATGAGTCAGGTTTCTGTCAGATACTAGCTCTTGAAAATTCTCTTAAAAGCAAACATCTTCTCTCTGTGTTTGTCTTCAGCTGAAGTCCCAAAAAGCATCCACAGTCTATTTGCATGAACTGGACTGATGTTATATGTATGATAATTTCCCTTACTCAAAACACCTTACTAGGTCATCCCAGGGACCAAAATACATGCCCATAGGCTTGGGCTCATGCAGTGCATGTAGTACATGCAAAACACACACAAAATATAGTGATGGGCATAAGAAGAAGCCTGAACTAGGAGTGGGAAAAGTCAAAGGCAAGCTCAGGACTCCTCTGAAGCGTCCCTTTGTGCACACTAAGAACCATATGCAACCAAGTCAGCATATTTTAGAATATTCTCAAGAAAAGTAGTTTACACTACTGTTAGTATAATTGATTTTCTTGTACCAGAGGCAATAACAAAGTCTGTATGTACTTCAAGGTGCACAGTGGTCTTTGTTATGCTCTCATATGGTTTTCCTAGCCTCAAGTTGTTTTCTTTTCTAGCCTCAAGTTGTTTTCTCAGCTTTAAAAACAGTGATGTCAGCACAGAAAGCAAAAAGGAGTGCATTATACTAGATAGTGGGTGAAAAAAACAGTGGAACCCAAAGGCAGAGGATGGGCCAAATGCACAAAAGGTATGTATACAAGAACTGATGTTCTGACTATTCCACGGTTTGACACGTTAAATATTGATTCCAAAACAGGTGCATAGTCATTTAAAAACAAAATGCAGATTCTGAAACCAACGGAAAGAAAAAGTCACGTGTCATTGAGAAAATCAAGATGTTCCATATCCTGTTTGATTCATTCCTTACACACATGCATAAAGAAAATAATACTTCTGACCATATGTGTAGGTTAACTAACCTGGTACATAAATGAAAACACAGGAAGAATAGGGACACAAGAGCTCAAAGAATATTTAGATAAACTAGTATCGTGACTTGATACAATTTACCCTGAAGTATTTAAAGGACAATACAAAGTAATAATGAAACCGTTGGATGGTACTGTGAAGTCAGGGAGGACAAAGAGAATCCCAAACACTAAAAGTGAATTAGTGCAATATGTAGTCTTATGGGGAAAAGGCAAATGCAGGGTAGTAAGTGCAGTCATTGTGCTAGAATGTGCTAGAAACTCTTTGAAAGCCTCAAGAGAGTAACAAGATAATGAAATGGCCAACATGGATGTCTGAGGAACAAGTTGTACCAACCTGATCCTTTCTTGACAGGATAAGGAGCCAGGATGCCAGCTATAACCCTACTGCAATAACGTCTGGACATCATTCCATGTGTCATATAAATAACTTGGGGAAATTCTGGCTAGGTAAAAACACTATAAAGGAGTACAGCTTGTCATAAGTCAAGCTCAAAGAACATGTGATAGTAACAGATTATGAAATTGGCTGTATAAATGAAGTAGTGTCCTAGAGGAGTCCACTATAAATTCACTAAGAAATCTTTTCAGTTAGATGCTGAAACAGAAGACATTTGTGAAATTATCATATAAAATGTGCACACCAAAGCTGCTTGGGAGGGCCTGTATGCATTGTGGTCAACAAGATTAGAATCCAAACTACCTCTGACACTCTGAATAAAGTGAACAAAGAAAGTGATAGAAAGAAGCCTAAGGACCAAAGTTCAAAGTTTGTGTAAAAAACAGGTAATAGTGGTTACAAGGGACGTTTATGTTTGCATTGACTTTGCATGGCAAGGTTTCGGTAGTGGGGGTGCTAAAAAACCCTTACTCTTGTGTAGTGTTAAGAAAATACTAGTCATATATCCGTTGGGGGATGGTTTCAGTGAGTCTAGTTCTGTTTCAGACTGGCAAGATAAGCTCTACCTCTGTCACAGCTATGATTTTGTCAGCCCTCAGGGTTCATAGATATGGTAATATTTATTCCTCATTCACTTTCTCCCCTTGTCATTTTCAGACTTGCCTGCACTGAGGGACAATTTGCCATAGGATTGGCCAGTTACTAGAAAAGGAGTGCAACATTCACATATTTTTCTTTTTGTCAGATTCAAGCACAGAGAAGCTTAGTAAATAAACATAGCTTTAGCAGACCATCAGCTATCTTTTTTTCTGCCTTCTTGCTATCACAGGTTATGTTACAATACCTTTTCCACAGCTCTTGTTTCCCCCTCAGCTTGCTTTATAATGTTCAGCTCTGTACACATGTGCCCTGGCAGCACATGTCCAAAGCTGAAGCAGGGAATCAATCTGTGTAGCTTTGGAAAAAGTCCATTTGGGACCAATGCTGTCTCCTAAAAAGGAGGTGGATTGGGAAAGAAGAATGAAAGGAACATATCCTCAACACCTCAGGCTTGAGGAATGAGGACAATTAAAACCACAGCTGCTATGGAGAAACATGCAGAGGGGTTGAGTTATGGCTCTCACTTCCCATCACTAGTAGTCTCACTCCCTCAGTATCTCTCTAATCAACATCTCTAATCATCACACAAGCAAACAGAAAGATAAAACATTTTTGAAACAAAATCAAGACTTTTCAGTGGAGGGCATTTTGGATGCAGTATCTGCCACCTGACTTCTAATATTTGTAGTACTATAAACTTTCCAGCAGCAATATGGCTTGGTTCCTCAGTCACATGAAGTCATGACAGAGCCAGTAGGTGACAGGCAGTAAATTCTTCTACTTGGATAGCAGAAACACAGAGGTCATAGCAATATTCTTAAAGGACATTATCAAAATTGTCTGTGGACTAAAAACACCCAGCTACATGAAGGTCCTGATTTTGTGGTTTCACTTCATCCTTATTTCAATTTATTTATGTAAAGAAATAATATTTCTGTTTATGACATTAATTTTTAATACAGAAATACTTTCACATATTTAAAAAATGCAGAATGCTCTTACTTGGCTCATTTTGATTGATTTCTACTTTAAATGAGAATATCTTTGGAACTGGAAAAAGAAATTTTTTGGTTGTGAATTGAAATACAGATTGCCTGCAGCTTTCTAGGGGCTTTCAGTAAGTGGGGGGAATGTAATGGATCTCAGCAGGCTGGAGAACTGGGCACAGAGGAATTTCATGAAGTTCCACGAAGCAATCTATGAAGCCCTGAATCTGGGGAGGAATAATCTCAGGCACCAGCACATGCAGGGAGTCAACTGGCTGGAAAGCAGCTCTACTGAGAACTTTGAAAATTCCATGAGAACACACAAACACACTGGTCTTTACAGTCGAGATAGTAAAACACTGAAACAGGTTGCCCAGAAGGGGTGTGGAGTCTCTTTCTCTGGAGATATTCAAAACCCAACAAGACACAACCCTGAGCAACCCAGTTTATCTGATCCTACTTTAGCAGGCTGGTAGATTACACGATTACATCTCAGCAACTCTGTGATTCTGTGATTTTGCAAAAAATAGAGGTAATGGAAAACAGAACCAGTCATTCTCTAATCATGAGTACCTCATACCACCTCAACTGCTTTCAACAGAAAAGGAAGATTCCTGGGTTAAAAAAGTGGATTTCTACATCATGTCTTGGAGTTGTTTATCTTTCCATAAAAAATAAAGGGAATGTAGAGAAGGCAGCACCACCTCCCTTTCAGTGTTTTCTTCTCTCTGATTATTTTTGTTTTGACCATAAAAATAAATAATGAACAAGTAGCCTTCACTATATAATAGAAAAAACAAACACATGAAAGTATATGATATGATACATCTACTATGAAGTGCCCTTTTGCAAAAATTAAATGGGTTAAGTATTTTAGGGTTTATTTTAGTGGGATATCATTTTCAGAGGGCAATTTTTTCTAGCTGTAGGTCCAGGTTTGAAGACAAATTCTAAGAAGTCATTAAAATACTGGATTTTTAACACACTCCTGCATGGCTAGTAAACAATACTGCAGAGGTACAATAGGAAGCTGACAACATCTTCACAGTTAACATTTCAGAAAGTTTTCTATTTAACAACAGGATGAAGAAAGTTTAGCCCTTTATGGCACCAGCAGAGTTAACATTATGTAGGTTCA
The DNA here is from genome assembly GCA_026770055.1 of Myrmophylax atrothorax. Lineage (NCBI taxonomy): Eukaryota > Metazoa > Chordata > Aves > Passeriformes > Thamnophilidae > Myrmophylax > Myrmophylax atrothorax. The sequence continues at coordinate 83,914,801 of JAOXXN010000446.1, forward strand.
AATGTTCCATATCCTAAGGAACTCCCATAGCCCAACTCTTACTTTGTTCTGAAGGAAAGAAACAAATCCCTGCTAAATTACAGTGATGCATTTGTGTTCCAGTTAAACTGTCAGACCACAGTTTTCTTCCAGGTTACAGCAACTTGTGAACTCATCTCTCCCACACTGCATTTCCAGAACAGGGGTCCAAACAGATTTCAGCTGCAAGCAGATACCAATGGTCTGGAAAGGAAGACTGCTCTCTTACTACGCAGCAGAGTCAGCAGCAACAGTAGCATTCTCTAGCTACTGAAAAATGGAGAAAGATTTGCTTAGAAAGGGAACCAATTATTCATTTGACAGTTCAGTCTGCTTCTTTTCCAGACTCTCTAGGAGTTACTACACACTTGCCTTAACTGCTACAACAGATCCATAGCTAATCGTTCCAGGCAAAATGGTGCTCTTCCTTGTAAGAATAAACCAACCTTCAACAGGGCTGATGTGCCATATATCAAAGCCATCATCATCCTTATCTTGTTCCAGCAGGTTATGCTTATCACATAAGAGTGAGGTTAGAGCAATTCTGGACTAATTTTGTGCCAAAAAATTTTTGCTGTGTTGGACCTTATTCCCAGCTGGAGTACCATTATTTCATTCTGACAACTTCGTACACATCTGAGGAATCATGTACCAAATCAGTTTAAAATACTGAAGTTTGACAGTAGGATGACAGTACTAATTGCTAAAATGCTGAACTTCTAGGTTTTCTTTTCAGGATATTCATTGTAAACCCCTTTTTATGCAGTTTTTTTAAATTATAAAGTTTAAACAGGACATGAAGGAATTTAACATTTACTCAGCAATTTTTTTTTCCTCTGGTAATGATAAAATGAAGTGTTAATTACCCATGTGTCTTAATGTGTAAACACCTTCCTCTAAATCTGCAGCACTGAAATGTCATTTCTGGAAACACTGTGTAATTGCTTTCAGAGTGAGATTGTCCATGCAGGTGTAGAATTTTTTTTTTTTTTTTAAAAAGGGAAGAAAATAAAAGTAGTTTTTTCTTTTTTTCCCCAGGTTGACACATCTCTTTCAACACTCTTTTCATTATTAATATATCACACAATATCATGTTCTTGTGACATTGATTTGAATCAGGTTTAGCATGGACAGGTGCTTTTTAAACATTCCCTGCCCAGACACAACTCTGCCAAAAAGCACTGAACCTCATCTGGAGCATCCCTATGTTTTTGCAGCTCAAGACAAACTCTAGAGTAGAAATCATCAATGACAATTAAATGTATTATGAAGTTTGATGATTATTTTTTAAAAGTAGGAGTTAACAGAGATTAATGTCCTATGAAGAATTGTCCATTTTTTAGGGTGTCAGTCAAGGACTCTCATTAAGCTTTAACCTCTGCCACGTGCTTTTGTCAGGACCTTGCAAATATCTCATTGGCAAAACTATCAGAACCAGCTAAGAACCCACACAGATAATCCTTTTCTGTGCTTTTTGCACTAATGAATAGACATTTCTAGAAAGCAGGTAATCTTATCCCACAGGTGTGTAAAACAGACTGACGAATCCCTCCCTCAAAATGCCCACTGAGCTCTACTGTCTATCAAGAGCTCCCCTAGAAAGTGTTTCAGACACTGATCAGAAGCTTTACTTTTTCAAATATGAATTTTAAGTTCTAAGACCAGATCTAGCCTTCTTGGATGCACAGGATTAGAGCTATGATTCTACTGTCTTGTATCTTTCAAAGTCATTGGACGATTGCCTACAGTTAAAACCTGATTTAACGCCAAAACTCCGAAGATACTTCTTGAATCTAGCATTTAGAATGAACATTGTGGACTGTATTAATTGCCTGTCTGTGAGTCTGGTAAGGTGAGATGAGTTGCCCCATTGCACTAAGCAGAATCAGCCTCTGAAATTCAGGTACTGAAATCTCACTGCTATGTCTGCAGAACAGCCTCCTTCTTCCAGCACCTGAAGTGCACTACAGCCCTGACTGAGACAAGGAGAGTCCTTTAAAAGCATGGGAATCCACTGTCTGTTTCTATGAAACTACATCAAACTACAGACATTTACTGTTTGCCCTTGATATTTATGATGTTGACTGAAGAGGTGGACAAGCTTACAAAAAATGATAAATAGAAGAGAGGTAGACTTGTCTTCTTTGTGGAATTTTTTCCAGTTTAGTCAAATGGGGCTACCTGCGTCTTCTTGGCATCTGTCAGAAATTTGTAAGCCAGAGTAAATTGCAGCTCTGGTTTAGCACTTCGTGGTGATGCATCATTTAAAAGGTATGACAGCTTTGCAGTTTTCCAGTAACACTAGGAAAATGGGGAAGGTTATACTTAAGCTTAGCAAAGAGGATTTTGGTTCACAATTTGTTCTCCAAACCAAAACAGGAAAAAGAGAAGGAAGCTGTTTATCTTCTCTGGATGACTTTCAGGTGGTACATCCCACAGTACTGGGGGAGCAGAGGGGAGGAACTGAAGAAAAGCTATTTACCATTGTGGGAGACAAGAAAGACATAAAACATAACAAAAATACTAGTACTTATAGAGGCAGAAGGGATCTCAGCAGAGCTTCTTACAGCAATGGTGCTCAGCTCATTTTCACTCTGGAGCTCATTACATCCATGTGGGAGGCAGGTAAAAGTAACAGCTGAGTTATCAAAGCACTCTCTAAATGAAGAAACAGAGAAGCAAAGAAAAAACCATGGTTAACAGAGAGCAAATCCTTCCCTTCACCCATAAGAGGACTTCAAGTACTATTTGGAAGGCAGTGGAGTCAACCTGCTCAGCCAGCAACACACTCCTATCGTAAAGCAAACATGCATTCTACCAGCAGATGTGTCCTCAGTGTGTGACCCAGCTTGAAGCTCATCTCTCACTGAGAAACACAAGCCCAAAGACACTGAGTCAGGAACACTTCAAGGTTCATTAGGGCAAATGGGGCAGATTTGGGGGGTATATCTGAGACTTGGACAAAATGTCCCAGGGGACTGTATAGGCATATGGGCTGAGGTTTGCCACCGTTTTCAGTGATCATCACTTCTCAATACACAATCTCACTACTAGGTCCAAAGCATATAAAAAACTCAGAAAAACCTTGTTTCAAAAAAATTTTAATCCCACAGTTGAACAAATGAAATGTTACATCGCTTATGTAGAGGTAGATTTAATAATAGCATAGAAAAATGATTTAATAGATATGTACTCTCCATTTAAATGTTTAATCCATTTCATTCAACTAATAAATAATTCAAGAGAGAGTTCATAGTTTTACTTAATTTGTGAACAAAGTACACTTTCACTGTGACATATACCCCACTACACCATACCAGGCAAATGGGACAAAACATTCAATTTCTTCAGAGACTGACATTTTAAAGTAGAAGGATATAGATAATAAATGAAGATCCTTTGACTCACACTTCACTGCTACATTTAATTTTAATTTCTCATCTTCTTATTCAAGTTCCCACACGAGTCCTTCTCTCTCTGTTTTTACCCAGCTTTGCTGCTTGCCATGATGGTGCTGTCTCTACTAAACCAGTGTGAGCTTTGATGCCCTACTTTCTCCATTCATACTGCTGTCCATTAATACCTGTTTGTGGGAAAACTCTAAAACAGACCTCAGAGGAGGACAGCACTGGGGAGCAGCAGACCTGACCAGCTACATATATAAGACTTTGGTTATGGGAGTTTCAAAGTTATGTTTTCTCTGTATGGTGTTTAGTTAAAAAGGTTTCTGTATCCCCTGTTCCTGTATGGTTGTATCCACCCCTTCCTTGTCTTCTCCAGAGGCATTGTTTCCTGATAAGTCACCGTACTGATTAGGCACTGTCATTCCTCGGGCCAGGATGGTCCTGCCTGGACCCCCCCCACCCAGCACTGCCACAGCGGCAGCAGCCAGCACTTGCTGGGGCTTGCCCTCGTCGGTCCAGAATGAGCTGGGGATTGTTGCTGCCAGTCCAGGACGAGCCCAGGCTTGCCCCCACCAGTCTGAGCTGGGGCAGCACCGTCCTTGGGAGCACTCGGGTCTGCTCTGCCTCGTGCAGCCAGTGTAGCCTGTGGCAGCAGGGCCACAGCTCCTGTTGGGTTCCACCCCTGTCCTAACCCCATTGATTAGTTCACCCATCTGTCCCCAATTCCTGGTTTTCTATTGGCTTTGATCCTCCCATTTCCCCATTCCCTAGCTGAGCACAGAATTCACTTCCCCTTCCAGAGCCCTTGCCCAATCCAGACCCAGTGACAGCACCTTCCCCTTGGGACCTTATAAAAGCCTTGTGATTTTGCAATAAACAAGTTTTTGCCATGTGTCTCCAGGACTGAAAAGTCCTCTGTCTCAGTGCTCCCTGGATCTGGAGGACTGGTGGGAACCATCCCTTCCCCGCAACGTCGCATATCTGTTAACTCGATGATTAAGGTGCCCTTGCTTAGATGGTTTGCCAAGTCAAGACTCCCTTGTCATCATCTCCCTTCTGGTTCCACCATGAGGACTACAAGAATTTACTCTATTTTCACATAGGTGATCTTTTAAGGTCAGAACTAATTACTAGAATATTTTTTTTAAGTTTGAAAAACCCAGCATATAGGAAGAATGACCTAGAGAGAATAATATATTCATTTAAAAACTAAAATTTTGAGGCTGCTCACTGAGCAAGAGTACACTTCTAAGGTAGGTGAATATTTCGTACAAGTTTGAAAACCTCTCTAGACTTATACAACCATGCCAGGAGAGACTACTTATTCTTCTGCAATACCATTTTCATTTGTCTTCTCTTTGACCCAAGGAAAATGGTTGCCATTAATTCATTTGACAGATGACAAACTAAGTCTGAATTGTTTTGGTTAACTGAAACATGAGTAATCCATCAAAAAACTCTATGTAGCTATTTCTGTGATACAATACTCATTCAGTTCCATAGCTATCTTCCAGTGTCATGATTTCAGTAAGTAATGGACCCTTACTGTAAAGTGGGACTGCACAATTAGAACTGTACACATTTTGGTTATGAAGGAACAAAGCATATAGTGTATGCATAACATCTCTTATGTGATAAAACTCTTATGTAAAACATAAGACCTGTACTGAACTAACATCTTGCAATTATATTACTGCATAAATTAGGTTCCTATAATTCAATAAGCTTGAACATGAACTTTTAAAATTGAATGACACAAGTGATGATATCTGCCTTGTTTTCAAAAACATTGACTCTCTACAGTGCCTATGGACTAGCAATATTTTCAGGGCAGCACAATTGTCAGATTAAACTGATTCAACATCCAGTGACTTTTAGCTTCCCCACTTGTTGGCAATAAGAGTTTAAATAAGGAACATTGTGAGAATAACAGGTGTCTGTTCAATTTCACAGTGACCAATTTGCAATTTTTTTAAATTGTTGCATAGGTCAAGCACACTAAAATGGTCTGAATGAGACTCACTGTTCTCTTTTTAGAGAATTATCACACTTGTCTTTCCCCAGTGACCACTTATGCCCAATTAACCATGGTTAACTGAGAGCAAATCTTTTTCATTTCCCAACTCCTCTTTATGATTCATTCATCATATTTGGGTTGTTCGCTTTTATTCCTGAGAATATTATTAATTCATACTCTCCCTTTCTCTCTCTTTTTTTTTTTTTGATAATGTGTAGCAACTTATCGAACACAAGGTATTAAGAGAATGAAGACAAAATTAACATCATTCTTGTGCCTAGTGGAAAGAGAAATGAGACTTTGTATGTGACTTCCTGTGTACACACAATTTCTAAAGAATTCAGATGGGACAGATAAAGAAAAATTATTTGCAGTGACATGGAAAAGATTCTGGGATATGTTTTTATAATTTCTGTGGTCACCTTTAGCCCATAAGCAGTGGGAAATTGGATTCACAAACTTGAAATAGCTAATTAAAGAGTAGCAGTGTAGTTAAGCATATTTTATAAGGAGAAAGAAAATATTAATGACAATAGTATTTACATGGTGCCACAGTTTGAGTGACATGCATGCCTCCTGCTTTAGCTATCAGAAGTTAATTTAAGTAAGGCTAGGCTTCTGCCCCCGTTTCTAAAGGCACTCCAAATAGTAATTCATGGTATCAAAATATGCAGGGTAACAAGTATCAATTGGCTGTGCTAAATTTTTCTGTACTATTGAGGGAATTTGAGCAATGAGGTTGGTCTAGGATCCAGGTTCATCTCACCTAACTTCAGCTATGTTAAATTTGTGCATCTGTTCTAATGTAATCATCCACTTCCCCTTTATAGTCACAGCAAAAAGATAAAATGCATGGATCAGACTATTAATCTCATCTTGAATTAAGTGCCTAAAACAGGGACAAATCCACCTCTGAATTTGCCTATTTCTCTCTATTGGGAGCAGAGGAAACACGGAAGACCCCCTCTCAGTGCAGATACCTAACTTTTAAATGGCAAAAGTTACATAAACGTAACCTTGCCCTCAGGAACAAGCAGTACATTTATATAACAAGGTAATGACCCTAGACAATGAAACAGAAGAACTTGAATATCAGCTACAGAATATGAAAGGGGATGGGGATAGGAATTACAGAAACTGGGAAATAACAGTCACTGTTGCAGCACAGCATCAAAAGGCATAGAGGGATGCATGAAAAATACAAATGGAGGTCATAGAACAGCAATATATATTGCTAATTTGATAAGACTAGACTAAAGAAAGACAATATGAACAGAACAGTGATGGCTCTGTTCAAAATCTCTTAACAATCTCAAGAAATCATGGTCATGAGACAGCCCCATGTATGTAACCATTCAGTTACCTGCAGAGAAAACTTTAATGCTACTGCAGAATTGTCTAAGGAGGCCTTTGAAAAGCAATACATTATTTTTCCAGATATGGGAGAGAGCAAACGTTCATCATAGTAGTGGTCCAGTTAATGTGACAGCCAGTAGGTTTCTAGGCCAAATCACAGAGAGCAATTGTTGTAGTTTTGAATGATGTAAATTCTCTCCCTGCCACTAACTCCTCATGACATTAGTTAACAAAATAAGTAGTTAACTGCTACCAATTGCTTCTTGATCATTTTGGGTTGGGGGCAAACTGGAGGAAGGTGTGGTGGGAAACAGGCTTGCACTGTCTCTTTTGTTCTTGAGCACTACACACTGCTCTGGCTGTGTGTGCTGCTGTGGGAGAGAAGCCGTTGCTCCTGCTCCTTGCTGCTACTGTGGAGTAAGCCAGTTTTATCACCTGGAGAGGAGTCACATCTGCTTTCCTGGGAACTATCATCATCCCTTCACTCTCAGTCTCTTCCTTTTTTTTTTTGTTTGGGACAAAGAACAAAGAGAGCATCATTCGTCTCTGCCTTATTGGGAAAAAGAGTGAGGATTCACCCCACAGCTAGCCAAGGTGTGACACTGAAACTGTCAATAAATATTACCGGAGGAATCTACCGTTTTGGGGGTTGTTCTCTTTTGGTTTTTTTTTACTTTTGGTGCTGGGGAAGATAGTTTGCTCTGGTCTGTTTACAGTTATATGTATACATATAGTAGTTAAGAGCAGTTATCCTTCTTATAACCATTTTCTAATTAAAGTTCCTTTTCTTAAATTTAATAAAGAGTGGAGTGATTATTGTGGAGGAATCCTCTCCTCTGCTTTTTGGTAAACATTTTGGGTTTTCCCTCAAACCAAGACAGCAGTATTCAAACTACTTACTGTGGCACCTCAATTTACTGTGTCTATTGCGGCATCTCCATTTTGGAGTCAAAGCATGTAATTCAGCACACTTTTATGCAGACCTTCCAAAAACCTGCTGCCTCTTCAACTCAGTGAAAGATGTTGTGCATGAAGCTTGCTGTCATGCCAAAAATAAAGCGTGGTCTTGCCTGGATTTTGCATCTTCACTGCTTGCAGTTTCTGAGTCTACCTGATTTGTCATTGAAATGAGGATCTCTCCACTTCACTGTGTCATGTAGTACAGGTACATCCTTCTGCACAAGAGTACCCTTTTTAAGTCCTTTTACATATTGAGACTTCCAAGCCTTTTGGCACACATCACTGTTAAAATGTCCTCTATATAATCAGTGAGAGACACCACTGTCTGTACAGCACTGTGGGTACAGAGAGTTGCCAGGTGAGTAGCCAAGGAAAAACCTGAACTGTAGCAAAGGAGGGATTACTTGCCTGTTAATTCACCTCAATGATAATATATGCTATTGTCAGGTGTTAGAAGACCAGAGAAAGAAGAAGAACATGTGAAATGAGGGTCATCTTTCTGGGGTGGACGTGACTGTCCCTGAGGGGGTGGGAGAGAGCAGTTCTGCACAACACCTAGGAGTCTGGAAGGACTGACTGTGATAAAGCAGAAGAGAGAACAAAGGAGAAAGAAAATCCTGAATTCTTGACATCAAGGAACAACATGAGGATCTGTGCCTTGCTCTGGTGACACATAAGAGCTGACACAAGCTTGCTTATCTCTATCCTTGCTAGTTTATAGCAAATGATGACTAAGTAGTAACACAGGCAACCATTTTATTTGCCTTTCAGCTGTTGGAATAAGTCAGAAGAGGTCTTTGCTCCCACGTTAAAGAATCCCTTGCCAGCCTCCTCTTAGAACGAGATAGTGAATGGATCAAAAGGACTGTGTCAGCCAAGGCTGGTGCACAGTGCTTCAGTTCACAAGTCGGCCAGTGAGGACGTCTTTCCACTGAGGAACAGATCACAGTCTACCATGGTCAGCCCCTGGGTCTTAGTGTCAATGAGTAGGGCAAGGGAAATCACAAATTAAACAGAACTTTGTTTAATATGCTTTTTCAAAGAAAAGGAAATTAAAGGGCAGAGACCTGAGGCTTGACTTTGAGGTGTATGTAATTGTCTGAAATTAGGGTCTATAATGTACTTTTCCTTTGCCCAGAAAAAAAAAAATAAATAAAATTTGTGGGGTTTGGAAACAAGAATGATGATGATGGTGATGATGATGATGATGATGATAGAAATCACACTTTGCTAGGGCAATTGGTGTTTTGGATATAGGTCTTTTCCTCCTGATATCTACATTCAAACCTAGCTTTGACCATCAGTGACTGGAACTCAGTACTGCCTGGCACCTCTTTGGCAGTTCATATGGAAAGAAAAGGTGGTCTCAAGCAGGCTCCTCATGGAAAATTGTCCCTAACAGAGGCAAACCACAGCAAAAATTAACTGAAGTAATTTTAGGTAGTTACTGAAAGCACACAGCAGGCTGAATGGCTGGGAAGATGGAAGTCTACTTGTCTTTGTCAGGATGGCCCCTCCATACCTCCTTTGTGCACTTGAACAAGGTAGATCAAACTGCTAGTTCTCATTAGGGACTCCATCATCATCACCATCAAATTTCAGAGGTACTGTGGTGGGGTAATAAAAAGTCTCATTGCTGATACCACTGTTTCCTAAGTGGATTGAAGTCTGCTTCTAAGTAACTGTGACTTGTCACAGGCAATAAACAAAAACAAATGAACAAAAAACCCCAAAGCCCCTTCCCCCCCAAAAAAAAACCCACACAAAAAAAATCCCAACCCCACCCAAAAATCCAAAAAAAACCCCAAAATAAAAAACCACCAACAATACTAGAAGTATATGTGCATGTGTATATTTAAACTGTTGTGTGCAATCAGACAATTGCCTAGAGGTGATAACATGAAGTCTGAAACATTTCTATTTTTAGTCTACCTAGTGTGTCACACCTTCTGTTACAGCTACTCAAAAAATTTCTTTGGTGTTATTCCTGGTTTTGTAGCTTTGAAACAAAAGAAAGCTTCCATTCCTTTCATGGAAAATCTCCAGTAGGAGAAACTAAAAACAGTGGGATTGTTCCTCTGTCTTCCCAGCTGAATTATACCTTCCATGATCATCTAATAATGATGTAGGATAGGACACATAAAAAATTATGCTGAAGTCAAAATACCATTTTTTCACATGAAACACCAAATATAAGGTCTATGAAATAAAAAAAATCTACCTGAAACTGTCTGAATCTGGAGCTGATGTGTTCAGAATAGAGTTGTTGACTAATTACTTCTAGAACAGAAAAATGGATCAAGACACAGATTAGAAGCTATAGTACTCAAAAGTTGAAAAACATTTTGTGCCTTTTCAAAACTTCTTTGTAAAAGGAGACAAATTTGGCACAGTTATCCAAACTCTCTGTGGTTTACATTTTGGACAGTAATTGTGATAACTGTTCTGACAGTATCAAAGAGAAACTGGGATCTACACTTAAATAATAAGACCAACTCCCAGCATGGGGTATGACTCACTTGTTTACCAATTTAGACATCCCCCCAGACTTCCTTTACAGCTGATTCCATGTCTCTGCTTTAGGATTACCTGTGCCCACTCTACATTATCAATGAAGAGATGTAGAGATGCATAGGCTTAAACATACTGGCAACTGAAAAAAACAACCCAAACTCTGAATTTACAGGAAAAATAACTGGTCAATTAAAAGGTGAATGAAAAAAAATGTATGTGACCATTCATCATTCATGTCTCTGTCTTTTTTTTTTTTAATCTCATAGGCTATTCGCAAATTCTTTTAATTCACCTTGAGCACTTTCTCATTGAACTGTGATTCCCACTTTCCAAAATACCAAACATGACAAATTTAGGCAGGATTAAATAGAATAATGATGTTCTTTCTTTATTATCACAGAATCACAGAATTGATTGGGTTGGAAAAGACCTACGAGATCATTGAGTCCAACCCTTGGTCCATCTCTATT
>JAOXXN010000446.1:83937726-83954806 GCA_026770055.1 Myrmophylax atrothorax
GTGTTCTAAAAATACCTCAGTCCAGTTTGGACATGGCTTTTTTCACTCCTTTTCTATTATATTTTAGGCTTCTTAATAATCTCCTCATTCATATACACAAATATCCTTACACCTTTAATCACATCAGCATTTATGTTTGATTCATAATAATAGTGGAATGTTGTTTTCATGTTTTCATTTTCCATTAAAAGCATTCAGCAGAAAATAACACTTACTGGCTTTTGTAAAAGCAAAAGGGTCCTTATTATTCCACCAAATTCAAAAATGCTTTCACTGTTGAGGACCAGAAGAAACAATGCAATTGTCATCTAATCTCACTCTCCATCTAACAAAGAACAAAGAACCTAACTCTACTATTTTAAAAAGACCCTACTGTTTCTCTTTCAATTATACCATCCTTGATAAAAAAAAAGAGAGAGATTTCTCCATCTAGATGCAGACAGATATCTTGATTTAAAGACAGAAAATCCACCATATTTCAAGGTACAATTTTTTTTTCAGAATTAGATGACCTTCACTTCCAAGTTTACTTCAGTCTGTATCCTGTGGATCACATTAAGCCTTCTGTTGTGGACATCTCTGTTATTATCAGAAAATACTTTCATGTGTAGCTCTTTCTAAATTATGATCATATTATTCCTTAAGGCATTTTAGAATAAACAAGCAGCTTCCTAGGAGCTTTAATGCACAAGCATTTTTCCGAATTCAGATAACTCAGGGTCTCTCCACTGCCCCTTGACTAATGTCTCTATCTTTTTTGAAGAGTAGACACCAGAACAGTGTAGGACATTTATGGCTATACCTTTATTTTGGTTGGGTCCCTACTTCACTGAAGGTCCTTTCTCTGCCAATGTCGGAGAGTATGGCACAACAGGCACAGTCATGGGAAAAGTGGGAGGGATTAAGTTAAATCTGTGAATTTGGTTTTTGCAGGGCAGCCTTTAGATACAAGGATCATGGGAGGGGTCTCTTCCACTTACCATCCTCAGGATTCATTGAGACTTTTCCCCTTTCTTTGCTTGCTTCTTCAGTGATATGCTGGATATAGAGGCACTCAGGATATGTGTTGCAGACTGCAGCAGGCACTCCAGCCAGCTGTGTACTTGAAGGAGCAAACCAGAGAGACCAGGGGCTTCCAGTAACATGGCCTCAGTCTGTTCCTGACTGGAAAACAGCATAAGGCATGCAGTAGCAGCATGTCATGCAGGGATGACAATGCCCTGCAAGGAGGCCATGCAAGAGGACACACAGAGAGGCACTCAGCTCATGACATAACAGCAGGCTGAAAAGACATTGCACTGAAACAGAGCTTTCATGGTAAACACAAGCAATTTTCTTCCCTCTCCTCACCTGTTATGCAAACTGACAGGATTTCTTTCCTCCCATAATATCTCCACATGGATTCCCAGAGCACTAAGGATGCCACTGTAATGTCATCGCCTGCAATGTCTGGGACATTTACTGGTAGCAGATATGTTCTGAGCTACCTTCTGGGGACATAGTCTGCACAGAATAAGGTAGTCTTGGGATACAGCCAAGCAACACTGAAGAATATTATGTTTTCTAAATATCATTGTGTGTTGTTACGTTTGCTAAATCAGTCTCCAGACATACCCCTGAGGAATAAGAAATTTTTTAGCACCTGCCAAGACTAACACCCTCCAGTCAGCCCAGTAGCTGCAGCAGATTGTTTGGCAGAAGACACTGGAGGCAGTTCTGGACTGACTGCCCTATAGTCATTTACCTGAGAAAACTGAGATGGTATGAAAAGAGCAGCCCCATTGGGTGCTGCAGAGCAGGGACCTCTTTGCTGTGTTACAGTAACACCACTGCTTCCATCTGCCTGCCATCCACCAGTGCTGCTCTGACCTTCTCTCCAAGCCATCTGCCTTTGCAGGCTTTGGCACCAGTAAAATACATATTGCACGTGGGAGCTCATGAGATGCAAACCTGTAAGGAAACAAATGTGCCCTTTGCAACTCTTTTTTGAGCAGCTTTTAGTTCATTTTATGTGTTTCTAAGGTCTTATAATTTATGGTTAAATTAAATCTCTTACACGAGTCTCCAGTTAGGTGCATGTGCTCAACTGTGGCTCAATGTGGAAGTTTGTTATCATACCTAAGATGAAATGCTGTAACTGCTTCACATTTTTTATGTCCAGAAAGTGATATCTTAAACTTTAAATCAAAATTTAGCTCAAATCTGGAATGAGCTAAGAGAATATGACTTATTTTCAAGTGAGATAATCACCTAAGTTAGAAGAGTTAAAAGATAGAGTTACAGATAGTTATAGAGTTAAAAGATGAGCTTTTATTTTGAGAGTATTTAATAAGCTACCGTTTCTATCTAATGTATAATAACCTCATAAAAACCTTTATCTCAAAAATGTTATAGAGATTAATTAGCCATGTTGTCACCCTTTAAACTTTTGTTTACTTTATTCTATAACTACTTTTCTGTAGCTTTCTCAAAGGCAAAAAGGTCATTTATTTTATACTTATATGGATTATATCCTTTGTCTCCTTTACATAAGGGTACATCATTTACTTTTTTCTAATTTTCATAACTTCCACAATGTTCCAGATTATGTTAAAGAAATGGTTTCCATCCCTATTTTTTCAGAAATTTTTTAATAATTTATCTAATCTTTGGCATTCGTAAATATCCTAAAATATTTCATATGTTTATTCATCTACATATTCAGGTGCACTCATTCTTGTTTCTTTAAAGTTGTAAATATTTGAATCATATAAATGTACAATCCCACTTGCCATGGCTGTTTTGTCATTTGGGCTTTAAGTGCAAATATTGTCAGAAAAATAAGCATAGTAAATATTCTTTAATAGAATTATAATGTAATTTATGTTGGAAAAATGCTTTAAGATCATTGAGTCCAACCATTAACCCAGCATGGCCAAGTGCACCACTAAACCATGTGCCTAAGTCTCATATCTACTCATCCCTTAAATACCTCTAGGGATAGTGACTGATATTTCCACAGGCATCCTGTTCCAATGCTTGACAACCTTTCCAGGGAAGAAATTTCTCCTAATATCTAAATTTCCCCTGGTGCAACTTGAGACCATTTCCCCTTGTCTGTCACTTGTTACTCGGGAGAAGAGACCAACTTCCCTACAACCTCCTTTCAGGTAGTTTTAGAGAGCAAAATGTTACCCTCTGAACCTGTTTTTCTCCAGGCTAAACAACCCCAGCTCCCTGAGCCACCCTTTGTAGCACTCATGCTCCAGACCCTTTACCAGCTCTGTTGCTCTTCCTTGGGAGTGCCACTGGACTTTACCTCAATATGTTGTTTTCCTGGCTCTAATTCCAATTTGATTTATACCAGAGTCGCACGAGTGTAAGTGCGTTAGCCCTTCTGATTTTTACCCTGTCTGAGCATACTCATGTTAAAGAAAAATACTGTTTCAAATTCCTGTTTGCTTTCAATCAGCCCACCTTATTCTGCAGATAACAACAATTTTATCACTGTTAATAATGCAAATCCAATATGCTCAGGAATAAGCAATTTGGTACGTTATTCTGCTTCATGCATTATTGAAAAAATTATCAGTCAAATTTCTCATCACAGGTTATTTATTGTAACCAGCGAACATGATAAGAAGCTTCTGTTTTTATCCCATTTCCTCAGTGCACTTTGTAGTTCTGGTAAGTAGGAAGAGTATTAAATTTTAACTTATGAACCCAACACAACTTATAAACTCAATCCTTGACTGGTTTTTACAGCTCAAAATGGATGTAAATTTGTCATCAGGATGATCTATTGATGTTTTACATGCTCTTTGCATGCAAATCACTGGTTATACAAGGACAGACTACTTAACTATTAGAATATATTTGTATATTTATGGATTTGCATTTATTTGTAAGTATCTACATTCACTTGTTTTGAAATGCATATCAGAACAAAGCCAGATGAAATTATTAGAACTTTTTCTCTAGATTTTCTTCTCATCTGAGAATCAATGCAGCAGGCAAATTCAAACAGCCTCTCTCCTTCCCACCTTGCTCTCTATTTTTGTATTTCATTCTTGTACCAAAGCCTGGTAAACCTTTAGACTGCACTTATGTTCTACCATAGCTACATTTTGAGCATATATAAAGCTCTCAAACACTTGCTTTTGATTCTGTGAAAATAAGCATTTTTTGAGGCTTCAGGGTAGATACATTTCTTGTAATTGTAAAAAAAAAGATGCTTTGTAGGACAGGTTAAGGGACTGATTTCCCCTGTCTAGCAAATGGTTTCACATTAATACCTCTGTTAAGCTAGTGTGAAGTGAGTCTAAAATGTCGTGAGTAAGAAATCAATAACTACTGCGGAAGACTGTTAAAATCAGAAGACATAAAACAACATTGATGGCTGGTTCTGTCACTCCATCAACCAGAAATATCAGGCAAACACATCACCCTGCCTCCAAAAGGTAATAGATTTTTCCCTTGTTCAAATAAAACAGCAGTCACTCCAAAACTCGACTGTACAAAACCCAAACCATCCTCTAATACATAATGACTTTCATTTGCTTTTGCCCAAGAATGTTCTGGTGTATTTGAAGCTGCCCACTTTTTAGAACTAGGAGAAAGAGATTTTCAGATAAACAAAACCTTTTCCCTTGTTGCTTTATTTTTCTTCATGATTGTAATGCAGACAGCTGAAATAAATAAATAAATAAATAAATAATTTAAAGTCTTTAGCCTCACAAATCTTCTATTTGTGCTGTCTGATCTATGACCAAGTACTGCTCCAGTTGCTACAGAGATGCTTTCACTTAAGTTCTCTGAATAAAGTTTTCATGCTGCTGCTTGAAGTGGCTGATGTATTATAACTTCTAAATGCCTTCCAGTTAGTGCATGCCTCTACCTCAGCTGAGGCATATATTATGAACTAAGGGATTCATTGACTGACTGATTGATTGATTGATTGATTGATTGATTGATTGATTTTTACAAAACCTGTTGTCACTTACCTAAAATGAAAAAACTTCTTTTAAAAACTGCTCATGAGGTTACAAAATGTCACATTCAAGGGGGTCAGACTACCCTATTTGCCTGGCATCCTTCTTCATTAAAGTACTGAATGCTGTGGGATATTACTACTAAGCACAATGAGGAAGAACACTTACTTTAGTTAACTCTTTAAAGAAATGTCATCATTGAGTAAGAGGGCCTGATGCCAAAGAATCATTAGATACTTTGAGTTTTTCTGTATTTCACTGTTTTCCAAATGCTGGCAACTGTCAGAAAGAGGATGTTGGGCACTTCACTCTTAATTTTTAGAGGTATTTTTCTGTTCTTATTTTTTATTATTAGTTTTAACCTTTCAAATTCATTCTTACATGCTGTATCCTCTTATAACAGAATCTGGCAAACAACAATTTCCAACACACAGTGTCCCTTTATTTGACCCCACTTCATTTAAAATGGAATAAATCTGGGGATATGCACCTAGTTCACAGGAATAGACATCAGAAAAGAAAAAGATTTTGCTGGTGCTTTTGATCTAGCTATGATCTGACTTTCTGACTGAACCCCATTTCAGTATAAAATATGACTTGTTCAGCACCTTCAAACAGCACTGTGGTTATTGAAGAGCCATTGAAAGAAGCCACATTTTGGTTAGTGGAAGGCTAGTGGTACAGGGCAAGAGGGCAAATGATTATAATGCTAAATTAACATACACTGACATTTCATTGAAAAAGGAGAAAAAGCTCCTGTCTCTGAACAAAATTTCAAGCAACTGCATACATAACAATTTCCAGAGAACATGCTTTGAAAACAGAGGTTAAATGCTACCAGATGACACGAATAGCAAAATCAATATTTCTGCTTGAGTCTGTTTTTGTGAGTCAGATGGATGTTTCTGGCTTCAGTGGGCTCTGGTGAAGAGCTGCCACACAGCCAGGCCCAGAGGCTGCTTCCCACAGCCCAAACTGCTCAGATGTCCCTCTGAAACTGCTCAGGATGGTGCAGGCAGAACATACAGGGCTTATAAACAACGTACAGATGGTGCTGGGCTTCCTATTGCTCTTGTGTGGACTGTTCTGGTGTTGCTGCAAAGTCTCATAGCTCTGGGTAAATGCAGTCAGATGACAGGCACTCTAATCACCATCTCATATTTTATTCTATGGAGTGACTTCATCACCTTTTTTGAAATGACTACCATAGTATGGTTACACCTAGAGTTACAGGAATGACTAAGAAAAAATTGTGCCATAAGATTTTGCTGGCCAGAGAAGAAATACATTTCCAGAGGATCATTCATTTAATTTTAAAATGGGGAATGTTAGTCACCTGGGAAAAGCTGGTTTAATTCATTATGGCATCAGACACTATGCCGAATTACTGTCATCGACAGGAAGCCATGACACATTTCCAGATGGAATTAAACAAACTCTATTAGCAAGATTTTACTTCAAAACAATATGTAAACAACTTATGTGTCTTTGTTTCCAGTTTGGTTTTTGTTTTTTTTACATTGCTCATCTATCTAAAAAGTAGCTTCCTCAGGTTTTTTTGCTCCCTCCAGTATCCAAAATGTAATGTGTCCCTCAGAAAATTCTCTTTCAATTTAAAACTGCAGTGCAGTTTTAACGCTGTTCTGAGAAATTATTAAGTCAATAATGTTTTCTTTGTTATCTTCACTTAATTTCATATAAATCAAAATGCTATAGTCAAAGAGCCCATTTTTCATTATTAATCACCCCATTATATATTGTGCATAAAGGTTGTTTAGGATGCCTGCATCAAGTTAGTTAAGTGGATGTTTACTGTGTATAGTCTAATTTGCTAGGACTTGCACATGCAAAACTGTTCCTACTCTTGTGGGAACAGCAACTTTAGAAGACAGTATCTTTAAATGCATGTGGCACTGATTCAGGGGTTTTCTGCACATATTTTGTAGCTGCTGATCAACAGGTTGTTTAGCTTGAAGGCTCATGGGAATCCATAGATGAAACAATTATACAAGACATATACAAATTCAAAAGTTATTTTATCATAGCAAACCCAATTCTATAATTAAGGTAGGGTGAGATGCTGGAGTAGTACATCAGTGTTTAACATCAGAAGGTTTTTTTATGTCTGTTGCAAATTTTAAACATCCTTGTGTCAAATAAGTATTTGTTTCCTTCACTACATCCTGGCTTTAGGAACTTTTAATGTCTACTTACATTTTTTCTTCCCCTTTGTTCTATTATTGTCAGGTGAACTGAACTGTACAGAGCTGCCTGAATCAAAACAGCTAAAACAAACAGAAAAGGTGATAAGTGCCCATAAAGGTTATTTCAATGGAAAATTTCCATCTATTTTAAAATACTGAGATCCCTTTCATAGCTGAAAAACACTTGGAAATATAACCAATTGCTAATCACCCCTTTGAATGGGGGGCTGTTACTGAAGGAAAAGGCAGAGAAAAGGAAAATATTTCTTTTGCTGTGTTTGGCATTTCTTGGGCCAAGCCATGTTTTCATTAAGGGTTAGTTATCTTTTTCTTCATAAAGGTAAGATCACAGAAAACAGAAGTTTTGAAACATGAATTCTGAAGTCAAGGATGAGAAACAGTCATTATTATGGTAACTTACTTATATTTTTTTTCCTTTTTGTTGAATACCATTATGCTGGTTAGAAGAGCGTGCAAGCGAATGGCCTCACTGTTATCTGCCAAAACAGCTTTCTTTCAGAGCCAAAATGGCAGGAAACTGAACTAATCTCTACTACAGAAACGCTCTATCGTGAAAGCACATTTTCCTTGCAATAGCATCTGACAAAGTAATATGATATGGTAACTGTTCATGAACAAGAGGCAAGCCCCATAGTCCCTCCAGATTACAGAGCTATAAACCAAAGGCAGAAATCTTACAAGGCTCAGGCAAAGTAGAAGGCAAGACGTGACTGAAAACAGCTTGTTCAAAGACACTGCAAGGGATACAGATGCTTTTTCACTGGCCTAATTCTGAAAACCTTATTTTCTTACTCACTGTTTGACCTTAGTGTTGGTTTCATTTCAATAAACACTGGTTAGGACTTTCTGTTTTAGGTTTAATAAGTTAGGAACACTATCCAAAAATCTGAAGAGGCTCAACTAGATTTGAAAGGTCAAATTGAAAATAGAAGGCATAAAAATTTGGGTGACAGAAACAGAAATCAGACAGTCTATGAGACGTGACTGACCTGGGCACTGTGCCTGCTTCTTTCCTTTGGCCTCATGAGGGAGCAGGGTCTAGCATGACTGGGAAGAGGATGTCTGAGGCACTTATTGCTCAAACCTAGTTCTGGGTGCTAAATCAGACACCTCCAGATACTTTGCATCTGGCCTACTTTTTGGCAGATCTACCAAACCAGCTCTATCCCATATTTGTCACATGGCTAGCTTTCTTATGTGACTTCAGTTCCTACTCCAACAGGAACTGGCTTCAAAGTTCAGACTCTTACATTGTCAAACTCTCAGGGACAGAGCAATGAGCCAAAAAATGATCATAAAAAAGTGTAGGGTATTGAAAACAGCATGAGACAGACTGTTTTGTAAGTGACCTCATGTGGTTAAGTATATCACATACATGTATCTATGCTGAAAGGAAATTTCTGCTTTAAAGCAGATATTGCAGAAATGCTTTGCTCAGGACATGGATTTGATAAAACTACCTTGTTTTAACACTCACATCCAGCTCAATAGACATGCTTACCATTGCAGACTATTTCTTTAACATTGAAACTTATTTTTCTCTTTTATTTGCAGTACGGAACAGCAGTTCTGCAGTTTTCCTGAACTATAAGAATGAGTTGAGTCATCTCTGACTCTGATAAAGTAAGAAGGCAATAAGTGAAGAAGCAGCATGCTGAGTAGAAATTCATCCTTGCTATGAATGATTCATGATGGTTGTCCTCCAGAATAAAAATATGAAGCTACTGTAAAGTCTCTACTTAAAATTAGAGTAAGTTCCAATATTTTTAAAGGCATCTTTTCTCTTTTTTCATGCCCAGTAGTCAAGCTATTCATTCTCCCCCTCATAAAAGAATATTACCCATCATTATGGATGAAGCATAATGTTTTTATTTCTCTTCAGCATTCTCAGAGAAAATATAATCTAAACCAGAAGAAAATCAATTATTTTTCTTTCCAGCAGAAAGTGGATAGCAACACAAAATCACACTTATATGTGGGTCATCAGTGAAGTAATTTTCAACAAATTATTTTCCTGCCAGATAACATAAAACTCACACCCAGAAAAAAATAATACAAGATCCAAAGACTCACAGTTCCTGTATTTCTTGACATTATTATCCAAAAACCTTTTAGGATGATCTCAGATGTCAATGCAAATAAACTCTGGTCTGTTACTTTGAGCCTCTTCCACTCTGTCTTGCTGCCATGCTGATTAATTAAAAAAAAAATAATCTGCAGCTGGCAGTTTCAGAGTAACAGGGACAATTTACAAATGTGATCAGGCTTTGTGTTTCCAGACAGAGAGAACAGTCACCGGCATGTTTCCTTACACACACAATGTGAAGATTAATATTAGGACAAAATAAATAGGCTAGAACAAATAGTTTTACAGCTCCCTGCAAGGACAGAAAGTGATGATTAGAACAACCACTTGAGATGTCCTGGCTGTAAGAAAGGTTGTTCCCGATCTTAGGCACCCTTAGCCAGTTCTTTTCCATACAAAAACATACACATTCTGCTGGTCTTCAACACTCATGTTAACCATTTACTATCTGTACTCATGATCCAGAAGGAGCCCTCTGGAAACTGTTTTTTTAGGGTTAGCAGTGGTCATAAATCCCAACTCCAAATATGCCCAATATGAAATTACCAGTAGACTCTTCTTACCAGGGAAATCCTTTGTCACATAGGTATTTCTGAAAAACCTATTCATTCTGTATTGGTACGAAACTTCTGGCTAAACCATTCCAAATCTGAAATGAAGGTTCCGGCAATAAAAGTGAGGAAAGCCCTTCTGTGTAAATCATTTATATTTGACAGAACAGGTCCCACCTGCCTACTAAGGCTGCTCTGCAGCATGGAGAGTCAGAAAATCCAGTGAGTTATGTCACATTAGGCTCAACCTTCTGACAGGTCACTAAACTTCTATGCCTTTTGCAACAAGGGTGTTAGCACAACTTGGGTCAAACACATAACTATCCAGAGTGCAGTGGGTGTGATCAGGTCAGAAGTACTTTTCCTATGACCCAGAAAACTATTATGCATTCAATTTCTGCCAGAAATAGGTCTTTATATCCTCGAGGGTTCAGTCTGTCTGTCTAGGTCTGCTTCCCCCAGGGCAGCCCTTCACTGTACTGCAAGGCAGAGTTGGCAATGCATTGTGATGACAGCAGGCAGGAGCTGGGGCTTTAGCCTGGAAGAGAGCCCTGATAAGCCTGACATTAACATTCACATCAAATGGCAGCAGGCAAGGCAGTCCCCATCTGAGATAATAGGCTTTTTCCAGTGATTGCTCCTTGTCACTTATGAACACATCAAACCCAGAGTTTGCTATCATGTCATATATTCCATTCCCTGGGCTCTATTTTGTAAGAAACAGTTAATGTCTACTTCTCCTACCAGCAGGCTGCTCCAGAACCTCACTGTGATGGCGAGAAATTGTTTTTGTCTTCCACTTTAAATTTATTCATGATTAGTTTATAGCCATTTCCTCCTGAGCCAATATTGTCCTTTAGCTCAACCACCTCTTTTCCCTTCCTGATGTTTATCCTCCTAATGTATTTACACAAGACAGACATACCTCCTGTTAACCCTTGCTGAACAAGGCAAGCTTTGGCAGTTCCAGTCATGGGATCAACAGAATCACTTCTCCCACCCCACACTCATCTTTCTTAAGGACAGGTCTATTTGCTGTTCTGTTTTTGCAGTTCTTCAGGCAGGTGATGCCATTCCTTTCTTGATAGAATTATTGAAGTCTGGATACTAGATGATTCTCATCTGATTATATCTTCTTCTCATTATCCCAAACTGCAAATATTCTAGAATAGGAATGAATTATTTCAGGAAGTCAGTGCATAGTACAGAACCCTTAAGTCCAGAATCTCAAGTCTCTGTCTCGTACCCTAAGGAAAAGCAGAAAGCCAGACTCTTTGGATATGAATTTGGTTCCTTGAAGTTCCCTTGCTCACCCTAATACTCTACAGCTCTGAGTGTATCCTGTAGTATCTGAATCTCTGACCAGTGTGACAAAAAGAATAAATAAATATTGGTCTTTTTGTCTAGTAAGGAAATGTAGTGACATTTCACATTTGAGAACGTGGATTTTCATGCATATTTCCCTTTGTTTTCTTTTTCAGTCTCTACCTACACATACACAGATGCTTCAAATTCAGCCTGCTGTTCTGAAACTTAAAAGCTCCTCTGTTTACTGGGATTCTGGGTTCTGGTTGAACTGAGCCAGGAGAGATCAACAAATGGAGTAATTTTCAGCTAAACAAAAACCTGTCTCATGCTATGGTTGTAAATTGTTATCTCTGGACTTTTGAAGATCAATGTGTCCATCAGGAAATCCTGAGCATCTAGGACTGACACATGACTCAAGGAGATAGTACCCACACATCTGGGGTCAGAGGGAGCCAAGCTGTCTAAAGCTTTCACAAATGGGATAGAGCCCTAACCCTTGGGATAGAGCTGCTAACCCTAACCCTTGCCCTTGCAATTCCCTGCTGCTAGCAGGCAGATGTAGGCACAGACTCTGCATGTGCTGGGGCCCAAAGCATCTCAGAAGGGACCCTGCCACTCTGCTTCTCCCACTCCCAATCACAGTCCATAAGACCTGCCAGGACTTCAGCATCAAACTTGCTTATTCTGTCTAGTTTGGCAAAACAGTGAGAAGTGTTGGGAGAAATTATTCCTGTTCTTCATATCTAGATTTCTTTCTATGCTGGCCTTGGAAAATGTTGTTGTCAGTCAGAGAAGCAGCTGAGCAGGGGGAACGGGCTTTGCCTGCATTGTTCAGCATTCACCTTTACCACAGGTTTGCTGCCACTGTTTGTCCAAAGAAAAGGTAAAGCAATGTTAACATCCTGTCTAGAAGAATAGAAATAGGGAATAAAATATCTGGTTTAGTTGAGAGGTGCTTCAGAAGGCATTTGCCTGTTACTTGTGATGCTTTACTAGAATTCTTTTATAATTTCCACAGCCAAAGCATTTCAGTGTCAGAAGTAGGACCCAGAGGAGTGCCAAATTGAGGCACATCACCCTTCTTTCCTGCTAACTGTGGTTAGAGGAACTCCAGCCCTTTCATTAGCTGTTTAATCATCGTGCACAGGTCTTGAGTCAATATTTCTGTTTCCTGATTTTACCTGCCAATGGTGAACAATCTGCTCCCCTTTTCAGAACATCTAACTAAATTTAACAGGCAGGACAAGGAGGAACACTCCCATGCTTGCTGGATTGGAAAATTGTAAGCATATTTAACAATTTTAAGTATGCATGCAGACCTTGAAAACAACCACTTTATTCTGAATAGGACTACTGTTCTGCAGAGAAACTTTATGTTGTGGAAGTAAAGCGGCTAGGATTATACTGAAGATCTGTAAAGACAAAAATGCTATAGCTCCATGGATAAACTAAACAACTAAAACTAATTTACTAAAGCACTACGATGAATATCTGGAGGGTATCTTATATTATGTAGTTTCTGAAGTGTGAAATAAAATTGATTCTTAGCTGCTGGCCAATGACAGCTGAAGGTTAAGTGCTGGTTTTTCTTAACTTTTTCTGTCATCCTCTTTCAGATAATTGCGAAAAGTTGGTCAGAACTAGTGATTTATCAAAAAAAAAAATCCTTGCTCATTTCAAAGGGCTCATCAATTCCCTTGAGAATGAGGAGATCTCCATTTAGGAGATTATGATCATTTCCTCAAAACTTCATAATACAAGAAATACAGTGTAGCAGAGCCATGTTACAACTAACATGCACTCCATGAGACTACAGGAAATACCCCTTTGCATTTAGCCTTTCTGACAGGATCTATGAAAAGGTAAGCTAATACAGTGTTGACATCCTGTCTGGAACGATATATTTGAGGTATAGTTTCATCTGATGCAAAACAAAGATAAGCTGAAAAACTTTTCCTTGAACACTCATAGTCCAAAATCCAGGTGGGAAAGCACCTTAAAGATTTTTGGGAGATGCATGTTGGCATTGTTATTGGTGAAGAATGCAAAAGTCTGTGACATACTATAATGTCCTGATTCAACATTTCCATAAAATTTGGTACAGTTTTCTTTTTTCTTTTTTTTTTTTTTTGGTGGAAACTGAGCCTTTTAGAAAGCAGTACTGCAGAAAACAGCTGGATTTATACTCTAAGAAAAAAGAAAAGCTGATTTACTGTGTCTTTGTTTTGGAAGGTCTAGAGGAATTCAACAGTCAGTCTCTGTGGTTCCATAAGGAAAAGCCAGTCTGACCAATTCTGAATTAAACCCAACAAAAATGGGGGCTGTACATATTAGTAAGACAGCCATCATATAAAAATATGTGTCAGATGGGTTTCCCTTGATGTGCATCCAATTTTAATAATCCCAATTTTTTATTATTGTTATTTCAAAAATCCCAGCTGCACAGTGTTTTCAGGAAAAGGAGAGCAGAGATGGCAGAAACAGGTAAGGCTGAGTCCTTTGCCCTTTTAAACATTTTCTGTGACATGTTGGCCCCTCCTTCCTGTATTGTCACACAGATTTATATTTTCTGAAGCTTCTGGAAGCTTCCTTGCATAACCCAAGCAAGCCAGAAAGGGTGCTGTTGACCTTCAGACATGCTACTAGTGGACAACATCTGGAGCTTGGATGTTCAGTGGTCTCTGAGTAACCAAGCCTTGCACTGCATCAGAGTACAAATATGTATGAGGAGTGCTTGTCTGACTGCTGTTTTCCACTGAGACAATCAAAACACTATAAGAAAATTACAAAACAAATTAACATGTCCCCATTGTTTGCATGTAAAAGGAAAGTTGCCTCACCCAGCCCCATCTGTTTCTTTGATTTAACTCCATGCTCATTCCTGTTAGCAGTGGATAAGTGGTTTGGCAAGTGCATTGCAGCCTATTTCAATGAAAAGGAGGGTTTCCTGGTGAAATAAGCCCCTTTATGAGACTTTGATATGAATATATTTAGCAAATTATTTTAAAAACCCCTCATCATCATCAGTTGCTGCACTTTGGGATGGAACACAAAGCTTACATTGAAGGAACTGGTTTTAACAAATTAGTTGAAGAGGAGACTTCTCCCTCTCTAGTCACCCTAAATGCTCTCATACTAAAACACAGAGACTACTAACTTGGAGCAGAAAACCATATCACACATGCTTTTTAAGGGAGATTAAACAGATCATAAGAAATGTTTATAAACTTTTCACTTTTCTTGTGTTCATGAGGTGTGCTCTTGGAGTGTGTTAGTCAATCAGTTAATGACTAAAGATATGCAGCACCATTCACAATACTTTGATGCTAAACAGAACCTAACCAGAGACCATTCAACATGCAAATTGCTGTGTGCATCTGAAATTTTAACAACACACACTTTGAAGAGTCACTATTTCAATACAGGCTTCATTTCCAAGAATATACTTACAGTATCAAGCACAGGACAGAAAGAGGATTAAAACAAAAATTACTTTGATCAGTTCAGTCTGTCTGCAAATATTCAGCACAACTCTCTCCCTGAGCGCCAGCAGCCAGGCCCCACCACACTGTGCTCATCCACCAGAACTATGCTGGACTGTGGGAAAATAAAGCTTGCAAACATAGGGCAGGCAATTTTCACAAATGCACACTGATACAGGTTAATGAGAGTGCCATCACATCTATGCACTATTAGTGAACACCAGTGGGAATGCAGTTTTGATAACAGAAACAGAGAATAACAAAAATAGGCCTTATAAATATTATGTGGATCAGGTAACTCATTTAAACATATTTTGTGGCTTGAGTTGTCACTCAGACAGAAAGCAAAAACAAATGGCAAATAGCAAGATCCTAAGCCTGAGGAATTTATAACTTCTAAAAGATTGAAATCTTCAAAATGGGATTTAAGCAGAATTTAACATTTAATATTAGGACTTAGAATTTAAGATTTAAGCAGGCCTTGAGCAGTAGTTCTGCATAACTCAAACTTCATATGTTCCTCAAAAGCTATCACTAACACCTAAAAGCCAACACCCAAGGCATAACCTGTGGCACTTGAAAAATTAGATGATAGATAGATAGATAGATAGATAGATAGATAGATAGATAGATAGACAGACAGATAGATAGATAAAGAACAGCCAACTAAACACTGGAGCTGGTAAAATCTAAATGTCAGCTTGAAACAGCCTTTCCTGGGATTCAAATCCACTCCTTACTCATCCTTTCTTTTTATTCCATGAATACACTATTCTATTCCCTTCATATCTACCAGCACTCACTGCAGGGCATTGCACAGCCCTTTGGATTTTTTTTGTTTCTTGAGTCCACTGCCTTCTGTTGTCCCCCCTGTCCTGCCACCAAGGATCTTACCCTGGCATCCCTCTGATCGTTTCTCTTGTTTGAGTCCAGTGGGTTTTATTTCTTTCTTTTGAAAGTGCTTTCTCCCACTGGCAACTTCACTCCTTTTTCCTGCTTTCCAGTTAATTTAAAGCACCCTTCCTTTTGTTAAAATGCTCTCTTTGCCTTCAAATTCCTCTTCAAGACCTAGGAAGGCTGCCTGTCTCCAGCTCCTCACTGGTAATTATCTTAAGCACACTTAGAGTATCATCTTTCTCAGACAGTAGATTTTCTTACCTGTGTAATTTAAAGGCATCATGTAGATACACACAGCAGGATGAATAAATAATTTAGAAAAATAGGGCTGATGGAAAGTCTTAACTTTTATCTGTTTTCATAAAACAAGTAGTGCTTTGAGTCTTCAGTGCTGCTACTCCTCTATTTTCATTTTGTTTTAAATTATTGAAGTGCATTACTGAAAATCCAGAAAGTTGAGATGAGCCTCAAAAAAGGCAAAATTTTACTACAAAATATTATTTCATCAGGTCACTGTTGAAACTAGCATCCTGTTCCATGCAACCTTGTCTTCATAGTCTAACAACTTACACGGCAAATGTGCTCATTTTTCAAGCTAATATTGGAATCATATTTTTCCAAGAACCCACCCACTGCTACTATCCTCCTCAACATAATGAAATCACTTTTTTTCTCCCTTAATATCATGTTTAAAAAAATATTGGCAGCCAGACTCTGGGGCTCTGTGGTTGTCAAGGGGGTTGGGAAACTGTCCGTGAGGATGTTCTGAAAGTCTTATTTTCATTAATGAAGTGATGTTAGGAACTTCTTCTAGGATACTGTGCCATTTGAAAAAAATGCACAGACTATACCTTCCTCCAATATAGCAGGAATCAAAAAGGAGGAGATAATCACTGTCTACAGTTACTGGTTTCTCTCCAAGTTGCATGTTGCTCTGATTATTTTCTTTCTCTCTCACAGAGATACCAGGTTTTCTGATTGCTTCCAACTCTCTCTCTGTTCCCCGTCTGCCTCCGTTGTTAACAAACGCACACACAATTTTTCATTTCCTGAAAAAGGAAAGATTTAAATTAAATATTAGGCAGAAATTCTTTGCTGTGAAGGTGGTGAGGCACTGGAACAGGCTGCCCAGGGAATTTGTGGATGCCCCATCACCAGAAGTGTTCAAGGCCAGGATGGATGGGACTTTGAGCAACCTGGTCTAGTGGAAGGTGTCCCTGCCTATAGAAGGGGTGTTGGAACCAGATAATCTTTAAGGTCCCTTCTAACCAAACACATTTTATGATTCCATGATTTTGTGACTCTCCAGGTGTGCTCTTTGTCAGCCTGTGCTCATTTTTACCTCTGCCCAGGGACATTGCTAATGTCCAAGAGAGCAGAGCAGCTCACCAGGTAGTAGTGTGTATTTCCAGAGCTGGCAGTGACTCACATGTGCAGCTGGCTGACACCTATGTTGTCTGTATGAATGCAGCCATGGCTCCCCACATGGCAATAAAGTACAATATCTTGTTCAAAACCTGTCTCATTTTATCTGGATCCCCACTGATGTTGCTGGCACTGA
>JAOXXN010000446.1:83954825-83970259 GCA_026770055.1 Myrmophylax atrothorax
GCGAAGGTTGTGCACAGACACCAGAGATGTAGAGTGCATGCTCAGGCTCATGCACAACAGCCTTCAGGCCCAGCTGTAGGCCTCGGACAAGGACCAGGAAGACCAGCCAGCACTGTTCCTGATGGAGTAGTTGCCTGGTTTTGAGTGGTCAACCTACCCCAAACACCTATGTGCTGATAACACACCTCCTGGACCCACATGACACTGTCAATATCTGCTCAACTTTCAAGGAATAATACTTCCAAACCTATGCTATGAGGCAGAGGCAATCCCACAGTATTCTCTGCAGCCCTGTCCCTAAAACACCTGCTGGGGATGTTCATAGGACCACAGTGCACCTTCATCTCTGGGGATGAAGTGGGGTACACCAGAGGAAGCTGCTCATGGTGCTAACAAAGCTAGATCATGCCCAGGGCGCCTAAGCAGATGCAGTAAGTGCCCCTGTTCACAACACAGACTCCCAGAATCTTCCCCAGGTACCTTTGAAGACACATCAGTTGCTACAGTAAAGGCAAGGCAAAAAATGTTTGCTGAGCCATCAGGCTGTTGCAGTCTTTGTTGGGCAGGAAAATTTAGAAGCCAATTACCCAAAATCTCATGGCAAGGGGTAATATGACCTTCCAAATCCTGAAGTTTGGGAGTTTTCAGCCCGTAGGTTAGGAAGGTTTTGTAAGACTTACACAGAAAGGAGAGAGCTCTAGCTGCACCAGGCATCTTGCTCAAGTTGGCTTAGATGAGACAAGCAGAAGTTGAGGGACCCCAACCCAGTCAATATGTTGGGACCATTGTTATTTCTCCTTTAAAGTGAGAGTTGTGTGCTCTTTATGTACTCCAGTTTTCAAAGAAAGCATTTTTGAAGTATTAGTAAGATTTCTACCTGGGTATGATACGTCTGCTTGTGGCAGGGGCTTGCAAGTAGTCTCTGCAGAGGCACAGGAATACTACTCAATCACTGACCAGGACACACACAGAGCTAGATATAGCCAAAACCCAACAAAGCAATCCCTGTGCTTTTAGGTAAGAGCACAGCTATTACCTTGGTAGTTTATGAAGGTCAGTCTATCTCAGAGAATGAGTTGCAGTATCTGGGCCGCATTTTCTGTTCTGTGCTGAAAGACCAGGCTAACAGGGGATTAGCAGGAAGATGGTTCCAGGATGGATTATCCCTGTGAGTTATGGTAAAAATATTTCAGTGCAAGCAACACATACTGACACCACATTTGGAAACCTGCCTCTGGCAGTGTACTCCGAGGGTTAGCACAGTGGTGTCCTTTCAGGCCTGAGCAAACTTGCATGGGATTTTGTCCCAGGCATGAAATGCCTTGTTTGACCTGCTTGTGTCCTTGCAGTCCTACCAAACCTTCAAAAACTGTCTTAGTTTAAGAAGCTGTTTTCCCCTCTTGAAAATCCACAACAGCTTCAATGGACACTTCAACTGTATTTCTGTAAGATTTGGGTAGCTTGTGGGACCCCCACTCCACACCACTTCTCATGAGCATTGACCTGACAGCGTCAGACAGATGAGCAGATAGATAGCAAGAATAACCAAGATAAATCTAATTGTTTGAGACATTTGAGACACGGTATTTAATTTTTACATACCACGGAACATGACAAAATAAATTAGTGGCGGAAGAAAATACAACCTAATGTCATTGCAGGGTAAATGTTTGTGTGTGTTTAATCAAAGCACTTCTTGATAAGATATTTGAGTGTAAGGGACTATCCATTTCAGCTGTGCACTAAATTTTCTGTATTCAGTATACCAGTAATTTGGATGTTTTTCTTTAAACTCTTCAAATACTTTTATCAAAGTAACAATTTCTGTGTGTTTCTCTCCTTTTTTAAAGAACACAGCATTTGCTTTTGGCACATTGCTGATGTTTATTTTATTTTTCCTCTTTGAGGATACAAGCTGTATTAATGTTTCTGCAATGACCAAGATAAAGAGACGAGAACCTCAAACTTGTATTTCTGTATCAGTTAAATACTGCTCTATAAAAAAGAGGCAGTGAATTATAGAAAGAAATTAACACTATAACCAGAGAATTCTGGTATTTATTCCTACATCAAAAGACCTATATACAGTAACTGAAATTCCTCTTTTTTGATTCAAAGGAGAGTTTTGCATGTTTGGTGATGAAATACTGTAAAGGAAGTTACTGTTTACCAGTCAATTATAAGAAAGCCACAGGATGAACAAGATGCAGTTAAAAGAGGAACTAACCGATGAGTAACCTGTTTTCACTGTAACTGCTGTATGGAGTGAATAAAGCAGTGTTTCTCCATCTCTCCCTCTGTGAATGAATGAACAAGTTTCTTAATATTTATGGACTAGATTCAACAGAGGTATCTTCACTCATGTCCCACCAGAGACTGTCCTTGCAGAGGCAGTCCACCTTTGGCTGCTACAGATGCCTGAAGTCTAGAGGAACTATTTTTTTTCTACCTTTTGAGTGGCTGAACTTTATTTTTGCTTCCTGAGTCGCAGCACAGAAATTGTTATCCATGGCTGAACTCCTTCCCCCACATTGCAGGTCATTGTGCCCTATTGGCTTGCTGGATTTGACTGGAAAATTTAAATTGTAAGATATTTACATATTCAGAGAAAAGTTATCCAAGCTCTAAGAGACATGAATAGGATGATAAATTTTCAACAGTGACACAGTCGTTGGAAGAGAAAAGCAGTTTTGTTGTACTAATTCCTCTGACAGTAATCTAGGTAGGTAGCTACAAATATTATATGGACATCTGTCAATAGACAATGCCATCCAGCTATTCAGTGGTACTGTGTCAAGATTCAGATTTGCATGCTTACCATAAATCACTATCCAGAGGTGTGTGAAACTCTGTGGTTTCCTACTTCACTGTCAAAGATAACATGGTGGTATGGAAAAAATATAATAGCTTGATAGTATTCTTCAAAATATTCCAAAAGAATGAAGAAATCACAGGCTTTTCTCATGGATTCTGGAGTAGCTCTCCCATCATTTCATTTTCAACATCATCATCTACTCAAATGTACATCCTGGCTGACGGTTCTACCCATCCAACTTTGATACATGCAGTGAGAAGGAAAAAAAGAGTAACATGGAAATATTTTAACCTGGACTCATAGAGTTCATTTAATTGCATTTTGAGGTGAACCTCAAGTACGTTTTCAACATCATCTCAGCAGCCCATGCAGAAAACTTTCCCAATGACGAGTAGTTATGTGCAAGGCTGCTGTCTGCAGTACACATATTCCCTCACACTCAGGCAGACCCAAAAACTCTGTAAAATGAAAGCATGCACAGAAATTGTGTCACGGGCTCTGAATGCTGTCTTCCCTTTAGGAAGGATATAAACATATCCCAGGATTTTCCTGTGTTAATCTTTCTAGGAAGACCATTTAGGAGCAATTCAAAGGGAACACACTGAGCTGTGTAGGGACTATAGTTTACTAGGAGAAGGTTGGGCTAAATGTGGCTGGTGCTCATTCTCCTGCACAGGGAATTTCTAATTCTAGTGTCAAAAATAGCCCTCCACATAAATGCAGACATAGGCTGACCAGTCTGAGCTCATTGCCTTTCTCTCAGAGTTACTGTGTCCTAGCTAGGAAATGTTACCATCACAACACAGCTTTTTTTTTTTCCACAAATATTATAAAAACGTCTCTACAAATGAAAGACAGGTAAGTTTTGAAGAAGTTGTGCAAGGAACAGGTCAGCCTATTGCAGAGCCTGCAAGTTTCTGCATTAGGAGACACTGAAAGAGATTGGCTGTGCCAATTGCTGTGCTCACTCCTATAAAAGCACCCATACCCAGCAAATACATGGCAGAATTTACTAGGCCTTCCTTCAGTGTAAGCATGAGGAGATGGCAGGACCTCTCCAGAAGGCAGTGCTTTCTCTCAAAACACTGGCATGGCACACAGGCAGGATGTTGATATTAACATTAGGAGAAAAGACAAAAAAGAAGTTTAGAAACCCAGAGGAAAGCAAAGAAAAAAGCAGACAGGACAAAGAAAACTCCAGTGGCAGAGCAGCTCCATAGAGACCCTGGACTTCAGACCATACCCAGCACAACTGAAGCAAGGAAACCAAAGATACCACAGAAACAGGAAAGGAGAGCCTGCCTCCCCAGAAACAAGGAGAGGAGAAACAAGCTTGGGAAGCTGGGGAAGAAGGAGGGGAAACCTCTTGGACAAAAGACTTGGTTTGATCCTGATGGCAAATCAGCTTTGACAAAATGGATGAACCATTTGGACCCATTCCCTGCTGTTTAAGAATTTGTCCTTGAAGTGATGAGCACATGTGAAAACCAAATATGCACTGAGGAAAGGAAGGCAGATGACATCAGACTTGAATTCAGATTAGAAAAATGTACACGAAAGAGCAGGAAAAAAGCCCTAGAACAACCTCATATTGCAGCATAGGAAAGTTTGGTGTTCCTTCTCTATCTTCCTCCTCCAGATGGGATTTTTGGCTCCAAATGGTGAACACCACATCTTGTTGCAGTGGGTATCCAGACTGCCTGAGATCACCACCCTTCGGGAAGGTTGAAATCAGTTTGTAGGATGGGTGCTCCATGGATCTTCAGCCACGAACAGCTGCCCAGCTGTCAGGGCTGTCAGAGGCAGCTGCCCTGCACTCAGCTGGTGCTCCGACTCCATCATACAGACCATGCAGTCATTTCCTGGGCACTCATAGGAGACAGACAAAAGTGGGGCTGCTGGGGCTGTATCATCCAGAAAAAAGAAAAAAGTGAGACCTCCAAACCATGTAAACAATCCTGAGACTCTCCAAAACATTTATTTTCAGACATAATTAACATAATTACTCACATAATTTCAGTTTCTCTTCTCAGAAGAGTGAGTTGCAAAGACTGCACACACCAGAGCCATCTTCACCCTAAAAAGGAATTTACAAAATTAACATCAAAGCAGGTACAAACCAATTAATTTATCATTTAGCCCCTGACATTTTTCAGCATCTGATGGATGTTATTTTTATTGTCATATTGATACCTAAGATTGGCATTTTAAGGATTCACATAGGCTTTTAAAACTTACTTCATCCCTCTTAAATAATCAATCAAAAATAATTTTCAAAACAGGACCTTCACATTTTTACATTTTGGAGCTAATATCATTGCTCCAAACATTAACATAACAGAGCATTTTTGTTTAATCTTTGTAGCATGCAAAGTTTTCTCCTGATGGTATGTAAAAACATAACCTGGGAGTGCTGATTTTGCAGCTTATTTTGGATAGTTTGATGCTTCCAGTTATTTAATACATGAGCTGTGATGGCAACACTGTGTGCATTTTAACTAGGAAGAAAATAGGGGGGAAATGCTGATATTAAAGCATGTAGGCATCCAGATTTCCCCATTTCCAGCAAAATAAAATGTGCCTGTGTGAAAATACCATCACCTCCTTCTCATAATTTGAATTTCCAAAAGTCAATGAGGTAGTGACATCAGAGTACATATAATGTAATATTTCTAATGTTGTAGTATTGTTAAATAAATATAGTGTTTCATGATATTCTGAATGTGTTCAGCATCTCAAACAAGTTAATTTGTCTAAAGCTTGAACATACATGACTACCAAAATCCCAGGTTAGTAAGGATGCTTGTGCTTACAAGGGTATTTACAGCTTTATTGGAAGCATCCCATCTCTAGTTGGTCTGGTTGAAGTCACTTTCCTTTGAATTTAAATTAGAGGTAAATGCTCTGGAGTAGTTATCTGCCACCAGTCAATCCTCCCTGCCCTACATTTCAGATAAAAAGAAGTGTGGAGAGTGTGCGGGTTCAAGAGCTGCCCACAGCTGTTGTACATTAGAGGAGGGCTGAGCGTGCCCTGTGTGGCTCCATGGGCTGCTGCACCGCAGGCAGCTCTGGCTCTGCACACACAGGGATGGCTGATAGCGGCTTCAGGTGCATAGGTTTTCTGCAATATCTGGATGCCCAAAAAAAAGCCTTTGGTTGTTTATTAAACAGAATTTTTTTTTAATTTTTTATTGAATGGTCTCTTCACTGGTTTACATTTCAATGATTAGATCTTACAGATTCCTATAGGAGATCTGCCATAAAAATAAGTACCTGAAACAGGCTAAATTGTTCACTGTTGAAGATTACAGAAATGTGAGTTGAAACTCCTAAATTTAGAAAAGAAATTCCTGTGGATTTTTTCTATTTTATTATAAATTTTGTGTCTATAAAACTTAAAACATATGATTTTTTAAAAAAATATTTGTCTATATAATACTAAAATACTTAGTATCCTCTAAAACTCATCTGTCCTTATAGAGCCTGACCCATAATGTTCTATTTTCATTATCTGAATGATTGTGAAGATAAGTTGCCAAGCGAGTGAACAGTGGTCATGGCAAACAAAGATTGCAATGAGATCTCGAAGATCTGCACAATAGAGTAAATTAGTGAAGTTCTGTGGATGATTTCATTATGTACATCTCTGTAATTGCAGCAAAGAAATCTGGCTTATTTTTCATATATGGTGCTAAAGACATTTTTTCTGTTACTCCAGAACACCATCCAACTAGACAGCCAGGTTTTTTAAAAAACATGTGTAAAACAAAACCTCAGACTCAGCCACTATGGACTTCACTGTGGTGACCTACTGCATAGGCAATGCCACAGAAGACAGACATGCTGAAATAATTTATTTCTGAGTCGAATTTTCCTCTGTAGATTTTGCCATTTGCTTAACATTTTTTTGTTATCTTTTTACTGGCTCTTTGAAGGTGGTGTAAATTGCATCCTGCTCTGATTAATGCTGAGATTCATGCTAGAAAATAAAATCCTCGCTGTAGCTGGAATGCAAATGCAGCCTTTCAAACTAGCACTGAGTTTTTAATAGAAAAAGAATGAATTAACTTAACCTGGAATCTCAAATATGCACACAAAAAATCAGGTACCTAAATAATCTCAGTTTGTCTCTGCTACAGTTCTCTATAAAAGGTAAAGGCTATATCAGTTTGTTATGCTGCCAAGATAGCACTGGTTTCTCAAAGTTATTTCTAAAACAGACAGTACTAGCACTGCGTCAGTACTGTGTAATCTAAGGGATGACCAGCTAGGTGTATGTCATGTGGGGGCAGTTTTCAGATCTGTGAATGGAAGTCAGATTCCTGCCATTGCTAGCAGAGCGTTCACAGCCCCTTGCACCTTACTATTGTAAGGGAAAACTCAATTCTTCCCTGCTTTGAGGTATTTGACTCCCCTCAGAGTCACAGCAGTTACAATGAGGGTTGCAAGCCCGACAAACACAATCATTATTGATTATTTGGAGTGGAATAGCAAGAGAAATGAGTGTTACACTTGGGAATTGAATCACAATCAGAGAGTGCAAGAATCAACCTTCCAAGGTATCATTTTGGAGCTGGTGTCAAATCATTTGAGAACCAGGAGACTTCTGTCTCTAAGGTCAAACCATCTCTGCAAGAAGGACTAGGATATGAAGCTGAACTTCAGGGCCTATTATAAGCAAGTGTTGGGGGAATCCTAGATTACCTAGAGTACGAAAACTGTCACCTAGTCCTAAAAATTGTCTCTTACAATGAAAGAAACTTGTCCAGAGTAAGATACGAAAAAGCACAAGTTCCCTCTGCAAATCACAAAATGAATGGGGATGGAGAGCACACCCACCTCTTCCTTGTGGACACTGGAAGAGTAAGAACTGTGTCATCTTTTACGCTTCACTAAGGTCCCTGAATTCAAAGTTGGCAAGCAAATATGAGAAAATTAATATTTCAAATCCTGTTTTCCACATAAGCAAGTGACTCCCACCTCCAGGCCTGTCCATTTGGTCTTTGCTTTTCTTTCTGAGAAGGACCCCAGGGTATCAAAAAGAGGCAAGGACTAAGAGCATGTCAGAGTAAACTATCCATTAAAACCCTTGGCTGAAGTGCAAACGCCCCCACTTCAGCCGCATTGGTTTGTTTTGTGTTACCTTATCTATCATGAGAAATCTTAGACAGCATACAAACCCCCTTTCCTTTATTCTTACTTCCCTTGTTCACTTATATATCCTCCTAAAGTGCTATTATGTTGAGAAGCAGAAATTTTCTTTGCCCACCCTAGAGCTGCACCAAATGCTGGGCATGCCTGTATTTTCACTGAGGAAGACCAAGGTGTGACACCAAGTACAGGATGGATTTTTCCCTTATCTCTTACCTCTTTGCCTCTGTGCACTGCAAAAGCCCTTCCTTCCAGCACACACAGGAGAGTAGTGTGAAGCCAGGCACACCTGAAGGGAAAGTGGACAGAACAGGCAGAACAGGGATGCTGTACCGTCCCAAGCTGGTAGACTAATGGTTGGAGGAATGTTTCCCAGGACATGGGCATCCGTTACACATCAAAGCTCAAGTTTATTTTGTTACATAGAAAAGAGAAATTAAATTTAGCTTTGGGTGTCAAAAAAAATGTTATTGTAATGGGACAGATTAATTTCTGGCATGAACACATAAAATTGTCATTGATTTTGATGATTTATGGCAGCAATTTGTCCTCAGTGTAACTCCACTGACTTTGCTGCAGTTACATCAGGGCTTAATTTAGCCTGATATTTCTATCAAGGGGAGGAATGGAATTAAAAAAGTACATGCCTTGGTTTGGACATTTGTTTTCTACCTTTCTGTTTTATACAAACTGCATTTCTCATACTGCAATAGCCTTAGGGTGTTTCTTATCTTTACCTACTATTTGCATTTGAATTATTTTTATGCATTCCTCAATCTAGAACCTTTACTCTTTCAATGACTTCACAGGTAATGTCCTGAACAAGAGTGAGATGAAGACCTTCAAGTAAATTGTTAATTTCAAAATGTCTTTATTTCACACAAGCAACATAATTGATGATAAAATCTTCCTGCTTTTAAAAAATTTTATTATTTGGTCATTTGTAAAACTATCATTAGAGTGAAATGGAAGCCTAATACTCAAAACAGGCTGTGTGCAAGTACTCAAGTATCTGTTCCCTCTGTTAGCCAGATTCTTGGAACCTGCATTGTTGCCAAATTCAACAATTTAGCTGTTTTATCATGTCTGCTTAATTCATGTTCTGGGTATCCTCTGGTACAAGTATTTGACAAACACTGGTATTCTATTTTGCAGCAATGGTACTACTATTGGTACCCCTGGGAAACTCTCATTTCTGCCAGGCTGGGCATAAAGCTACTGAAGAAGTACCCAAAACTACCAAAAATGTTGGCATACTGTGTAGTTGGTCAGATAAAAATGGAAACGTGAAGGCCCCTCAAAGGACTTTAAAGATGCTCTGAAATCTTCTCTTCAGGCTTGCAGAGCAATACCAGAACCTGTTAGAACATGGCTACATACTGCATACTAAGGCATCTCGGGAAAAATCTGCAATAAGGTTCCTGCAGACCTTAGAGCAAAGCACATAGACCCACAGGAGGCTGTGAGAGTAACAAGGAAGCTCCAAGGCACTCAGCAGTCATCAGAAATGCGTGAATTCACCCTGCAGCCATAACTGCTCCTGGGGTTTGTCTGTCTCCAAGCACTTGAGTGAGTGGGCACTGAGGGCAGTAAGCTACAGGGCACAGAAGAAATTTGTCTCTGAGCAAGACAGAAAACTACAGGCAGCACTGAGGAGTGGGTGTGCATGCACACGTATGTACCTGTGTTGTGCTGTTTGTTTTCTCTGCATGTTCATACTTAATTTCCACCAAAGAGGCTTTATTGCAGTAATTAACTGAGGTGTGACAACTTATTTCATGTCTCCCTACACAAACAATCCCATACAGTAAGTGTAATGAATGACCTGAAATCTTCCTCAAAGCTGTGTGATGAGACCTTGAGCAAAACGTGGGGAGGATTTGTATCACCGTCTCTGACAAGGGGCCATCAAAGAGGTACGCCATCTGCTCCTCTGGATCTGCTTACTCAGTAGAGGATTTTCAGACCTTTCTAATTATACTTGCATGAGCTACTGTTCAAAAAACATCCACAACAAATAAATAAACAAACACAGGGCTGCCATTTCAGACAGCCAGTGGGCTCACTGAGGACATCTGCCCTTTCCCTCGCACCAAGATTACAGATTGTCAGCAGTGGCCTAGCCTTCCTGCATTAGGCTTGCATGTTCTTGCCTCCCCCCCAAAACCAAAATATCATAGACACTTCTTTTGGATTTCTTTTTCTTTTTTTTTTTCCTTCTTTACTGGGCTTTACACAAACCTGGAAAAATATCTGCAATATCTTTCATAAACATCATCATTTATTAATGTACTGCAGGTCTGAAACAGCCCCGTTGTTTGGGTGCTTGGTAACGTCTGAGGTTAGCTCATTTATAAAGAGGAGCAACACTGGAAAGTGTTTCTCTTCAGAGAACCATGCTGATGAAAAGTTGCTTAGAGCTCATCCAAAATTCTGTCTCACAACAGATACTTAATGTAGTTTCTTTTGGATGAACTTACACCATGGGAGTTTTTTTCCCCCTTATAACCACCAGTGTATTCGCATGCATTATTTTAATGCAGAGATTTTATTTTGATTTTATGTGAGAGATGTTGAAACTGCACCTGGGAAATTTGGCTGGCATTTCAGTAGAAATGTAACAATAGTATGACAGCTTAACCAAGTGGGTATTGGTATTTAACTTGCTTTTCTTTTCATCTAGTAATTTCAAATGTAATTTGAATATTCATAAGACAGCAGCACAGTGACTCATTAAAAGACGCATTATGTTCTATAGAGTGAAATGCTGCGGAGACAAGCTCAGTGTTTACAGGTCAAACAGATCAAATACAGCAGAGGCCGGAAGGGAAGAACACACCAAAAAACCATCACCTTTCTCTTTTCTCAATGTGTGCATATGGTGAGGATTAGGATCAGCATGTAATATTCAGGAGAGTTGCATGGGAAATACATTTCCCATAGCAACAGCTGGTTTAGACGTTAGAGCAAGATTAAAATAACCTATTTCATCTATCTATTATTTTAAATGAATGGTTATCTGCCAAACCAGCAGGTCAAAACAGGTGCTACTGTGAAGACAAACATCTTTCTGTAAAAATTATACACCTTATGTGGATTTGGCTTTCTTATCTGATAATGGGCAATCACGTGCCATACTCCAGGTCTCTATGCAATTACTAATTCACCATTTCAGTTCTACATGGTTAGCCAAAAAGTTTCTTAAGTAAGTAAAAAGGAATGCAAAAATGGTAATGCATTCAAGATGTTAAACTTTGATTTGTACCTAATTCCATTAGCAGTTCAAATCAAAATGTAACATCAGACTGTCCAGGTTTGTTGGCTTTTAAAACATCCAAAGAAAGACAAGATTGTAATATAAAGATATTATAATCCAGTTTTGCTCTTATATCTAGATCTGTTAAAAGAAATCTAGAGACAAGTAATAACTTCTACAAATGAGTCTTTATCAGAGATTACTATTTTTAAATAGCATCTAAAAATTTGTCAGGCATTAAAAAGCAAATAGGTAAGATTTGACTTTGATCCTTGTACAAAGAAGTTAGGTTCAAATTGTCAAAGATTTACATACTCAAGTCCCGTCCAGGACCCGGGTTCATTTCATCTAACCAAAGGATCTTAAATTAGGAGTCAGTCAACACAGATTCCCTTTATAAACAGTCAAAGAGAGATGATGGGTGTCAGGCAATGATTTAGCTTCCCTAGAAGATAAATAGCCCTCTGAAGGAGACTGCCTGTTGCAGGAGTGCTTGCAGGTGCTTGCAGGAGGTGATGTTCCTACTGAGTGTAAATGAAGGCAAAATGCAGTCACCTCACTGGAAGTGCAGAGGATCATTAAGTTCACACTTGTGACAAGATGGACCTCTGTTGTAAGGGGTGTGCCACCAATTAACAAGGGGAGACACAGAGAAAAGCTGAATAAAATTTATGGCAAAGCACTCTGTGCTCATGAGGTTTTTTGCATAGGCATGTGCTGATGGTACTTGCAAAATTATTGACTGACTTATTTTACTTATGTTACTGCAAACACCACGGAAGAAGCATTTGTTTTTGAAGTAACTTAAATAATGAGCAGATGGTGGCTTGGTGAGCAGGGCCTGGATTTGTGCTCAGTTCCAAGTTCACAGTCACAACCTAGTTGTGACATTCTATATCAGAATATATCATATTTAAACTAATATTCACAAAAATCTTCATGGAAAAGATTAAATTTGATAGTTTAGGGTCAGTGTGTTGATTAGTTTTGATAGGAGGAATTTAAATGTCCTGGCTGGCGGCTTGGGCCATTGAATATCTGATTTATATCTGTGGAAAAAATCAGTTATGTGGCCACACAGAGAGAGCATGAAGGCCTTGATTGTCCACCAAAAAAGTCACCTTTGGGATGTAGGAGACTCAGGTTTATCTCCTTATTTCAAATATTTCAAATATATGTGTTTCATAGTCCATGTCTTCATAAAAAGAGTTCAAACCCAAAAATCTCTCAGAGAAGATAACAACAGGATATCTGGGATATCTGCCTGGACTGTAGCATAGCAAAGTTTCCAGTTCTCTTTCAGACTTTTTTCATCTCCTTTGGTGCCCATCAGTCCTTATGATGGTGGCCACATATGCAACTGTTGCTTGCTCCCCTGTGGAACATGTTCAAGATGACCTTCTCTCTTATTTTTTGTTATAGTGGTGCAGGTTGTAGCACTGATCTCTTTGGAGCACCAAAGAAATAGCACAGCTTCAGTCAGGTTCACATCCACTGAGGAAAAGCATCTGCCACTGTTTTATCTCTTGGGGTTAAGGTGCAATGCACTCTCTCACTTGTCCTCTCCAACTTTGCCCGTCTTCCCAAAAGCTGAGCTCAGGACCAGAGGCACTATGAACCTGAAACACATAGGAAACAAAGGAGAATTAAAGTCATTTTGAAAGCTCCTCTGCTACAGTTCATGCATAAAAAAACAGACCAGACCTTCATGTCTGATTCAGTTTTGGTGGTGCAGTGGTAACTCATGTGTTTGCACCAGTCCAGGGAGGGCATTTATACATTCCCCACAAAAAAGGCTGAATTCCTCAGTCAGAGGAAGAAGCTGTTCAGTTTGTCCCTCAGGTTTGCAAAACCTCTCTCATCTCAAGGGAAAGGCTAATTACAACGAGGGTTTTCCTCTTTCAGTCATTTCAGTGGGAGCTCTCCCTGTGGATCTTATTGTCCTTAGGAAGGCATACCTTTCTTGGAGCTGAAATAGCAATTGTTTAAGAACAAAAACAAGGCATCTTGGTACATGTGTGCATGTGAAAGGAACTAACACAAACAGGAAAAAGACACTGCTTTGCTTTCCAAGTGACTATGACCCTAGATGGTAGGACATGACTGTGTGCTGGAGGTCCTCAAAGTGCTAAAATAAAGCCCTTTGCAAGTATATTTGTCTCTAGAAGTAGAAATGTATCTTCTATATTTATGTTATATTAGTAGTTGGTTTTGTAAGTCTTGCCAAAAAATTGTTCAGAAAATTTAAAAAAAAAAAGAATCATCTATGTTACAGTCTTCATACATCTACATCATTACCAAAGTGTGTTCCAAATTGGTGCATGAACACCAGACTTGAAATACTGGTGGGAAAAGAAGGGTATGAAATTATGTCAGAGTACAACTGGTACTAATATGATGGCAACACAGTATCATGCTGTTTCTTTACAAACTTTCTGTGGTGATACTGTAAGACAAATGCCTTTGATAGAACAGCAGATGTGGCAATGCTCCATTTTACATACTGTGTCATGGCTCCATCAGTTTGTGGCAAAGTAACATCAAACCATAAGAGCAAAATAAGACTGAACTCACAATTTTTTTAATACTTGTTTCACAATGCAGCATTGCAATGGTACTACTCACTGCAGATCTGATGGAGGGAGCCTCTGAAGAGAAGCTGCTGATCCACAAAAGTTCTTCTGATGACCTCTGAAAATGAGGACTGGTTTATTGAAGACAGTTGTATTTGTTTTTCAACAGTTATCTTATGGAATAGTTTATAATTTCTTCATGATCTCTTTTTTAAAGAGAAGATTTATGGACATTTGCTAGCAGATACATTAAATTGTCATCCACAAAATGATGATGAGAATATTCATTACTTCAACATTTTTTTGTGCTTGTTCACTGTTAAAGGTGTGAAGGTCAGGACAGGCAACCACAGGAACATTGTCCATAAAGTAAACAATAAATATGCAGAGGAGTAAGGACACCACACACCAGACCAATGTGATCAAGCAAACGCCATTTATTACACACTGCATACAGTTTATATAGGGTTAAAGCTACGTTCCATTGGCTAAATCAAACCTCACACCATCTAACTGCAAATCCTAATTGGTTATAGTCCATATCTCACAAGTCCAGTATTTTGGTGAAATCATCCTGACTGTTTTCAGGCACATCTCTGGTATCCTGTGGGAAACCTGAGTTCTCATGAGAAACTTCTGGGGAGTTGCTAAGAAATCCTAGGGAGTTATTTCTCCTTTACCGGACAACAGAAACTGTGGCCTTGCTGCTTCTCAGCTGATATCTGCTTTCAGTCTCACAGGGTCTATATGGAACTGAATTGCTCACCTTTGATTTTTCTGTACCAAAGTGTCCATAGAGGCTTTGTGGTCTCAAAACCTGTATGGATTAAGGCCTGAACAATCTGGTCTGATCTCATAGCTGCCCTTGATTTGAGGCAGAGGCGGTCTCTCTGAAGTTCCTTTTCACCTGAACTATGCTATGATCCTATGACTTATGAAATAATATTTAGTATTTACAATTTTATAGCTGAAGTAATCTGCATTAGATTCTCATCATTCAGCATTGTATTTCCACCACAGCAATAATTCAAATGTATGGAAATCTCTGGATCACAGCCCCTGGATCTCAAGGTGAACTTCAACCTTCTTGACAGCTGCTGGAAGGATGATGTGGTGGGCCACAGTCAAGAGGATTTGTGGAACCTCTTGGCTTTGGCATATGATGAGTGGTTGGATCTACTGTTCACTAATAAGGAAGAGCTGATCAGAGATGTGATCAGCTGTGAATGGCAATGTTGGTTGCAATGACCATGAACTAATTGACTTTGAGGTCCAGAGGCTAGCAAGGAAAGAGATAGTAGAGCATAAGAGTAGACTTTAGAGTATTCAAGGAAGATGTAGGTGACATCCCTTCATCTCCGAAGGGTCAAAGAAGATCAGGGAAGCTGGCAGGTCTTAGGGAATAGTTCATCACAATCCTTAGGAAACCAAGTAGACTTACAGCATATCAGTCTGGTTGGGCTGGAAAGTCATGACAGAGCTCTGATGCAAAAAGGTAATACAAAGGGGAAGCCAGACCAAGACATAAAGGAGGAACTTGAAAACATTGCCAGGGCACACAGTGTTATGGGTTCACCTAGGTGGGCCTGGATTTGGGTTCTAAAGTTTGGACTAGGCCTGGAATTGTCGGGTGACTTGA
>JAOXXN010000446.1:83970359-83987102 GCA_026770055.1 Myrmophylax atrothorax
GTAACAGACTGTGTTAACTAGGGAGTGGGGAGTTATTTCTTGTTATATATATAACTTGTGTAAGTGTGTGTTATTTTGTAGTTTTCTTTTAATTTTCTCTTTTCTGTATAAATATATAGTTAGTTTCAGCATAAACCTAGTTTGGAAGGTTGTTTTTCCCTCCTTCTTTTCCTTCTCTCAGTTGGTTGGGGGGGAGTGAACCCTTTTCACTCTGCCTTGGATGGTTGGCATTTTGCCAACTCAAACCAAGACACGCAGCAATGATGTCACAAAAGCTGAAGGCCAGCTAGAGTTAAAACTTGCAAGGAGTGTTGAGGGCAACAAGAGCTTCTATGACTAAAGTAGTAGTAAAACACTGAACAAGGAAAAAGCAAGGCTAAATACTAAATATAGCAGGGGATAAGAGACAGCAGGAAAATTAATGTACTCAATGCCTTCTTTGCCTGTATTCACCAGTGAGGTCTCCCATGCCTCTGGTGACAGGTGAAAGTGTTCTGAGCATAATATAAGGACCAAGTCAGGGATTAAAGACAAAAATTTGGCCCAGACAAAATCTGTCATTGGCACATGGAGAAGCAAAAGCAAATTTCCAGCATGGATTTACCAGAGGTAATTCATACTTGATCAACCTGATACCCTTCTATGATAAATTTCCTGGATTTCTAGCTGACAGCAGGTTAGTGGGTGTCATTTACCTTGATGTTAATGAGGCTTTTGAGATTGTCACCCACACTAATCATGTATCCAAAATATTGAAGTATGGTTGGGTGGAAAAGCAAGGAATATGTTGGTCAATGGGGGCAAATCTGTTATATTCTACCTGGTGGCCACTGAAAAACTAGCATTGCAGCAGTCTTTACTGGAACTTCTGTGTAATATCCTTATCAGTGACCTCAAGGAGGTGGCAGAGTGTCCCCTTATCAAGTTTACAGCTGATATTTGTGAAAGACATGTTAAGGGTTAATTTTTCAAACAATTGGCACTTGGGAAGCAGCAGGGGACTTTGCTGAGGCCACATTTACACCCCTCAACTGAAGAG
Source organism: Myrmophylax atrothorax (assembly GCA_026770055.1). NCBI lineage: Eukaryota > Metazoa > Chordata > Aves > Passeriformes > Thamnophilidae > Myrmophylax > Myrmophylax atrothorax. The sequence continues at coordinate 83,971,399 of JAOXXN010000446.1, forward strand.
GAGGAGCAAAGTTTTTTGATGTGTGACGGCAAAAGCTCTGAGCTTCATAAGCACAGCCAGGGTGCTGAGGGCATGTGTACTCACCCACCAGAGGATGACCACAACAAACCAAACTTTATTTAGCATCAAGCTGGGTTTTAAGCCAGATAAATAAAAAGGCCATTAAGAAGCAGATCCTGTGATGTGGGATTACACTTTTAATCATGTCAATGTTCCCCTTGCACAACTGGCTAAGTGTAAAGGTCTAAAAAACTAAACAATCCAAATTTTAGAGGTAGAAACAAATATTTTATTGAACAGATGAAATGGAATTTAAGGGTATTGGGGGCAGGACATGTTAATGAGGAGGACATGTTATGTTAACTAGGGAATTACATAAGTTTCTACTACAATTGCAGAAGTGATTAAAATTTTCCATAACCAGGGTTTACATGGGGGGGAAGAGAACAAAAGGTTTCAACGTGGTCTGATAACATCATCTCAAAGTCCTTCCTAATCTTGCTGCAGGAGACAGGCTAATTAACATGGTTGAACATCAACATGTCTTGTCCAGTCCTTCAGGTGATGGGATTTCTCTCAGCCCCTGTTGTCCAAGATTTGCTGCTTAAACCCATCAAGCTCCTTACTGCTGAAAGCTGAGTTTCAGACCTCACAGCTAAGGTGTAAAATTCTTGCCCCAGGGAAGTGCCAGGATATTCACAAGTAAGCCTGAAGTTGGTCATCCCTTTTGATGGGGCATAACTGGCTCAACTACACAGATGTGAGATATCTTAAAAAATGTCAAAAATCCTCAAAGTCCTCAAAGTATCCCCAGACTCATTTCTGGAGGCTTCCACCAGAGGACTATGCATGATCTACAGTGTTGCAACAGATCCACAGTGCTGCTTCAGACAGTGTAAAATTTCACCCCACAGGAGAGGTATCTGGGCGGTTCCACCCGAACATGAACATATATTAATCTATTGAACTTTGTGTTTTGTGGAGTTCCCCCACCACTCATGGATCAAGACTGCAACCACCACTTCAACCAAGGGACATCAAAATTGCAACAATCAAGTCTCATTACTGGATCCACAGAGGGTGATATCTTTCTTCACTATCTACTCTTATTCTTTCTTTCTCTTTCTTTCTTTTCCTTATATATTTTCTTAAGTGATATCTTTATATTTTTTTATTGCTGCATTTCTATAGATAGTAACCAAACCAGGTATATGCCTCCTTTCTATTGCAACCAAATCGTTCTAAAATAAACTCTGCATAAATATGTAAACACCAGTCATTCAGAGTTGTTTCACTCTAATACACTCCAAGGGATCTACTAACAATAACCTCAGTTACCCTTCCTTCAAGGACAGGTCGTAACAACACCAAACTGGGGGACCAGTCAATGTGCTCAAGGGCAGGGCTACCAGCCAGGGGGAGCTAGACAAGCTGGAGGAATGGGGTGATCTTGTGAAATTAATGAATTGCTGGACACCCCACAAGAGAGTAACTGTAATCCTCAGTGTGGCTGAAGAGCTGCAGAGCCTAAAGGCTGGCTCTTTCCCTACTAGACAGGGGAAAGACCTCTGCTTTGTGCCCTTCCACATGCATGTAATGAGATCTAAGATTAAACTCTTCCCATCATATAGTAATGTTGCTGAAGAATAGCCAGTGTAATTTCACTGCCTAACTGCACTTCAAGCCACTCCTTAATATTTTATCTTTGATCCTATTTTCATCACCCTTCAGAATGTTGCAGCTGACCCTACCACTGATCAGGAAGCTGGAGTAGAGACCTACTGATGTCCCTCCACGTCCCTTCACATCTGCATCATTCTATGATGCTATAAACTGGTCTTCTATGCTGGGCTAAGAATTGAGGAGTTTCATTTTCACGCTCTTTTAAGAGAGAAACTAAATGCACCTGCAGAACTAGCTGAACTACCTGTCTTCCTCCTCACTCTTCTAATAGGTTATTAGGCATGTGTATGCTGCTATAAGTTGATGAATTTTTCATGCAACATTTCACAACTATAGCAAATGCTTTTCAAACAAACAAAGAATTTGGCTCTACTAGTAAGGACTAAACTATGGCTTTGTTCCAAGACCCAAGACCCATGCAGAGGATATTCAGTTGTACTATGCTCAGCAGTAGAAAAAAAAGAATTGTCTTTCTAAGAGATACACATTCAGCATACTGCTGCTGTGGGAGAAAGAGGAAGAAAGGGGGAGCGCAAGCAAAAGCACATGAAAATTGTTAGTGTCATATGCCAGGATAAACTGATATACCTGTACAAACCCCCTTAGATTCCCAGCCAAGTCCTTCAGTTTTCATCCACTTGCTGAGGGGAGTGTTACATACAGATGAATTAAACTCATCTTGCTCCTCAGCCAGGGTGTTGGAATAGTAATTTCAGTCTTCAGCAGAAAGCCTAGGAGCTTTCTTAAGAATCCTCAATCATTCACATTCTTCATACTGGGAGCTGAAAATGTTAAAGCCACTGGCACAGCAAACTGACATAACAGCTAAAACCTTTGGTCTGCTAAATATATTAAAATGGAAAAAAGCTGTCCTACAGGAGCTCTCCGTACATTTGAGCACCAATAGTGGAGTCTAGAGAAAGAAATTTAACACAAGAAAGATGCAAAAATATTTTTATTTCCTCAGATATAAAAGATGTTTTACCTACCAAAATAAGAGGCAGGAAGGAGGAGTGGAGTAATTGGACAGGACTAATAAAATTTAAATCTTTCCAAAATTTAAATATCCCTGTAGTAGAAACCTTACAGTTAGGAACTTGCAGCAAATAACCATGTCTAGATTTCCAAAGGTAGTGAGAAGTCTTTGAGCCAGGCCTGGGGAAAAGAATTAGTATAGGAGCAGAAGGACTTCAGAAGAAGAACTATATCCCGGCTTATCATATTAGGAACTCATGCTAAAATTGTTGACCCAGCACTTCTCTTCCTGGTACTGGTTAGTACCTATTTATCTTTTTCTTTGATATGAGGTCATATGGGACATTTCAGTTTTTGTCCTAGAGTGTCTCCAGAAGTGCCTCAGTCCTGGAAATGGCAAGCATTGCTTTGGGACAAGACAATGCAATACAGTGCCTCAAACCAGTACTCCTTATGCTAGCCTCAGGCTGAGCCACTTCTGCCAGTGGTGCCAGAACTCACCAACACAAAAGGGGAAGAAGGGAGGCTACATTTTTAATCTTTCATTGGAACTGTGAGATATCTGGATCTGGCAGCTAAACCCACACCTGAGTCCTTCATGAACACATTAATTATAGTGCCAGAGGGCATGCTGCCAAGGCAGAGGAGCTCAGGGAGCTGGCAGAAGGTGCTACTGTTTCTCTCAGTTGAAGATGTTTAACGTTTCATTACATTAATTTAATCTACCACTTTCTCCAGCTAATGCCACAACATGTGGAATAGAGACTTGCCAGCTACCTGCTCTGCTTCATGGACACTTGCCCAATTCCATAAAGAGGAAGGGGAGAGGTGAGAGCATCCTCACAGCTTCAGATGTGCCAGAGAAGAGTTGGTAACTGGCCTTGGGACTGTGGCATTCTCTTGAGTGTGCCCACACTTTGAATCCTCTCAATCTACCTGCCAAGAGAATGCTTCACTTGCAAGTCTAGACAGCCTATTTTGTCAGTCATATCCCAAAAGTAACTCCCTCACCCATGAAGTACTCTGCATATAGGAGAGTAATTTTTCAACATCTTGGTCAAGGTACCAAAGACAGGGGCAGAGTGTAAACATCATTTCTTCTCCTGAGTGTTTGCCATTGTATTCCTACCCATCCAGAACTCCATGTGGGCTCAGATCACAGGTGGGATGCCAAAATCCCCACAAAGTTCTCCAGACAGCTAGTATACCCTTATTATGCTGAATTGCTGCAGATGAATAAATGCCTAAACACCCACCTTGCAATTGCAGCCTGAAGAGTGACTGGGACCTTGGAAAATTTTTATAACACTCTTATTTTCAGGTACCACAACAAGGAGAGCCCTGAAAATAGACAGAATAATTTCTTGATACTGATGGCTTTATATCTTTGAAGAAAATAGATGGGTAAAACCTATTTTCATGGCAAATAGAGACAAAATTCCAATCTTGGTACTATTTAAAGAAGAAAGCTGAATTTGGTTACAGTGCAGGTCAGACAGATGTTCCACCCAAGGAGCCAAAGCATAACTAACTATTATATTTTTTGTTTTATTACCGAGCCTCAGAACCATAGTCATGGGCCAGGACCCAACTGTAATGGATGATATATCAAAAGAGAACTAATACTTTTATTGACTTAAGTCTGAGAAACACACTGTAAAGAGGCAGCTAATTTGCCCTAATGTACAAACCATCTATATAGTTTAAAAAAAAAACCAAAAAACAACACAAAACCAAACCCCAAAACATAAGGAAAGTATATAATATTAGGCTGTAAAACTTAGGTACAGCAGGAAAATAGATACATACATTTCTAACAAACTACCAGGTACCTTTCCTTCTTGCAAACAAAGAGCATCAAGAGGGTCCTCTATTTCTCTTGCTTTGACATTTCTTTGTGTTGGTGATTTCCAAAGACTCAGGCTCGCCCCACTAATCGAATAACAAATTTAGGCAATGTAAAAGTTGATTATAAAACTACTTGAATGAAACATTGCATCTCTTGTTTGTAAATAAAATTAAATAGTCAAAAATCTGCTAGCACATAACTCTTAAAATATGATTCTGATTAAACCAAAGTGTTTGAATCTGTAGACAACTTCTATTAGCCACACACTAACTTATTTTACCGATGAGCATGACCGGGCTTTACCTAGGAACTGGCCAAAACATGCCATGAAATTGGAAATGTCCTAGAGGTTGAATGAGAAAACTACTTTCTTGCCTTCTTTCAATCTCAAATAAATAGCAGGGTACTGTGTGTGCTGAAAGGGAATCGTTTATGTTGGACTAAAACAGAGAAGGAAAAAAAGATTGAAAGGCCAGAATAAAAGTAGGCTGAATGCCTGGAAATAAATATGAATATATTATAAAAATATTTCAAACTAAGGATGTGAAAAATGGAAAGCCCAAACCAAAACTAGGAAAGGAACTTAATATAATTCGGTTTTACGGCTAAGAAGTGGCAGAGGACCAATCTTAGGCAGGGCAAAATTTATTCTGAGATCTGGAAAAACACGGTAAATTTCTACTCCTTACCTGCTCTGATATGAGTCTTGAACAACTTCTTTGTCTTCTCCAGGTTTGCTCTGCAATTAGTCCCTAATCTTTTGCCTACAACTCTTGCAAATGCAGCACAGCAATTACCTGTCAACTGATTTGCAGGATTGCAGGTTTTATCTATCTGCAATGAGGCAGAATCTAGGCCCACAAAAATATGTCTTCATCGTCACCAAAGAGTTTCATTGCCAACAGCACAAGGCTTTCACACTTTAGCCAGAGGAATACTCTTGTCTGGGTATGCCAGACAGAGTTACAGAGTCACAGAATAGTCTGAGTTGGAAGGGACACACAAGAATCATCAAGTCCAACTCTTACCATCACTGTCTGCAGCAAAGGAACAGGCAGTGTTTTTATTAAAAACTCTCTATATTTGCTTCCTACCACAAAATCTGGGAAGACCTTTTCTTCTAACATTTTCCATATCTTTATCATTGAGAAAATGAAGAAATATCAAACTAAACCTATTAGGTGATACATGGACAGATGATGATAAAAGGCTAAATGCCACTATGAAACCATGACCAAAAAGAGGGTCTTACTGATATAGCAACATATACTATATGACAATTTTTGTGGGTTTTGCTGTTTCATGATGAGCAATATCTCTTTTGAGGATGCAAAATAAAGAACTAGGTCATCTTGTTTATTAGAATGTACCAGTACAATAATGGTCTCTTACATACAATGGAGTCTGAAAAGGTTAGTGAAAGAAGGACCAAAAGTTTTCTTAAAAAAATAATCTATAAGGGCAAAAATAGAATGACTGCATAAAGAGATCAAAATCAAGAGCATGGACAAGAGGAACACAGGAAAGCCTAGGGAACAGAAAATGTGCAGAACTGCAAACACTGAACCAAGGTAGAAGAAAATTATCTGCAAATGAAAAGGGTAAAAGTGGAGCAGAGCTGACACAAAAATATTATGAAGTATATTCAAAATACTATATTTTAAAATATCACATAATAAAAAGGCTTTTAAGAAAACATGCATTCAGAAAACTAAATGCTGAATGAGCAAGAAACCCCATCAAACCAGAAGCCAGACAGAGACAGAGAAATAGGCAAGTCTGAAGCAATGAATGGTGAGAAAATACATAAGATAGGTTAACAGAGAGAAGGAAAACAGGACTTTAGTCAAATACTGGGGGACTTTTACTGTATATCAGACAAATTACATGACAGGCAAAAGAGCAATTAGTAGAAAATAAGCCTGTCATTTAATCCTAGGAGCTGGTTAGAGCCCAAGCGGATGAGAAATGTGGTTTAAGTGGTTTCTCTAAGATCAGCATCACAGAAGTCCAGCTAAAGAACATAAACAGAAAGATGGTGTCAATTATGCTTGTTGGAAGTGAAAAGGCACAGAAATGGTTTTAACTTAATCCCTGAGGGTTGAACATTGACTCAAACTTTGTTTTCAGGTTTCAGCCTACATATAAGGAAACCCCTCTGTTCCATTTGCTGCCAAGAGATTTTGACATTCCCATTCTTAAGTTTCTTCCTTTTTTCATAACTAAGAGGATCACTGATCAAAACAGATTCAACAAATGTCAAAAGCATCCTTTCAAGGCCAATATGTGGTCTCAAAACATCTCATTCCTTGGCAATGACTAAAAGCAAGAAGGTTGGGCCTGAAACAAGATGATGATTATTATTTTTAAGGAAAGGTATTCCTATATTCTTATTTAGTCATACGTTCCATCTAAGACATCCTATTCAAAGCTTGGTCCTCATTCCAGTCAGCTATGCATCACTAGCTCCCATGGGAACCTCAGGGTTTCACTGTTGTGCTTATTCACTGGGAAACTCTCTTCAACAGTCATTTGGTATCCCATACAATCAAACTGAGACATAGTTTTTTACTTTTTGGGGGAAGATGTTGCCCCAGAGCTTCAGGCTACAGAGTGTAGGCTTGCATTGCCAAGGAACACTCCAGAGAAAGGATAGAAATGCCTTCCAGCAGCGACTGCTCTGCAGTTCTGTGCCCTATGAACTCTAACTGCATTTTGTAAAAGCAATTGAAAGTAGTTATAAATTAAACAGACAGGCCTTATCTAAAGAGATGACCACAAGTAAGTGTGCATGTCTGTAAGTGCACATGTATGGTTGGTGATCTGTCCGCACACTTGTGTCACCACATAGGACTTGCAATTTTATAGGACTCAGAGCTGTTTATAACAAGCATTACTGTTCAGGATCAAGAAAAGCAGGAGAAAAAAAACTTCTCTTTTGGAGATACACCCTTTTTGGTGGTGGAGTTGGCTTACTTTAACTACATACTGTACTTAATGCTGATTCAGGAGCATGTGTAATACTAGACCAAAACCAATTTTAATGGGGCACAGATAAACTATCAATGAAATCTTTCCTAAAACTGAAAGAAGGGGGTGGTCTGGTCCTGCAGGCAGACTCCTATCTACATCTCAACTAATACAAAGGAGTGATTTTGAAAAGTTGGTATCTTGTAAGCAAGTCAGTCCAATTCCAAGCAAGCCACATTTTTTGACATTTCCTTATTTCCAGATTTCCAGCTCCCATTGCCAGTGCTGCAGTTGTGCACAGTGTCTGCTTTCCTGTGCATAGGCAATACCACAAAATCCCTTAGCCTGTGCATTTGTTTCTGTAGGCTCACAGAACTGTTTTTCTTACACATTAGTGACAAATGTAATTCACAAAGTGTTTCCCTTTTTTTTTGCATTATTTACTTCCTAACCCATTAGTGAATCTTATTTATCCCCACCATCTTAGTAACAACACAACTGAAGCTGACACAGGAAGAGGAGAGACTGCTCTTACCACACAACTTTATTGATGTTTCTGCATCAACTGTGATTCTTGGCAATCCAGTTCAGCCTTTCCCAGCCTTGGTCAATGAAGTCATACCCATGACCTTAACAAAGACAGATTCAATTTCTCCTCACATACATTAGGTGGGTTTTTCAATGTCCTCTTAGGAGAGGGTGATGCCTCCAGATGCCCTGTGAGACATAGTTTATTTCCTCTGTCATTGATAGCATCCCTGATAGGATACTCCCTGAAGGGAAGACAAAATACTCCTTGGGAACTTGGGATCCCAAGGGTAGATGTGTTTTGCATTTCTCTAGCTCCTAGAATACCTCAAGACTAGAGCCAACGGTTAGGTTTCCTGCTTAAGTATGGGATGCAGCCCTCAGTACCTTTGTCACTTCCATCTGCTTTCCCAGAAAAGCTAGGAGGATGATGGCTGGGATTTCCATGGTTCAGGTTTACGTCTTAAGACATTTAACATCTCAGTATGTGCACTGTGACAGTTGACAGTCATTGCAATACATAGGAAACAAACAAACAAACACAAAATGTTCCTCTCTGTTTTATATTCAACTTGCATGTGCTATGTGTAGGTATGTCTGTCTCTCTGTGCAGGGGCCCACCAGCCCATTCTCCACCAGTCCATTCTCCACCAGTCCATTAGGTTTGAAGCTGTTGGATAATCTCAGTTAAATCTGACAGAAGACTGGAGCTCTTTCTCAAGTGTGTCCAAAATACACAGATTAGTCCCTGGACCATGTTGTACAGGATAACTCACATCTGCTTTCACAACAGGGCATGGTTCTCGAGGGCACTTATGCCCTTCTATATCTCAATTTCTCCTACCCTCTATGTGCTGGGCTGGACTGGAGGCTGCTATTAAAGAGAGGATTTTTCCAGCGTCCCAGGAGATAGGTGTAGAGATGCAGCTGATGTCCCTGGGAAGGGAAAAACCTTCAGGCCATTGCACTTACTTCTGTATCAGGGCCCTCAGCTCTCCCAGCTCCAGGTCATCTGATTTGGAGTCTGTTTTTGTCACCAGCTTACCCTTATTCTCACCTATGGTCTCTGTCACTGTAAAATATTAATATGTATTCATTTCTCCTTCCTTTCTAAGAAGCACACAAAAAGTTGAGTCCCGCCTTTGTATTTTTTTAATGCTTCTGGGATTGTCACAGATCACAGCAGATCAACATCATGCTGTTGTAAGTACAAACTTTCAGTGTATTCAAAAAAATATTCACTCTCCCAGCAAAACCTGTATTTTTTATCAAGTATGAAACATTTGGAAGATGTGCTAACTTTGACGGCTTACAATGGGAGACAATAAAAATTAAAGGTAATAACTTTTCCTCTGAGGTATCAATCAAATTTATTTTATTATGGTAAAATTTTGCCTTTCAATAGTTTTTCCATTATTTAATTTTACCTTTTAGATTATAATTTTAGCATCATATTTCTATTTATATTCCATTTTTTATATTGTTTGCATTATCCAACTGAAATAACACAATGGCTCTGAACATAACATTTTCTGGAATAACAGGCCTGTAACTCACTTAGATTTTCTTTATAAACTATATTCTGTAGGGCTCAGCAAATAATAGAGTTTGTAGTCTGAGACTGAAACAAAAAAAGTTAAAAAAGAAATTATATTCAACCCAAATCAAAACACAAGCTGACATTACAAAAATAAATTAAAAGTGAGATAGGCTATTAAGAGAAACAAAGTTTTTCCTTTTATTTAAAGGATGTTAAAGTCTCTGCCCTTAATTACCTTATTAGCCAAGGACTTGCTATATTCAGCCCAGCACTATAAATGGTTTCTGTCCATGGGAAACATCACCTCTTGTTGGACATAATGCAAAAAGACCTTACTGGCTCAGACTTTCTTCTACAGAAGATTTGTCCAGTGCCTCCCTTGCCAGGCGAGACCTCCAGTCTTTGGTGACACTCAAGCATAGACTAGAATGGCCCTGCTTTCTTTTTTTGTTTTTTTTTCTCTCATGTTTAAACTTGTATGGGAGCACTGAGCAGCACTGGTGTCATGTAAATTCTGGTCTGCCACTGCCTTCATTGCCATCACCATCCTTAGTCAGAAAAGCCAACTCTACTTAACTTGAAATGACAAACTTTGTGAGTGGGGACACATGGAGCAGTTGTCTACCATCAGACCCTGTGAAAAAGGAGGTTTAGGAGCTTCCCAGGTTCTAGAGTGACTTGTCCATCACCAGAAATCCTTTGGTCTCTATAGATGCCAGCACACAGCTTGATCTAGTTACTGATATTGTCTGACCAGCAGAAGAGTTGAATTGCTTAAAATTAAGTTCTTGAGGGAAAAATAAAAAAGATGCAGAAATTAAAATCCTAAAGGTTTGTCTTCACAGGATAATGTTGCAAATACAACAAAACCAAGAGATTCCATGGGCACTGATGCTAACAAACCCAAATTTCCCCATTTTCTTGTCTCAGGATCAAACTTTCTGGTGTTCCCCAAATTCTAAACGTCTCATTAAAATGCTTTGTTGTAAGAGAGAGCTGTAACATTCCTTTCTTGTGTGGGTCTCTGGTGCGTAACAAACACACATTGACAGGAATCTCAAGAGGTCTTTCTGTCTCCTTCACCTGGCTGTTTATCTTTAGGAAGATCACAGAAACCTTGGGGTTCCCATTACATTTTGTGAAACTAGCTAGGGAACTGGAGTAAAAACAGCAGCAGATTCCAGAAGCTCTAATTCTCTCCTTTCCTCTCTTCCTGTTGCTACTTAGGCTGCAACATAATACTAAGCACCAAGAATGAGCTTGAGCAACATCTGTCTGTTTCAGGCAGACCTTCTCTTGCTGGATATGAAGTCTAATCCTCTTTATTTTGATGTTCTCATTTTCTGGATTTTCTGGTTCAGATTCTCTGCCTTATACAAGTTAGATCATCCATCTTCTCTTGACCTGCTGGCTGAGTGCCACATAAACAAAAAGGCAGGCTTTTGCATCTGTCATTATCTTATGAGAGTGTTTTACTAAAACTAGGAAAATGTTGGTATTTCCTGGGATGCTGAAATCAGGATTAGAGTGTCTTCTGCAAGACATTCAGATCCAATTCAAATTTCCTAGAATACTCTTCTTTCTCCTGAGGCCCATCTGAACATTGCTCTGTGAAACACCTCTTCTGAATGGTCTTTAAAGAGATGAAACAAGTTCACTATTGTGCTCCTCTAGCAACCAGGTTCTCTTCCCCACCAAAATGATTGCAGCTCTTTATTGCTCATTTGACAGCACCCAGTAAGGAGCAAAGTGCTTTAAAATACAGATAAGAAAAGCCAGATTACTGTCTGCAGCAGTTTGGAAGCATGAGGTGGTGGTGGGAATGACAACAGAATTGCAAGAATAGAATAGTGAGAAGGAAAAATCAAGTATGAACAGTGAGACTGCACTGCTGTTCCTTCAGACTACTGTGCAGCGTGAAAGGGCAGCAAACCAAGCATTTCTAAACTATGAAACATAATATTCCATTTTCTTGGAAGCAAATTTTCTTTAATAAAATCTTGATTTTTAAAGAAGTCTAAACAACAACACGAGTAGTGCTGCTGTCACCAGCTTGTAAAAGTATTTTGACTTCAATGGCACCTTGATCACATAAACTTATTTTTTTCCAGAATTATAATAGCTGTGGAGTAAAGCCTGAGCCAATGAATGCTTTGGAAATACTGGCATCAGAAATGCTTTATTTCTCAAATATTTTGCCATTTTGGAATGTAATGACAGCATTACAGTTACAGAATATTAATTAATTGCTGAACTATTCCCCATCACTTAATTTTTCTAAATAGATAATTTTCAAATGGACCTGCTGTTGCTGCTTAGCACACTATGGACAGAATAAAATAAGAGCACTTTTTTGAAGAAAAATATTGTGGTTTTGATAAATTTTAACATTATTTTACTAACAAAAGAAGTGTTTGACTGCAGAAACTACTAAGCTACTAGTTACACCCCTAATCTGGCTTGGGAAAAAAAATCTAGGAAGCTCTTTATTTTCATCTGTTTTTCTAAGGGAAAGCTACAACACTGACTTCATAAGATTTTAAACTTGCTGTGGTGTGAGCCACAAGACTTTCTGCAGCTAGTTATAGTGTTATTTCAGTCTGAAACAGAACCAAAAATAACTAGTATAAACTCATTATTTTTAAAGAAAACAAATTTATTTTTGTAGAAATTCAAAATACATGCATTTTTGCATAGACTTGTAATATGAGTTGAAGGCAGTGCTAAAAAATAAACATCCTTTAAAAATATATGCCTTTTTCCTGTAAAGAATTTGATGAATCTATGCAGCAAGCCATCTTGGATTTTTTTCAAAGAATAGAATTCTAATTGTTATTATTCATATAGAAATACCATTTCAATACTTCAGTGATTTTAAAGCCTCAGGATATTAAGTAATGTGCAAGAGAGACAGACACTGATTCAAAGCATCCCTGTTCTACATGAACAAGCAGCACAAAGGATAGGTATTGGGAAAAACAAGACACAGAGCAAGGAGTGACCTACACAAGACGTGCAAATGAAACAAGATGCAATTAAAATCTTAACCCTCACTGCACTCCCTTGCCTAAGCAGATGAAAAGTTGATATGGTGATGGAACAATAGCAAGACTGAAATTCTAGCCCAGCAAAATCAGTGGCAGAATTTCTCAACAGTTCCAGACTAAGAATTAAAATCTCTTGTAAGACCCAACCTGCAGTACTGTGTTCAGCTTTCAGGTCCTCCCAGCATGATGGACATGGACCTGCTTGGGTCGGCCCAGAGGGACATGAAAACAATAAGGAAGCTGGAGCAGCTCTCCTACGAGGACAGGCTGAGAGAGCTGGGATTGTTCAGCATGGTGAAGAGAGGGCTCTGGCAAGGCCTTATAGCACCTTACAGTGCTTAGAGGGAGATTTGCAAGAAAGATGGGAAGGGACTCTTTACCAGGGAGTGTAGTGATAGAACAAGGAGTTAGAGTTTTAAATTGAAAGAGGGTCAGTTTAGATTAGACATTAGGAAGAAATTTCTTACTGTGAGGGTGGTGAGACAGTGAAACAGGTTGTCCAAAGGAGTTGTGGATGCCCCATCCCTGGAAGTGTTCCAGGCCAGACTGGATGGCATCTGGAGCAGCCTGGTCTAGTGGAAGGTGTCCCTGCCCATGGACGAGGTTTTGGAACTAGATTTGTAACTAGCTTATCTTCAAGGTCCTTTCCAAGCCAAACCATTCTAAAAGGAATTTGAAAGCTGTGACACTTGATCTACAAATGTCATCATCAAAGGTCCTACTGACTGAGTGACCAAGGTCCTGTATTTCAAATCTATGTAGCATGTGCCTGCTGCCAGAACTTGTTTTAAAACATTTTTGCAGTTTTCTTCTAGAGAGTTACTGAAGAACTTCTATGAATGCTCAGTGAGCCTCTCTAGTTTGTTAAGTTTTCTGCATTTGGAGTTATGGAAACATTTCAATACTCAGAAGGAAATCTAAAAAGTATGCCTAGTCAGGCTTTCCTAAATATTGAGTTCCTGTGTATAGGAGAGCATGCTTCTAAATTTATGGCACAGACTAACATATCTACAAATATATACACTATATATTACACTATCCTACACTGTTTGTTGTGTTCTGAAGTCTGACAGATATATTCTAAACACACCAACATAAATTTTCAAATTCTCTTTTAGTAATGCACTGTTTGTGAATAAAACATGCAACAAAATCTATACACAGGTTCAAAATCTATTGGCAGAAGCTGCCATCAGATTCCAGATTCAGCGATGGAGATTCCAGTAGAGCAAAAGACTCGTTATAATCAGAAGAAAGTTAAATTTTAATGGATTCAATTATTCACTTGAAATAATATTGATTGCATAAGCAACTATTTCTTTTCACTGTGAACAGCTTAGGGACTAATGGACTAGTTAATTATTAACATTTTTACTCATAAATACTCATAGATTAATCAGGATAATCTTCAGATTCAGAATGTTCACCAGATGTTCTTGCTGACCATTTTCCTTTGTTATTTGTGCTGTGTGATTAGCCACTCAAGCCATATGGCATTTTTTCTAGTCCCTGAGTCAGTGACAAATGCTTAGATCTGGATAGAGATGAAAACAAAAGTTGATTTCCATTATGAATCTTCAAATGAAAAAAATCATGTCCTAAAAATCTTTCTTTTTTCATGAATTGTGAATATTTTCACCCATTCCATGTGGATATCCAAATAATGATGAATAACATAATACTTAAATTTATCCCAGGGCATTGCTTTTTCTCACAGTTTGCACAGATCAGTCTTTTCTCATTTGACAAGCTCGAATTCTTCCATAGGCTCTAAATTTCAATGACATTGTTTGGACTTTTGTTGCTATTATCATCAATATTATTATTATTAGCCTTTGAACTTGTTATTTCTTCAATTGATTCAGGGTATTGATTCAATCAACATATTTACTTTTCAAAACATGCTTTCAAATAAATATTTCTGGGCAAGACAGACATACTGGCCCATTTCTTTAAGAAAACAAATACCATTTTAGGAATATTAGGGGAGAAGCCATATAAATTGGCACTTTTCTTAAAGATTTCTGCACATAGCAGCACATTTTTTCACAGTTATATAAAAGTCAACTTTACTTGAACATTTCTGAGAAAAGTAACACTTTTCTTCAATATCTGGAAATGATTCCTACATAAAACCAATGTGTCTTAAACTTCCAAAGTTTAAGACTATAAAAAATGTAGTCCACATGGCATATTTCATAATACTAGTCTATTCTAGTCATACCTGTTACATCAGTCATCACCTTGGTATCTGAATGTGCAATGTTTAAATAAGATCAGTTTTCCCATTAAAAAAACTAAAGTCTGACTTCTCAGAGCTCACAAAAATTTACTTCATGTAATAAGCAAGCATCTTTATTTTCAATATTTTTAAACATGAACTGAGATAAAAAAGAAAAATATAACTACCATTTAAATTTATAGTATTGCTATCTGCAAAATGACAATCAATTTGAGGACACACCATTTCAGTCAGTTTGGATTAAAGCACTCTAACCAAAGCAAATGTAAGGTGATATGTGTAGGAAGAATGACACAATTCAGAGCTTTTCCCATGAAAGACAGTGATAGGTAGGGTCTTAGGGTATATGATGTGAAAGAGCTGATTTGACTGTCATGTTTGTCTCTTCTCCATGTAAAGGTCTGTGAAGTTGCAAAATCCAGGTGATCCTATCTGAGCACCAAACAGCAACAAAATCTGAAGTTCAACCAGCCCTTCTAACACTATTCATTCATCAAAAAACTCAGCCTTTTTCTTCCATCATTCCAGTGTTTCATAACCAAGATGACATTTCATAATGAGCAACATTTCTGAACAGAAATTGTAGAAGGGAGGCCTGCTCTTCAGTAGTGTTTTTCCTTCTTGAATCAGGACCTTGTTGCTATGCTGTAGTCACATATTTAGAAGGGTTGCATTAGCTACTGTAGCTGAGCAGTTACAGAATTATCCACTGTGACTGACAAATCTCAGACCATGTTTTGCACACATGGCCTCTAGAAAATAAAGTGAACGGTTTCACAACCTTCTGCTTTGTGGTCTTCAGGATTACAGAAAACATCATGCCACTTTACAAGGTTTCTGTTCTATCACCAAGTGGTGCGTTTGTGTAAC
>JAOXXN010000446.1:83987861-83999522 GCA_026770055.1 Myrmophylax atrothorax
AAGGGAGGGGAGGGGAAAAAAATACTAGTCCTTCACATAAACCAGATCTTTTCAGAATGCATGAAAAATGGATGATGACATTGTTCATTTGGAAAAACTGTTTGTCATTATATCCCAGAACAATTTTCCTACTACTTCCGATGATGGTTCAACTTGGTCACTTCACTCTGGAGAGAACAGTATGTTTTGGACAAAAAAAATCCACAGCAGTTTTTCTGTGCTTTTCACCACTTCTGCAGTACTCCAACCATTTGTTTGTGTTCTCATTTAACTGACTTCATTCCTCTAGGCCCAGTGAATGCTGTTATATGTCTTTGTTGCACTTAAAACAAATTTTGGATACTTCGAATAAATGAAGAACCTGAGATGAAGCAGTCTGACTTATCTGTCAATACCATGAAATAAACTTGGTTACACTTCTGGATCTCTCCTTGTCTTCCATCTCTTCCAGCCTTTGAGCAGCATATTAATTACACACACCCTGACTGATCACCATCCAACTTCAACCCTGCTGGAAGCTCAAGATTTTATGAAATTGCACCAGAGGATGAAGCTGGCCTGCTGTGCACAGAACACAGAACAAATTAACCAAGAAAAAAATGGTAAAGTGTAATGTGATGTAAAAAATTTCCTTAGTGTATACAGTAACATCTGTAACTTCATTTCCTATTGGAGTTAAAGATGTGTATAGCACAGAAGGATGGTTATTCATCATTTCTATTGACAGCAATTTTCATGCTACTACATTTACAGTAGCACGAGCCCTACATAGAGTGGAGAATATTCAGGTCTTGCAGCATCAATCAGGAGGAAGAAGCAGGGTATGTGCTTACATATGAAGTCGCAAAATTAAACTAAAGGAAGCAATGCTGAAGAAGGCTATTGCCTAGATGCATTAGGAATACTAGATATGAACACTGCTGAAAATGAAAGGTGATATTTTTTCTTCCAAACATAGAAGACTCCTAACAATACATCTCATTCTTCTGGTGAAACTGGAGGGCTCCTGCATTTGTTCTGAATTTAACCCACAAATCTGCTTTGAAGTGAGGGAGTGAAAGGGATACATTTTCTTATTTTGTTTGTGTCTCTAAATTCAGAGGTTTGTTGAAACAGAAAATATTCATCAATAACTAACTCCAATTTATTTGCACTTGTATAGCATCTTCTTAGGAATTGCTATCTCATCACTATCTAGATTTCTAAGACAGAAAAATTCCATGACCAAGGCAACTTACGTTCCAGGTTTGGGAAGTAGCTGGAAACTGTCATGCATTAGAATACTATTTCATTTGCACAAAGACCTCTAAACCTTTTATTAAATATTGGGGGTTTCTTTAATTTTTTATTATTATTTTAATGAAAATCCATTTATTAATTGTTTTGATTTTCTTCAGGCCACCATATCAATGACTTTGCACCACAAAACATGCATCTATCAACACATCCACACAAATTTCAAGCAGTTGGTCAGAAAAGACTTATAACCATTTCAGAGGCTTGATTTCAATTATATCCTTTGGGAATTTTATTCATTGCACATTTTGATAAATGAAACTAGCAGCTGGGACCCATCTCTGTTTACACACTTTAAAGAAAAGGAACAACAAAATTTGAAAAGGATGGAAAGGGAAAAGGAAAATTACATAAATGAGACTGAAGAGAATAACAAAACAAAGTCCAACATGTCAGATAAAGAAAAGCAGAAGGCCAAGTTTATGTCTTCAGTTTTGCAAGTAATTATTTCCTGATGTACAGTTTCCCACAGAAGTGATTCTGTAAAATAAGAATAGCCAGGGCAGTCATTTACTTCTACAAAGTGATATCAATAAGCTATCGATGTGTTACAAGGTAAAGAATTTTCAATTTGTTGAAGGTGCCATCAAAAGAATTTGAAACTCAAAAAATTTGCAAATAAAAATCGTGATTTCTTGTATCTTATTTTAAAACACGTCAGACTAAAACAAGGTTCAGTTTATTTATCTCTTCTTCAGGAGTCTCACTGTGCTTCAAGGGTCTCACTGTTTTCCTGTCAGAAAATATCTACTCATGTCTACTCAGCGGCCAGTCAAAATGAAATGTTCCTCCCTGACACACTCAGATGGCACCTCATAGAAAAGGTGTTAGATGGTCCATACCAACAAGCAATGACAGTGCAACAGCTGCCAAACTCTTCTCCAGAAGTAACAAGGAACATGAAGATACAATTCAGTCTCCCTCCACCCAGATCTGTGCCAGTGAAACAGGCTCAGGCGGACTCATGGAATAGCAGTGAGACCCCCAAATTCTGTCAGTCAGGATGCAAACCAACCCTGAGTATGAAGAGGCAGGACTGTTAATAAAGATTATAAAATTTCTTGCAATCAAAGAGAGAAGATACATTCCTCCCATTTGCTTATGTTATGCAGGCCAAAGCTGCAGGACTGCTCTGGAGGGGTTTCAGTTCAGAATAAAAGCTCACGTTGCATCTAGACCAAGATAATCCCCACAGTCACATCATTTCCTAAAAACAATATCCCCTTAATATTTGCAACAATTAAAAATAAGTTTTCCTTCTTAAAAATGAACTCATGGAACAGGTGTGATCAAGAACTCTAAAATGCACCAGATAGTCTTCTATCTGCAACATTGTACCTTGTACACCATCTGGTTTGTTGCAGGACACTGTTACTGCTTCCACCAAACCACCAAGGCACTGTTAGTTTTTTGACAGCTTCGTAAAGGTGGTGATGTGGGATATGTAAGCAGGATTTGGAGTTTTCTGTTGAACATTTCATGCTGCACTGCTGTTATTGGCGTATTTAGTGTTTAGACCTTTTTTACTGCCTTCTGTAAACCAGTAAGTCTAAATAATTTAATTTTTTCTGGAATTTTATTTCCTGTGAAACCAACCCATGTGCACTCCATCTGATTAAAACAAACAAAGAAACAAACAAAAAAACACAAAAAACAAACTCTCAAGGTTCTAAGAAAAACAATGAACCACACTTAAAAGAGGGGGAAAATGCTGACAATTTTCCTGCTTTGAGGTCCTGTCTGTCCCATGCAAATCCTTCTTCTCCAAGACTTTTGCCTTTCCCATCAATGAAAGATTTGGACTTTTTTTTTTCCTCAAGAAAAAAACCTTAAGAACTTAGTGTTTATTCATCAGAAAACTATCCTGGGAAACAGAGTGCCTCATCTTCCCTCTTACCTTTCATACTTTCCACGATATGCAATTCCTGAGAACAGACCCCCGTGACTCGGGAAGCAGAGCAGAACTCTCAGGGTCTAACCCCAATCCCCTGCAGCCAATGGGCTTTGAGCCAGGTTGAAACCTAGGATAACTGCAGAATCAGTCATCAACCACTGCATAAGCAAAAGATGGACCAGTCTGAAGCAAAAACCAGCCCTCTCACATCAGTGATCCCTCTGTTGAAACACCCATTGCTAACCACAATGTCTGGAAGACAGTCTCTGATTTTAGGAAAGCTCTGGACAAAACAAAGTCATTTCTCTTCCAGAAACTGGACAACCCAAACCACTAGAATGAAGCAGTACTGTGGTTTCATGTTGCATGGTTGTAATTAGAGAGCAGATTGATAGTTACTTCATTATCATCCTTCAAATCCTTCCTTAAGCTGTGTTTTGCCAAAAAAGCAAAGAAAAAAAAAGTGGCAAGGCTATTATGATTGCTCACAAAGATAAGCAATACCTTCTCATTCTTGCTCAGTCTGTATCCATCTATTGCCTCATACTTAGAGGCTCCTTATTCTATGTTTGTAAAGTGCCTATTAAAATGGAATCCAGACCCACGACTGGCTGTGGAGAGCATCACAAAAGATGAAGTCAGGATCAGGCTTTCCAAATTCAAAAGCCTGATAATCTGAATGCATTTTTTGAGTTTATCTTGAGAGGCAATACAAATGAGCTTATACAATGAGTGGTTTTACCTCCTTGTGGAACAAGAAGAGTGCATAATCTACTGCACTGAGTTTGATGCATTCAGCAAACACATGCATTAGGCCAATGCATAATGCATTGCCATCAGCCATATCGTGGCTGTGTTAGCAGACTCTGCTTTACACAGGCTCCCCCTCTTTGCACCACACCCATGATGAATGGAAAGAGCATACCTCAGCTGGCTGTCAGCTGGGACAAGATAATGGCAGAGTCAGTGGAACATGACCTACATCCTCAGGTCTGCAACGCAAGTGGCCCCAAAACCTCCAGATACAGAACCACTGTCTTCCCTGTCAGCAGCATTTTACCCACATTGGGAGAGGGAAGGAGAGCCTGAGCCCAGGTTTTGCCCATACAATTAGCAAAAATTGAGAACTCAGTGAAGCAAAAGATTTAGCACTCAAGCAACGCTAATGAAGCTCCAGGAATGAGCTTCTATTATTTTTGTTTACTGTAAAAATATTATCAGAAACCCTATTATGACTTGGAAAACCCACCCTGTGCTACTTTTAGTCATCCTGAGTTTGTCTTTCACAGTCACTGGAGTTTTGACAATGCTTTGGACCTGGTGCTGCTGATACATCGTTATCAGCTCTTCCCAGAGGAAAATACTGTTAGCAATGGCTGTTGTTGTAAATGTTCTGCTTTACTGTATTGTGCTTTCCTAATAAACATATTTCTCTCAGAAATTAATTTTCCTCATCCTCCCTGGCTTTTTTCTCCCTGGGAGGTGTGAGTTTGTGACTAGCCACAGGAGAAGTTATCACAGTCAGTGGAACGCCATGTTCCCAAGGTCAGGACCAGCGTAACCCCATAAAAAAACAACCCAGCATCTGGGTAAGATCTCTTTTCCAGTGCTGGCATTTCATTCCATTTGATTCGTTTCTGGAAACCACGGTCTCTTGTATATTTTTAAGTCCCAGGGAAAACCAATCCAGCTTGTTCCTGAAATAACTCCAGCTCTATTATGGCAATGCAAGAAGTCAGAGATTTGTTTTTCTTTCTTTCCTGGTTTGTTATTTAGTGCTTTTTATGAGACATGCCTCTGGCAAACATCAAATTAAAATACAATCAATCTTAACACTATATTGACAGTGAAGACAATTATTTTCTTCACACTATTTGGAGATGGCTTATGTCTGTAGCGATATATATCTGACACTTCACTACGTACAAAACTGCATTTGCTGCCTTTTAAAATGTACAGGGAACAGAATAAAACACTTGCAATCAAATTAAGTTTCCTCCAAAACTGAAAAATAACATTGGATCAGACATAACTATGTGTTTTCAGTTGCAGATGTATACAATTAAGCACTGAGAGGATAATAAAAAAAAAGTTGTGGTTGAATCCAATAACAAAGATTTGAAAAACACTGAAGGTGACTCATAATACATGTCTTTGAAATTATATCAACACCTGAATTACTCTTTGAAAATTCGTTCCTTCATTGAAACACTCTATCTTTGCCTCCCATCCTTTTATCAAAGGCTTGAAATTTGGCAGAAAGACTGCACTAACATTGGGTATGAATGGTATGCCCAAGAACAGCTGCCCAAATCTGGCTAAGGTTCTAAAGAAAAAAAAAAAAGACAAATGCAAATATTTGTTAGTGTTTGGTGGCAAAACTATCCTAAAATATATTTCACTGAGCCTGTGCCATTGTGGATTGATGGTGCTTGATCAGGACTTTACAGGCAATTGTTTTTATTACCTCTTGCTGGAGCCCACCATGGGTACAAACACAAGGAATGACAAGATGCAATTGCTCCTTCCTGTCTTGTGTCTGGACACTTGTTCTAAACCCTATCATGCCATTCAGATTTGTTGAAAAAAATTAAGAAACCCCAAATAATCTTACTCCTGTTCCATCCAACCAAAGCCTCAGCTTTCCAGCAAGTCAAAGAACCTCCTATATGAGTATATTTTGGTGAGAACATGGTTTCAAGTAATCTGACCCCAAATTGCAGCGGAAATTACCTCTACAATTCATTCTTCTAAAAGAACTTTTATTTGGCTAATGACTCACAGTAAAACTCTCTCTATTTACAAAATACATTCCTGAGGCAGAATATCATTCTGCACTCAGTGAAACACAAAACATGTCCCCTAGAGAGGTTTTGTCCATGGTAGAAAAGGTTGGAAAATGTTGTTATATTTTTGAATCCATCAAAATTTGACTTAAGCATAGAAAAACTGTGAAGATAACTTGCACAAATTATGCTAGTTTTAATTTAATTATCAATTTTCTAATGGGAAAGTGGTGTTGTCTGGTTTGGGGTTTTTTTTTAATGCTACTAAATGAAAGTTTGCACTGTGCAACCAGTAAAGATACATGTTTGCTTTACATCTTGAAGTAGCAGGGGAAATTTTTATGTCTTTAATAAGACAGCAGCCAGGCTGAGAAATAGCATTTTCTAAGAGCTGAGATGCTGCATGCTGAACACTAGAATTTTGTTCTGTTTCAGTTCAAGGAAGTTTTCAATTGGAATCAGAACAAGTGTACTGGAAACAGCTTTTTCAGACTTTCTTAGTGAGAACAAGGACCAAGCAGGATTATTAATTTTCTTTCATTTTTTATTAAAAATATACTTCAATTTTTCAAGATTCTGTGGCAATTTCAATTCATCCAGGACAGATGGATCATTGATAAGAGGTTGAAGGGGAATGTATGCTGAGATACTTCATAGGAACTGGTCCTCAGTTCTTTTCCCATTAAAGATGAGTTAGTTATTTTATCCTGAAGGCAGAGCAAAATATACAGAGGTTCTAGAGAGCAGCTGACATGCACTAAAATCCCACACTGTCATACCACAGGATAACTCACTCATGTTCCCAGAACTCACGGGCACATGCTGCCTCCTGACCTGTGTGGATTGGTGCAGTTCAGGGAAAGCCCCTGAAAGATCAATAATGGACCAGAGATGAATTTACGGCTCTTTCTCTTTCTTCACTGTTGCAGCATGCAGGAACCTGTTTTTCCTTGCCCCACTCACTTAAATTTCCTGAAACCAGTTCCCCTGGATGGCAGACCTTACTCCAAATGGCAATGTAGAAGAATAAGCATTTCCCTTACCAACTCACAAAAACAATTGCATAGGAAGTTAATAAATTAAGCAGAATAATAGCAGTGCACTGCATTAAATCTCAATTTTTGTTCTTCTTGTATTTCTTAAGACACTGACAAACACAGATCACCAGTATTTATTAGCTGATGAGAGATTAGTCAGTGCAGTTGTAGATTCTTTTCAAAGTGAAATTGGTTGCCATAATCATTTATTTAGTCACATAGTACCTATCAATATTTATGAGTGACAGGAAAGTAATGCAGACTTACTTTTTAAAAAATTAGAGAAGCACTAATCTAGAGTAGTTTCATAATGCAGAAATTACATGCTTAACCTTTAGTTACATTTCCCAAATCACTTCCCCAGAGTCAGTTCAGTCTACACAGAGTGAACAGCCTGTAAAGAGAAAGAAAAATAGGCAGATCCATAGAATGGTATAGTTTTCCATTATATGTAAGCAATATAATATAAAATAGCAATTTTACATGAACAAAATAATGAAGTCCCTATGAGTTCATAGTAATTGCATACAATAAATATTAAATTGCTGTGTCTTGTATCCCTTTGCACAGAGTGCATTTCAGCAGGAGATGTGATGCATCAAAGGGAAAGGATGAAAACTCAACCAAGAGAATTTGCAGAACCCCAGTCCACAGGCACATTGAGGTTCAATGGGCACTGACTGTAAGCAAAATAACCAAAATGTGTGTCTGTGGTAGAAGTCATCTCAGTGACTTCTTGAAATCAGGGTATTCTCAAGATATGTTCATGTTTCTAGGAATGTTGATGAAACTGACCTTGTTATCAAAAATTTAGTAGAGCAGAACGTTAACTCTTTTATGTTTAAACCTTCTCAATATTTGCCAATAATTTTTTCCACACTTGATAAAGTTTTCACCATCTCTTCCAATACATGAACTGAGGGGCATCAGCTGAGAGGAGAAAGAGGCAGGCTGAAGCTAAATAAATGAAAAAAGTTTCTTTGCAGAGTAGGTTGTTTAGGTGCAGAAGTCCCTTTTGCAATATGCTGAGCATGCTAAAGCACATGTGACCTTGATCACACTGGGCCAAGCAAGGGGTTATATGGTGCAGTATCCTGTCTCCAGTGGAGTTGCCAGCTGAAAAAGGAGTCAGACCCAATATGGTTGGTTTTACTTTCTTAGGCAACCCTTCCCTGCTGGCCTGAGTCCTTGTTATGTGGACACTTTCATTGAAAATACTTCCAAATGAGATTTTAATATGATCTCCTGTATACCCAAGTTATCACAAATCACCCAAATATCTTTATTAAATCTGGAAACTTCAACTAAGTTACTTCATTCTTCAAGGAATTACAAGTAAAATGCATGCAGAAAGTGGGAAGGAGTTTGGAGCCACCAACAGACAAGACCTCTACAAAGGGGGAAAAAATCACAAAAAAAGATCAGTTCATAACAGAAGGTATGTTACACATTTATCTACTAAGGAGATGGAAAATCTCATCAAGATTTCTGCCAACGTGCTGGAAAGAAGGTCAGGAAGTGAAAGGGACAGGAGATAACATGTCCTGTCACCTTTGTGTGATGAGAAGACAGGGATTCATCAGACAGGCAGTCAAGCAGCAGGATTATGCTGCACAACCACAGAGGGTTCATGAAGCCTGCCTGGGAGCCAGACTGTGGTACTCTGGAGAAATACAAAACACAAAAACTATACCAAAAATTCAACAGAGAGAAGATGTCAACACAACCAGGGTTTCTTGGTGAACAGCTCTTCCTTAATCTATACAAGAAGACCTGAAACTGCTACTTTGCTCCTCAGAGTTATTAAGGTTTTCCCTGTGAAACAGTTATTGCTTGACCACTTTTGACAAGTGTTTGCAAACATGATCACAAGCACATCAGATTTCCGAAGCCAAGGAGAAATCCTCTCTCATCCTGGCTTACATACTCAAGACTTGTTACCATTGTACAGCAACAGCCAACACAACAGACCAGACTTTTTTTTAATAAAATTTGTCTGATTTAAACTTTGCATGACATATGCTGAATCCTTCAGTCCTGAGAGAGGGTGGGAGAGGAACATTCTCAATGCTATGGTTTAGCCACTGTTGAACGGATGAAAAATCATCTCTTGTTTAATGTTTGGGACTGGCTTGAACCCATGGCTGTGTTAAATCAATGAAAACACTGCTGTTGGCTCGAGAGGGCTTAGCATCTATGAATATACTATTGAAAGCTGGGATAATGGAAAAAAGCTGTAAAATACAGACAGCAAGGAGTTCTGCTGTATAATTGGACCTGGTCCCCCTAGAAAAATAGGAGTGTGTGTTCCTCAACCTCACAGAGTCCATAAGAACAGGGATTGCCAAGGTGCTTAGACTTTGATCCATATGGCAGCCCAGAGCTGGAACTCAGCTCTCCTCCTCACAGCCTCTTTCTCTCTATTGCCCTTTCTCTACTGTCTCTCACTCAGCCTGTGCCACTGCTACCATCCCAAAAGTATAGCATTCACTTAGGGGAAAGGCCACAAGATTTTGCCCCCCACAGCCTTCTGGTAAATCAGTTTATTTTCCTCTATCCTCCTACCAGAAATGACTGTCCAAATGTCAAAATGTTGAAATTTCCAGTTCTTCCATCATGCTCATATAAAAAGAAAAACAAAGAAACAAAGAAAAGAAGAAAAAGAAAAGCTTGAGACCAATTCCCAGCATGGAAAATATCAGACAAAATTTAGCAACTTTATTTGCGCCTATGACCAGGATCTGGTAAGACAGAGTTCTAAGGAGCCTCACATGCTCACTGCAGTGTGTCCAGGTTTGAGCTGCACTGGAAAGTCATTTTGTATTGGCAGTACTATGCAGTGGCTTCTAAAGCAAAGGAAGAAAGACCATAATATGTGTACATGAAACTGCTCTATTGGGATAAACTCATTTGGCAGAGGGCTGTCATTAAATATCTGACCTTAGCAGAAATTTGGTGACATAACTGGAGTCAGGTTCAAGGACTCTTCCAGGATACAAGGAGAATATCAGCTGCATCAGGGATCATGGCTTGGATGCAGCTTTTATAGACCACACATCAAAATCTCCTGCTGAGATTTGCAGATGCTGCTGAATCAATTCATTGTTGGCAGACGGCAGTATGACACCCTTCAGTCCCGCAGCCTTCTGCACTCCTGACTTATGTTCTTGGTGATATTTTGAACTAATGTGAGAGACAACTGGGATCTGGGCAAAGATGTGTGCCATTTTCACGCCTGCTAAGTGTGGTGAATGATGGCTTTTCTCCATTTCTCTTTTGCTTTCACACACACATGCAGAGAAGAGTACTGTCTTTGTTTTATCTGAATGCCTTTTATACTGCTATCTGCACTTAAAGACACATTCAGGTAAAATAGCACAAAGTCCACGTAAGATACTATAGAATACATCTCCTGTGTCATGGATGTCTCCAAACTGCTTAAAATATCTTCTGCATCAAACCCTTTCAGTATTCTTGGAAATTTTAAAAGGCACCTGTGCAACACAAGAATAACAAATACAGCCCATTTTATTACACACCAGAAAATAACAAACTTCTAGACATGCATAAGTCAATAGCAAACAGGATTTTTTTTTGAAAGAACCTTTCCACTTTAAAAATTCAGGATAAAATGTTTATTAAAGCATCAACATAGTACTGCTTTGTGGTCTCAGATTAAGCAAAACACAATTATTCTGGTCACAATTATTGATAAATATCTATTTTGGCACCTGCTTCTGCAGCTACTCAGCCTACCTAGGCAGCTTCACCCATTCTGATGGTGGAAAGAGCTTGTTTGCTCATGGAAATGTCTCTTACTTACTCCAGACCTGAATCGGAGCCAGCTGGAGCAACCTAGCTGCTGGCAGTCTAGAAAGAAGTGAGGATGTAAAGGACTCAGAGACACACCGTGATCCTCTCTTGATCATTACTTGCTCAGATCAGTCCGGTGTGAAACCAATTCAGTGCACCAATGTCTCCTCCTAAGCAACCAGTCATGCCCTCTGAGGTCCCAGAGGCCCAGCTTTACTTGCAATACTTTGTTCTCCCAAACTGTCCTCCTCCTCTTCCCTCGCTGTGGGATGTCCTAAGTTACCTTTTCAGAAGAGGGGATCAAGGATGAAGAGGGAGAAGAATGGTGGGGTGCCACGCCAAAGCTTGTGCTGGAACGACAGCTGTGGTGAGCATCCCGTTCAAAGGGAAAGCCTGGGATGCAAGGGGCAGGGAAGCTCTGTTTGCTGCTGCCACCTCCTGCCAGAGCCAGAGCTGGGGTGGGGGGAGAGACAGCAGCCACTGCCTGAAAGCATTCTAATTTGCTGTCAGAGATCAACAGACCAGCTGCTGCTGAGGATAGAACATCATGCGTCGCTTGGAAAGAACTAATGAGCAGTGAGACGCGAGCTTTGGATGCAAACCTGTGGTGTCTGACCTCATGCCAAGGCAGAGCCTGGGCTCCATTGGTTACAGGCATGTCTGTGTGGACAGAATGACCTTAGGTGAGCTACTGGCTGCAGACAGTTCGGCAGTCCCTATGGCCCTGTGTTTTCCTAGCTAATATTTAGTTGAGAGCCCTCCAAGGAAAACCCATGGGATGCTGGTGCTGGTGATTCAATAAGTGTCATTCTTCCCTCTGACTCAATGCACAACC
>JAOXXN010000446.1:83999622-84019459 GCA_026770055.1 Myrmophylax atrothorax
ACCATTTCCCATAAATGGGGTTAACAAGTACTCGATGGCTGGAGAGAGTTGTCTTTTAGGCCAGACATAAAAAACAGGAGTCCTGAACAGTAGTGTGAAAAACATTTGTAACTACAGCAAAGAGAAGGGATTTTCCTAGCTCAGTATAAACAAATGGGTTTGCTTCTGCACATTTTGTTAAAGGAGTATCAGGCCCATTTTCCATTGAGAGCAAGCCAGCCACAGAGCAAAACTAGTCCTGGTTTGGGGTGAAAATGACTTTTTTATTATGTACGAACAAGGTGATATTTTTGTCTGGGTTTTGTCCTGCTGTGAGGGATGTGAGGTCAGACAGTGAAGAAGAGCCATTGCACGGGGCCCACAAAAGAAGTGATGGTGAGGGTGAGGGATCACCACAGAGGGGCTCTGTCCAGAGAGGTGCCTGAGCCTGGGGTTTACTGGGCAGGCATTTGAAAGGATGCCACAATAAATGCCACTGTTGCCTCCGGCCACCACCGTTCTGAGCAGTGGTGCTGAGCCACCCTGCTGAGGTCCCAGCAGCCAGGGACTGTGCTTCACTGGCTCTAAGCAGAGCTAACATGCAGCCCTGCAGTTTCACTATTCTTAGGGATGCAGATTCTTAAAAATAAAATAAATTTTAAAAAGTTATAAGGCAAGATTTAGTAAAGAAAAGTAATTTGGGGTGTATACCTAAATCAGAAAGTTATAGTGAAGACATGTCATAAAAATCAAGTTAAATGCAGGTGCAAGCCATGCCGTGCAGTGCTGGCAGGGACTAGTCCTTTACATCAGCTGCACTACTCAGGCAATGTAGGTGACATAGATACCTGCATGGCACAAAGCTACTGCGCCAGAGCAGTATGGAAATTTCTGAAGGTGGTACAAGGTGCCCTGGGCAGTTGGGCTGCTGGCTGTGAGCAGAGAAGGAGGTGTCCATTGAGGGGGCTAATCACAGCGGCAGTCACTACTGTCAGGAGGGCAGAGACAAGGGCCCTCCAAACACCTGTCCAAAACAAGTAACTGCAGGAATTTACCACTGTAACCTCAATGCTCCTCACTTTTTCCTCCCATTCCTCTGCTCTCATTGTGTCCCATGTGCAATTTCAGTATAAGCTCTTCAGAAACACAGCTCATCATTTCACTTTTATAGTTAGTCATATGTGGCTATGGCTATTACTGTAGCCTTAAGGATCCTAAAAATGCAATGATAAAGAAAACTGACACCTAATGTTTATCTCACAGAAACGAACTTGTCCCAATTCCATATGAGAGATGAAGGACTTGTTTCTCTGACAGAAAGGATGATGTGTCACTACTTAACTCACTCAGCCCACAGCACTGGTAGTACTCACTTCTAGTAATCTGACAGCAGGCTTTGCAAAAGCATGACTGTTACCCACCCTCCACCAGAATTCACATGGCACAGAAACAACAGCCGTGGAGAGATGCGAACTCTTCAGTCACGCAGTTTCAGTCAAAATCAGTGCAGGTGCCCAGTGTTTCTGGAAATCCTGTACTTTGTTTTCTCCTTGCAACCTGAAAACCACCATTCCCTTTGTCTAACCTCATGTTATAGAGCAGCTTAGAAACCTTCATTGTCTTTTTTCAAAACATTTTCATGTTCTTTTACTTCTGGTCTCTCTTATGAAGTGAGCCTTGGACAGCCACACTGGAAAGTTTGAAAGCAACCGCTCTGCTCAGAGAGGTTAAATTATTTGGTTACAGGCAGCCATTAGAAGTCATTGTTTATGACAATTTTTGATTCCTGTTGGGCTTTATTTAATTGCTATTTGATTTCACCCTTGGGTAGGCTCAAAGGCATTTTAAAGAGACTCAGAAGAAAATCTCACTTGCAAGAAGACGCTATTTCTCCAACAAGGAATACTTAGGCCAGGATGCAATTCAAGATTAAGAAACCTAAATTTAAACTGCCTTCTTGTGAAGTAAGTGACTGAAATCCTGTTAGAGATGGAGCTGGGAGGGTGAATCAGCTTACTGTAAACATCCCGCAGCTGTGCATCTAAATCACCCTGTAGCCTGCACAGACACTTAGAACAGTGTAAAGCAGACATTTTTGGTGCTTTGGAGTTTCCCCATTGCCCATTTGATGCTTTTGCAGTGCCTGGAGATGATAGGCTGCGCTGCACACTGAGCAAGGCTAGTGGGACTGCAGGAAGCCAGGAGAGAGAACCTGCCCCCAGGAACCCACATCTCCACCCAGGTACTCTGGCTCCTGGGCCCTGCTGCCATAAAACTTCCTTCACTGTGCAGTAGCAACACATTTGGCACCAGCTTTTGGAAAGTTCAGAGTTTATCCTCTGACACTTGTACAAGCACTTGCCACTTTGCAGATAGTGTTGATTTACTAACAGACAGCCATGATTTATCTACTATTTACTATTTTCAGATCTGAGCCCTTTACCATTTTGCCAAGAAAATGTGCCCTCTGACACATTTGGTTTCTCTTTCTTTCCCTTTTTGAGCAGTGACACAGTCATCCTTTGCTCTGCAATCCATTAACATCTCACTGGAGTTCTGATGGGACTGTGTGAGACAACACTTTTTTTGATTTGCTTGCCACTTCTGCTCATTTCCTAGTTTAACCCATTCTGTACAGAGTGGGGTTGTTTATTGTAGTGCAACCGGGAAGATAAACGTAATCAGAGCAAGACAGCCATTTGCATGCATTTCACAGATGCCTAAATGCCTCTTCTGTTCTCTGCTGCTGCAGCCTGTGCTGACAGCCACTGCCCCTCAGCTAAAGCACCACAATGCACACACATGAACAGTTTAGCAGGACCAACATGATTTTAGGAAAGGTGGTTTTTGCTGAAGGCATTAATGCCTCACTGGGTAACACAAATTGCTTCTGGACAGAGAGGTACCAATGAGGAGCTGCTGATAAGTTGACCCCTTCTGTGCCTGTGGTTTCTCTTCCAATAAAACTGTGAGAATTCGAATGTCTAATTTTCCTGTGAAGGATTAAACAACTACCCACATCCAAACATTTATACTAAGGAATGCGTTCTCAGAATTTTCTGATTAAAACATTTTTTTCTCTAACTACATGTTCAAAATGCTCCAGGCTGCAATTGAGGGTATAGTGGGGATTCAGATAACAGAGATGAGGGGTTATGGAGACACTTCACTAATAATTGTCTTCAGAGAGAGCTGTGTTGAAAGCCATCCCCTCATGATTTCTTGAGCTTCCCTTTTCCCATTACATTGTGGAGAGCTCTGCTCAGAGGAACAATAACAGCTCTGGCTGAGCTCTGTGGGAGTGGCTCCACCTTGGAGCTACAGGCAGGGATGTTGGACAGGTGTCCCTGTATCCTTTGGCACTGGGTAAATGCTGTACAAGCCCTGTCTCTGCTTGGCTTCAAACTCATCCCTCCTCACCACCCCAAAGAGCAGCCCATGGCATTCCCAGGGACAGGGATGCAGTCAGCGTTTCCTCAGATGGAAATTTTTATATATACAAAACCAGTTCATTAGAGTTCAGGCTCATCAGACCTAAAATTAAAGCTTAGTTTTATAGGGCTGTTTGGTCGCTGTACACTTAACTAAGCAGTAATGGTGTTTTCACTAGATTTTCAAGCAAACATGTGAAGCACTCCTATAGTTGAAATTAGACGTGCTGACAAGAAGCATAAGCACAATGAAATCATCATGAGAAAGAAAAGACATTTCTGGAGTATCACTCTGACAGCAGTAAAATACCCATAAATGTAATCAAAGTTTAAAAGCCTGCTGTTTCCCAGATTGCACATGCAAATACCACCAAGAGGAACATACAAAAAGTGCTACAGCAGCTGAGTGTGTGTATCTAAAACAGTGACAACGGGTAAATAGCCATTACCTCTGGCATTTGGCTCCATAAAAACCTTCCCAAATAGCCAATGGTTTTGCCTTAACTAAAAACAGCAAACAAAGCCGTGTGCGGATGGTATCTGCCTATAAAGGATATTTATTTTGTTCATGCCACAGGTAAATCACACAACATTCCTCACTGATTTCTAGTAAATACACCAGCGTGGTTATGACATTTCCATTTTGCAGCACTCTAGTCATTATTATTTAATAGGAATTAATGGTATATTTTACTTTTCAACACAATGTCACCAGCTCTGATTTTATGCTTACTTCAGGTGTTCTTTTCTTGTTTAGAGAAGGGGGGAAAATGGACTGAATTTGGCTTGAAATCTGCATTGGCTCCTTGATTTGGAAAGCTGCCTATGAGAGACTTAGCAGAGAGTCTGATTCCATTTGTGACACTACACAAATACATATCTCAATCCTGAACTGACATCCTCACAGTTATCACTAAAACACTGACTGTGTCCCCTGGGGTCAGGCATTCAGCCCAGGGTGACAGTGCTTCCACCATAATTACAGTGACTCATACCTACATTATTTTGCCATGTCCTCTATAATTTCTTTTCATCAGGAAAAGTACTCAGATTTGCAGCAGCTCCTCAGAACACCAGCTCAGCCAGATGTTTTAATTTAACTCTCCATGTCCCAAATAGTGCCAACTTCAAAAAACATCTACTGATGCTTATGAACTTCTTTCATTTAGAAAGAAAAGAAGCAAGAGTTAATGGGTTAATTGCCCAAACAACCCCTTATCAAAATTAAATGCAACAAATAGTCCAGCAATTTCAAAAAATTCACTCATGAGGACCAGGTATGTAAATGTGCCATGAACTTGGCTGGGATAAACACCTCCCAGAAAGGCAGCTGCAGAGGTGACACTTGCAGCATCCCTCCCACTGACAGGCAGGCTCCAAATCCTCGTTCCTCCTTTGGGACCCCTAACTGGAGACAGGAGATGAAGGACAGGGAATGGGAACAGGGAACAAAATATGTTCCGTTTCTGTCATTCTGGTAGCATTTAAAACACAGAGAAAGCTCCCACAGCAAACCTACCTTTTACTAACTATGTACACTAGGGGAGGATTAGAAAAATCAGTAAGTTACTAAGATGACAAATTTCTCTGATGGCAATGACAGTATTAAGACATCACTGGAGCTGCTCTGACTCTGTTCAGCACACACTGAGACCGCAGTAAACCTCCTTAAACCATCAAGCACCCAGGCTCTGCTGCTGTTGAGTTTCCTGTTGATGCAGAATTTATAGG
This sequence comes from Myrmophylax atrothorax, assembly GCA_026770055.1. Lineage (NCBI taxonomy): Eukaryota > Metazoa > Chordata > Aves > Passeriformes > Thamnophilidae > Myrmophylax > Myrmophylax atrothorax. The sequence goes on from JAOXXN010000446.1 coordinate 84,004,764, forward strand.
TCTCTCTTGATGCCTACAGTAACTGTAACTTTATCTTTTAAACAGACAGAAAAGAGAGTATCACAACTCTTTTTGTGAAATCATCAAAGTTACAATGCTTACAATGCCATTACAACCTTTAATATCATTTTTGTAACAATATCATGAAGTCTGCTGAATAAATACTAGACAGCTTAGGAAAAGAAAAGTAAAACAGGATACTGATCATGTCTAAAACATATACTTGATATTTCCTTAACAACTTGAACCTGGAGCTCGAAAACATAACCATGTCAATATTATTTTCTGGTCATATCTGTAAATGAAATATAAAGTATCTTTTATTGCCATGTGAGTACAATCTTCTATATTGCCACTGTTCAATAATAAATTACAGAATATGTATAAATGTCAGGTAAAATTGTTTCCAGAATAAATAATGTTTTGCTACTCTTCATTTAGCTATACAATTTTTTCCAAATTTTTTTTAAATAAGAGTAATGTCTTAACTATATTTTTAGACAATACCAACTATACACTGATGTTTCTACAAAGTTAGCTATAAAATGTAGATTTTAATGATTTGAAAAACACATGCCTTTCTTTTAGTTACATCTGAAAGAAACTAGGCTCTTGTCCTGCTGGGGGACTTCAACCACTCAGCATCTGCTGGACAAGTGGCACAGTGAGCTGTAAGGAATCCAGAATCCTGGAATGCATTGAGGACAACTTCTTGAGCCAGGAAAACTTCTTGAGTCAGTATTACAGCCCTACCAGATGGGATGTAATACTATTGGTCACCAATATGAGTGAACTAATTGGGGATGTCAAGACTGGAGGCAGTCTGGGCTGCAGTGATCATGCATTGGTGGAGCTCACAATCATGAGGAATAAGGGTCAGTTGAAGAGTAAAGTCAGGACCCTGAGATTTAGGAAAGCAGAACTTGAGCTCTTCAAGGAGCTAATCAGTAGGATTCCCTGGAAAATTGCCCTTCCCAATAAGGGAGCAGAACACAGCTAGAAGATCTGTAAGGATGTTTGCCATGGAATGGAAGAGCTCTCTATCCCCAGGTGTAAGAAATCGAGCAAGAAAGGCAAGAGATTGGCAAGGCTCAGTTAAGACCTGCTGGTCAAACTAAGGGCAAGAAGGAGACGCACAAGCAGTGGAAGCAGGGACAGGTATCCTGGGAAGAGTACAGGAAAGTTGCCTGGTTGTGTAGTGATAGGGTGAGGAATTTCAAGGGGCAGATGGAGCTGAAGCTGGCAGGGGACACAAAGAACAACAAGAAGGACTTCTACAGTTAAGAAGATATACATGTTAACCAAAAAAGGAAGGTCAAAGAAAGCATACTGCCCCTGATAAACAAGGCTGGCAAACTGGCAGCTATGGAGGAGGAGAAGGCTGAGGTACTCAACATTTTTGCCGCAGTGTTCACTGGCAACGTCTCTTCCCACACCTCTCGAGTAGGTAGACTGCCAGATGGGGACTGAGGAAACAAAGTCCTTCCCACTGTAAGAGAAAGTCAGGTTCATGGCCACCTGAGGAATATAAACATACCTAAGTCTGTGGGACCTGATGAGATGCATCACAGAGTCCTGAGGGATCTGGCTGATCTAGTTGTCAAGCCACTGTACATGATATTCAAAAAATCATGGCAGTAAGATGAAGTCTCCGCTGATAGGAAAAAGGGAAACATTGCACCCATTTTTAAAAAGGGTAGAAAGGAGGCCCCTGGAACTGCAAACCTGTACTCAACTCTGTGCCTGGGAAGATCATGGAATAGATCTTCCTAGAAGATATGCTAAGGCACATAGAAGACAGGGAGATGATTTGTGACAACCAGCACATCCTCCTCAAGGTCAAGACCAACCCAGTGGCCTTCTACGATGGACTGGTTACATCAGTGAAGAAAGGAAGAGCTATGGATGTCATCTATCTGGGCTTCTGCAAGACCTTTGATACAGTGACCCACAACATCCTTCTCCCTAAATTGGAGAGATAGTTTTGCCAGGTGGATGGTTTGGTGGCTAAGAAATTCACAGATATTCACTGAATATTATGAATTGGAAGGGACACACAAAGATCACTGAGTACAACTTTTAAGTGAATGGCCCATACGGGGATTGTACCCACAATCTTGGCATTATTAGCACCATGGCTAAATGTCCAGATGGACATCAGTGGTAAGTTGTATCCCTTAGGGATTCATACTGGGACCAGTGTTATTTAATATCTTCATTAATGACATAGATGAAGGGACTGAATGCACTCAGCAAATTTGCAGATGACACCAAGCAAAGCAGTGACACACCTGAAGGACAAGATGCCATCCCAAGAGACCTGGACAAGCTCAAAAAGTGGGGCCATGTGAATCTCATGAGGTTCAACAAGGCCAAGTGCAAGATGCTGCACCTCAGTCAGTGCAATGTCCAGTATCAATACAGGATAAAGGGACTGAGAGAAGCCCTGCTGAGAAGGACCTTGGAGATGCTGGTGGATTAAAGATGGACATGACCCAGCAACATGTACTTGTGACTCCAGTTCTTTAGAGAAGAGGACTGGATCATAAACTTCCATATACAAAAGAATTTAATAAAGTGTAATACTGCTTATATCATAAGGGTCTTATGTATAAGGGTCATACAAAACATGCTGAGGTCATGTTTATGACCTCAATACACCTCACAGAATAGGACTTTTCAGCAGCTCCACTTCCACTGAGAGGTAGGTCGGCACTGGCAGTGCAGGGGAAATGTGGGTGGCCATGGAGAGGCCTGGGAGCTACTCCTGGTTTTTCAGTAGAGCTGTTTAGGCCTCATGACTCACTTAAGGACTATTTTACAGCTTGGTGCACTTCCACATTTCTTAAGTATATTCTATATTAAACATGAACTAAAATAGACAAAGACACAACTTACCATAGAAATGGTAAGTGCTACAAGCTGAAAGTAGAAGCAAAGTATTATGTTCAAGCATGACAAATCCTGCCTACAGCTCTGGAGTTTACCTGAGGTCAAACTAAAATGAGGCTTGCTGAGGAATAAAAAACACCACAGAAAAAAAGCCTTCCACATGGAGTTTTTAACATGTCCACACAGACCAGCTTCTCAGGTGTTATTTCAGGGCCTGGGAAAGGGTCAGAGCAATCGCGCCTCATAATGTAACTGTGGGAAGGGTTTAGTTAAGCACCAAAAGTTCTGGGAAAAGAGATGAGAAGGCAGAGGTAGGAACCTTGGGTAAGAAGGAGATGTCAATGAAGACAGGAATGTGTTGGGCAACTAAGAGTTGAAGAGGACAGTTAGTGAAGAAATAGCTCTTTAAACTTGTTCTTATATCTTGTTGCATTTTAAAAAATTCCTTAAGCATTTCTTCACCATGCTGATCAATATGTTACAGTATGTTCTTCTTGGCTATAAAAATTATTCCCACCAATGGCACAATAACCAAGACAATGAGATACATAATCCCATTAGTCTTGGGTCTCACAACTAATTAAAGTAATTAATGAGGTACTATAGGCATTTTGCCTTGAAAGAAACACTCTTTGTTATTCTTGCAATCCAGTTCAGAGGGTCCCAGAAACTGATGACAGGAATCAAGTACAACCTATTAGCTCTCTCTCTCTCCTCCAAATATTAGTCCAAAGTGCCCTCAAATGGAATCAGAAAGTTCTTCTCCTGTCAAATGCACTGGGAAGGAAAGAAGCCAGAGCTGCCAGAGAGCACCTTGTGTCTTCTGTAGCCCATTTGTTGCAGCTCCATGTGATTTGCTGTCCAAGTATTCATAAACTGCTCAATTTATGTAGTTTTATTGAAATATGAGCCTGCAGCTCCTTCAGGTAACCCGTTATTTTGTTGTTTCTGAAGCTTTGGCAGGAATAAAATCTGTCCACCAGTCTTTGTCATTCCAGACTGCGTGTCTGTGTTGTATCTGACACAATTGCAATAAAACAGCACAGCAGAGTTGCGGGGTCCAAATTAAAGCTTTGGGAGAGGGGTGTGTCATTGTAAGGGGAGTGAGAGGGGCGGTCATATTTCCTAGCAAATAACTGGTATCCATGGGGCAAGAGGGCAAGTTGTTCTTGCATTTGAAAGCCCTCAGCAGTGAGTTGTCTGCGCAAATAAATACACAGTTCATGTTGCTACTGCAATCCCAGGAAATGAGGGAAAGGTGAGGGTTTTGCTCATGTCCAATACAAATTAAATGGGAATTTAATCTATAGGTACTTCTCTCAGAAGTGATCAAAGAAGTAATTGAATTAAGCAGACAAACTGCAGCAGCAAACCCCAAGCCCAAATGTGTCTGATCAAAGAGCAAGTGTTGATAATGCATGAGCTGTGATAAAACTGATTAGGCTGCTGACTGGGAGGAAATTGGTCTTTTTGTTGTTGTTATATTGACCAGATCCTCTAAGTCTATTAATTCCTTGTAGCTGTGCCTGGGTAACACTTTGAGCACTGCAGAACCTATTCTTTGAGAAATAACCTCAGTAAAGCCACAGATGCAACACACGCAGAGATAAATGAGACAGGAATCGAAGCCACACAAGTTGGCTATCCTTCTTCTATCAGAAGTGAGGTGAAAATCATTAACTGGTTCTCAGAGGGAAATTTAAGTAGAAAGCCCAAGGGGGTGGTGTTCTTCCAAGGAGAAGAGGTGTTTTTTCTAGGCTTGTTCATCTCATACACTGGGGATAGGAGAGCTGCTGCATAGTGCTGCTCTTTTCAGCTGACTGAAAACCAATCTCAGCTAGTTTGCTGTTTGTCATTCAGGAATGATTTAGCTTTGATCCTTTGCTTTCCTTTCCTGAGATATGCTAACCACCACTGAATACAAGCTGTGATCAGTGCAATCTCCACAGAGGTGAAGATCATCACCACACTGAAGTAATTGTTATCCCGCTCCTGCCTGTCTGTGATTCTTTAGGAGTCCTAAAGAGTCCTGCAAACAATATCCAAACTACACAAACACCATGTCACTTTTCCTTCCTGTTTACAGGAAAGGATACATTTGTACAGATAAACTTAGACCAGCTGATTACTGTGGAACTGACCACTAGCCAGAGAGAGGGAACTTCTGGAGGATAATAATTTTAGCTTCAGCTGCTTCTGCTGGGAATGGAAAGAGGCTTTAATGCTCCCTCCCAAAAGTCAGAGGACAGAAACTAGGGGGGGTTTAACAGGCACCAGCTTTCTAAGCAGCATGTGCTGCAACTAGCTCTGTAAGACCATGCATAAATGAAGATCTGAGTGGAAGTGGATGGATGCTGAAGGACAAAGTGAGAGTCTGGAGTATACAGCAGCGGGATATACAAATGTAGGAGAACTGCTCTATGCATGCCAACCACAGGCCATGTGGTGCATCCCCTGCTCTCTTCTTCCCACTAAAATTTCAGAGGAGCAACTGAAAACAAATGTGTTTTCTTTGCCATCACAGTGAATGATTTTCAAAAGTTCCACAGGGATACAGGAACAATAGTGTCAGCAGAGTTTCCCAAATGTTTTTGAAATCCCACCCTACTTGCCTTATGTACTCACATGATCTTCATGACTGCAGCATCTAAGCACCCTGCCATCCTTCACATATTAATCTTCTCAGCATCTTTGCTAAGTAGCCTGGCTGTGACAGCTCTGCTTTACAGCAAGTGGTAAATGGCAGTGGAGAGACCAAAGGACAAAGCCACAAAAAGACTTGGGCATTGTGTTGTTGAGGACAGTGAAATGCTGCACCAGGGGAGGTTTAGGTTGGACATTAGGAAAAATTTCCTCACAGAAAAGGGACTTCCAAGGGAGGTGGTGAAGTCACTGTCCCTGGAAGTGTTTAAGGAAAGACTGGACAGGGCACTTAGTGCCATGATCTAGTTGAAAGAGTGGTGTTCAGTCATAGGTTGGACTTGATGATCTCAGAGGTCTTTTTCAACCTAATTGATCCTGTGATTCTGTGAAATGCAACATGGATCCAGCAGGATGTACTGCCTGAGGCCAGGTGCTCTTACAATACACAGTGAGGCTCAAGGGTGTACAGGAAGAGGCCCTTCCAGTGCCCCGGAGGGACAGCAATACATCACACAGCAGGAAGCACATCACCACACTAGAAGGGCTCAAGGACATCTGAGGGATGGGAAGGCTCATCCTCAGTGACACACAAACATTTCTATATACATAGAAAGGTCTTTCTGAAGCCATCCTAACTCCTCACCACTCCCCTTTTTCAGAAAGCTCCTGCCAGATCTTGTTCCTTGGAAAATTAATAATTTCTGAAAATTTTCATCATCACCAATTTTTTTCCTACTATTAATGTTGCCATTTAACCTAAACAGTTACTTTCTTTCCCCATGGTTTTCACTACATTACTTTTTCATGGAGTCCTGCTTACTTTGTATCATTAAGCCAAACAAGTCACTCTCAGTCACCACGTGGAAGACAGACTTCCCATTGCCTTGATCACCTTTAGAGCCTTTCACAACATCTGTTCCAATATATCTTTTATTAAAACAAGGCTGATCACAGCTGGAACCAGTCTTCTAAATAAAATCTTACATTAAGCCATGCACAGCAGTGCTAATGCTTCTCATCTCTACTGGGAAAGTGCCTGTCCCATCCTAAAATTTGACTAGATCCTTTTAGCTCATGTTTTGTCTGCAGCTGCAGCTCTCCTGCAGCTGGGTTCAGTTGCTGTGGCTGTTTGAAAAGCATAAGGGTCCAGTCTGCCTCACACCTCTCTACCTCTTTCTTCAGCAGCCCTGTGATCAACATGCTTAACTTCATCCCTACTTCATACTTCATCTTTTGGGCTTAAACCACTGGGGTTGTTTGTGAAAAGTGCCTATAGGAAGGCATGGGAAGGAAAGGAAAAGTCACCCCCTCTCCTTTGGTTATCTTGCCTACCAACAAAAAATAGCCCAAAATAGTGAAAAGGTTCAAATCTGACTCCTCCAGATCTAAGCCTTTTTTCGCTTGCAGATGATGATGTCTCTTTATATTTTGGGCAGATTTCACTGAGGAAGACACGACAGCCAAGACAGTCAGCCCCACTTGCTTTTGTTTTTTTATTTATTTATTTTTCTTTAGCCATTGATATCAGAGCTTTCTGACTAATAAGCAGATAGCAAAGGACAGTCTTGTGCTTCCCAAATGCATATGGCCTTACACTCAGAGCAATTTCTAGGGCATAGAGGCAATTACTCCAAGGAATACACTCAAGTGCAATAAGAAACCATTCCCTGGAGCTGCCTATCCCTGATGCATCCACCTGGCTGGGCAACTAGTCTTCTTTTTTCATTAGTATAAATCTCTATGACAGCCCATAGTCCAGTTTTAAATATCTGTCATAACCTTCTGGAATATGTTCACAAGCACATGATGAAGCTTAAAAAACACTAAGAAAAAGGCTGTGTAACAACAGAAGTACTGAAACCACTGTGGTGTCTGGTAGCAGCCTTACTGTGCTACTGGGGCTAAAAGAAAAACATAAACACAGAGGAGCACAAAGTAAAATGTAATATACCTACTGAGGTATGGGTTAATAGAGGTATTAAGTAAGCATGCTGTAATTATTTGGCTTAGTCCTCCCTTTAAGAAACTTCTAACACTGAGAAGTGTCTTTGATCTGAACAAGGGAACAAGTGTCTTTGATATGGAGAAAAAATAAGTGTGTTTGGAGAGAGACATTCCCTATGCCTCTTGCATAATTACAGAAATGTAACCAAAATGGAGTCCTTTGGTGAGCTACAGGCATCTTTGATGGGACAGACTCTGGAAAGGTATGGGCTGTAAGCTTACTGCACTTATGAAGAGAGGTATTGTGGTCTCGGAGCTGCCATCAGCATTTTGGAAAAAAGAGGTCTAGGTTTAAGTAGAGATGATTATGCAGAAAACAAATTTAGAACTTATTTTGAAGTCAGTCCAAGTTTTACGTCATAGCATTTCTTGACCACGCCTCTAGCATTGCTTTGGAATGACAATTGAAAAGGAAACTGCGTCATCTAGTGAGAAGCCAAACTTCTGTTAAGCTGGACTACTTGAAATGATCTGTGAAGGAACCATGTGCTTTATATTTCTGGGACTGCAGTAAACAAGAACATCCCATGACTGACTGCAGCAAAGTTCCATTCAGGAAAAAAAGAGATCTGACCTCTTTCTACAGGTAAAAGAAGTTTTGGCAAGACTTTCTGTTCCGTCTGCTGGGGGAAATCCTGAATCTGTCAATTGGAGCTGTAGGAACTGAACCCAGGCAGATCACCTTTACTGTTTCTCCTTCCATTGGTCTTCCCATGTGTACCACAGGCTTACCGTGGTTGTTGGCATTATTAGAAATTTCAATCACAACATGAAATATGCCACTACCTACACAAACAGGAGGGAAGAGCTAGCACATCAGGGACCTTCCCCTGCGAGGCAATGAGCATCAGGAGCAATGGAAAACTCTAGATCCAACAGTCATGCTGGCATCCCATTCTACCAGGAACCATGAAGCTATTAGAGACAGAAACAGTCGTTGTCACATACTTAAATTACTGTGTCATGGTGCCCTGCAGTAACACCCTGTAAAAGGCCCTCAGAAATTTTTCCCCAAACTCTCAGGAATGTGACAGAAAAAGTTTGTGCTCAGCCAAGCTCCAATCAAACCCAGCACACTGTAAAAACTACAATCCATAATTTGCTGCATCCCATTCTGTTACAGATATAGATGCAGCCATGGACACACATCTGGCCATGGGTGTGTGACAGCTCTCACCTCTCCAGCTATTGCCCTAGGACATTATGCTCTGCATCTCAGCAGTCAGTGACTTCATGGAAAAGGAAAGTAGCTGGAGCTGAAAGCAGTGGGATCTAGCAAAACCAACCCAGTTTTGCAATGCTCATTACCATGTCCAGGCTCTTGCCATGAGTATAGTAAATAGATGAAATGAAAACAAGGGAACAGCCTGAGGTTCCCACATACACTTAAAATTACTGGCCACCAGATTCACAGGAGCAATGATGCAAGTGGTATGAATTAACTTCACAAACGTTACTCATTTTTCTGGGTGTAAAAAGCCCCATTTTAAAATTCAAATATGGAGGGAATCAGCAATACAGTACATACAGAATAAATTAGTGGTTCATTCCCAGAGACAGCAGGCCAAAACTGTGTCTGCTCAGTTCTTGTTTCTATCTGGTTTTGGTCTCTATGACTCATAAATTCAGCAGATGACTTCTCCAAAACCACAGACATTGGTCCTCTCATCTACTTTTTTCCAGCTGATCTTCAGCTCATTTAGGTCTTTACTAATGTTTTGTTGACACAATGCTCTTGGTCATCCATGACCTGTCTTCCCAAACATTTTCTTGGCTCCTATTGGCCACAGGACCTTGCCAGGTTTCCTCTTCACTATCTTTCTGATCTAACCAGTTTTTCTACCACAGCTTGCTGGCTGTGATCCAGGTCTCTCAGATATTTCCAGACCCATAACCCAGGATGTTCTCTCAACTCTTATCCCCTGTCAACATTATGAGAATAAGTGAATGACTTTAACTCTTGCCATCCATACTTGTTTGCACCAGAAAGTTCAGTGTTTTACCTTTTGAAGGGTTTTTACCAACTGCTCTCCTTGATCTTTTCTCCATTATTGTCATACCAGTATGGGTTCATCAAGGAAATGAAATTCCTCAGCACTACTGACCTTTCCTGCCTCTTATTGAGCTGCATTTGCTTTTCTCCTCCAGTGGAAAGCAAACAAGACTTATCCAGGCCTTCCTCCCATGTCAGATTCTGCTTGGCACTTTTGCCTGAGTGTCAGGAGTAGGTGCTGCAAGATATCAGGTCACTCACACATCCAAGGCTCCTACCAAAAGCTGACATCATTATTCCAGCACTTCTGCACCCCTTAGCACACACAAAAAAGGAGAGGTGATTGTCATCATTTTTGTCTAATTTCTATTGTTGCCTTAAAGAATCTGGCTGGTTTGCAGACAGTGTTTTACACCACATTCAGTGTTGACATAGAGTTGCAGTTCTGTTTTTCCTATTTCTTCTGACACCTCCTGGGTGCTATAATCTTCCCTGGGCTCTCTGAAAACACTATGACTGTGAGGAGACCATTGCCAAGGTGTTATGGCTCATGGATGGCCCAAGCTCTCCAGTACAATTTCTTGAGTCTCTTTCAGCATCCATGTTTGGCTCACACACAACCTCCCATCTCTGAAGCCTTCTCACTGGCTCCATCAGCAGTCACTGTCCTGTTCTATAGAGACGAGCTTTTCCTGCTGGTTGAAGATCAAACTGGAATTAAACATAGAATCATAGAATGGTTTGGTTTGGAAGGGACCTTGAAGATCATCTAGTCCTAACTCTCCTGCCATGGGCACAGACACCTTCCGCTAGACCAGGTTACTCAGGGCCCAAATCAACCTGGCTACCACCTCTCTGGGGCAATCTGTTCCAGTGTCTCACTACCCTAACAGTAAAGAATTTCTTCACAATATCTGTTCTAAACTTACCATCTTTCAGTTTGAAGCCTTTCCCTCTTGTCCTATCACTACATGCCCTTGTAAAAAGTCCCTCTCCATCTTTCATGCAAGCTCCCTTTAGGCACTGGAAGGCTGCAATTAGGTATCCCCAGAGTCTTCTCCAGGCTCAACTACCTTAGCTGTCTCAGCCTATCCTTGTTGGAGAGGTGGTCCAGGCCTGTTAGTATCTTCATGGCCCTCCTCTGGACTCTCTCCAACAGGTCCATGTCCTTCTCATGTTGGGACCCCGGGGCTGGATGCAGTACTTCAGGTGGGGTCGCACCAGAGCAGAGTAGAGAGGTAGAATCACCTCCCTTGGCCATGCTGCTTTTGATGCAGCCCAGGATACAGTTCACTTTTTGTACTGCAAGTGCTCATTGCTGACTCGCGTTGAACTTCAGTGTGCCAGGTGGCCAAGAGGGCCAATGGCATCCTAGCTGGTGTCAGCAACAGTGGCCAGCAGGACCAGATCATGCCTCTGTATTTGGCACTGGTGAGGCTGCATCTTGAATCCTGTGTTTTGTTTTGGGTTCCTCACTACAAGAAAGACATTGAGGTGCTATAGTGAGTCCAGAGAAGGGCAACAAAGCTGGTGAAGGGTCTGGCACACAAGTCTTATGAGGAGTGGCTGAGCTAGCTGGGGGTGTATGTCTGGAGAAAAAGTGGCTCAGGGCCTCATTCTCTATAACTCTCTGAAATGAGGTTCTAGCCACGTGAAAGTCAGTCTCCTCTCCCAAGTGACAAGCGATATGACAAGAGGAAATGGCCTCAAGTTAGGCCAGGGGAAATTTAGGTTGGATATCAGGAAAAATTTCTTCCCCCAAAGCGTGGTCAGACATCGGAACAATGTGCAGGGAAATGGTGGAATCACCATCTCTCAAAGTGTTCAAAACATGTGTGGATGTGGCACTTGGGGATATGGTTTAGTGATAATATATTGATGTTGGGTTAATGGCTGGACTTGATCTTACAGGTCTTTTCCAACATTAAGGATTCTATGATTCTTGTCAACCAACATCCCCAAGTCCTTTTCCTCAGAGCTCCTCTCAATATATTTTCTGAGCAGCCTGTACTTATGGCTTTACCTGTGTGCAGGACCTTGCACTTGGCCTTGTTGAAGCTCATGAGGTTCACATGGGCCCACCTTCCAAGCCTGTCCAGGTCTCTCTAGATGGCATCTCCTCCCTCCAGTACATTGACCACACCACACAGCCTGGTGCTGCCAGCAAACTTGTTGAGAGTGCACTCAATCCCTCTGTCCATGTCACCAACAAAGATTAAAACAGTGCTGGTCCCAGTATCGATCCCTGAGGAAGGCCACTCATCACTGTCCACAAATCAGGCATGTAACCAAGGCATTTCCAGTCACTATTACTGCAGTTGCACATGTGCCTCTGGCCTGGCCACAGTGCTCTCCACTGCACAAGTCACGCCTCTGGGACTGACTGCTCTTTTTCTTGTTAACTTCCACCATGCTTGCACACACACGATTTTGCCCAAAAGAAATCTCGAGAGCAAAACTCCTATGTTTTGTACAGGACAGCTCACCCAGCAAACTCTTGCAGCATAACAATCATGCCTAGAATACCAGTTTTACCTTTCATTTATTGATTTTCTCAGTTTGTATCAAAACACAAAGTGGGATTATGGGAAAACACATTGAAAATTAATACTTAAAAAGTTTCAACCTGAAAAGGTTGCCAAGTGTTTCTGACACAGAGGCCTGAATTAGAAAACTTCAAATATGTAAGCATCCCCGAAATGCCTCAAAAGATCAGGCCAATCATATCTGCCACATGACTGACTTTATTATAATTGGAAGCCATACAGGTACTGAACATGGACTTTTTTTAATACTTTCAGATATTTTGCAAGCTCCAGAAGGGAATGCTTGGCATAAATACTGCTTGCAAAAGGGCTTTTCAGCAAATGTATTAATCTTACAGGATCTGCCAAAATGAAAAATCCATATATCCATGGATTTCCTGTATCTTTTGGCATGTTCATTCAATAGGAAAAATTTGGGGGGTTTTAATTATGATTATTATTTTGGAAGCTCAGTAGTGCTCTTGAGATTTTAATCCTGGTAACTGAAGTGTGCAGTCAAACCACTGACCTGTGTACTACTTGCAAAACAGAGAACTTAACAAAGGGCTCAATAAAAGTTGTTTCTCTTTGCAAAGCCCTGAAGGTGCCAGTAGGTTTGGGTCCAGGTTCCAGTGTACAGCTTGCCGTTGAGGACATGGGAAAAAAGGAACTAGCTCTGATTTCTGCACTGGAACCCTTCCTGCCAGGAGTGGCAGTCAGGGCAGGGGGAGGCTGAGGCTCCCTTGGGGCCAAGCAATGAGGAAGGTCCCCTGGGTTGAGCATCCTCATCAGATCCTGTACCATTCCCAACACTGCTTCCAGAGCTGACATGCCACAAACCCCCCGTGGCTGGGCTGGTGGCACTGGTTTCCTCTGATGTGTAAGAGGTAATGCCTGAAGTTTCATTTCTCAGCAGGCTGCTCAGTTCGGTGGTAATAACATGTTTGCTGCAGCATGTAAAAATAGAAATGTATAGATGCGGTAATCCCTCCCTGAAAGCCCAGCCAGTGTCGCTTAGGGAATGGCTGAACAAAGAAGCTAGCCCCCATTATACTTTCTTGCATGTTTTTTATCATCTTTAGCTGTACCTGTGCTGCAAGATGAAGGAAGCCAAGTCTGAGTGGCAGAGGTGAGAAAAAAATAAATCAAGGACTTTGTTTCAACAGGTTTTTCTGTTAAAAAAACTGTGTCAATTTGGAAATCTTACATCTGCATGGAAGTATTTTTAGCTACTAACTTCTACAAGCCCTGCTTTAAGTCTCTGGAGCTAAAACCAGATCCCAGCAAACAAACTAAAGCATAATCCCTCTCTTCCAATATGTCTACCTGGCTCAATCTCTGGCATATAGCACACTGACGCAAACTCACTGCTTTTCTCTCAGGTGTATCTTTTCACACAAGGGAAAAAAAGAGGTCAAAAAATCATTTGCAAAAGCAAAAAAAAAAAAACCAACCAAAAACAAACCAAAAAAACGATGATGGTGAAAAAATGGTGGTAGGGGGGCTGATATAGCAGAAATTAACCACTTTTCGTTCTTTTAAACAGAGATCTCTGTCAAGACCACATCAAAGAACTAATTTAGTGCTTTGCTGGCCAGAGTTTTAGATGTTCCCCACAAGAATCACTGGAGATCCCTCTTGGTCATTTTTTCCCTTCCAACAATGACATAACAAGCAAGGGAAGGGGAAGCAAAGGAATTAAGCTGAACCTTGGTAATACAGGCAGATTCTATCCCAACAAAAAATACAGTCCATCTAACAGTATATACCAGACTGAGTATATATAATACAGACCTATACTGGCATCCAGTGTTTACTGACAGTACCGTGGTAAGCTCCAACTAGAAATGCAAGTGATGAGGGAGTTTTTAAGGTGCTGATGCCACAGTGATGAGGGAGAAGTTCCTCAGCTATTCCCTGGTGTATTTGCACTTCCCCCTGAAAGGACCACTGGCTGAAGGAATAGGTGAGGATCTCATCTTTCTTATGGCATCCATTCCAGTGGAATTGTACCCAAAACAGCATGCCACTCAGAGACTGCAGTCTGGACTGCATAACAACTTTCTTTTTCCAGCTCTGTGGCAAAGCAGGGCTGCTTTTGCTCATGGCACCACGGCATGGCATTGTCTGCCTGCTCAGCAACAGAGCCTGCCCATTAGCCACATAAACAAGAGATGCTGCAGGCATCCCTCACAAAATATGTTCCCCAGGTGCCAGCAGTGCTGTGGGCAAGCTGACAGCACCCCTGTCATGGTTTTACCCCAGCCAGTAACCAAGAACCACATAGCCACTTGTTCACTTTGCTATCAATGGGATCAGGGAGAGAATCAGAAGGATAAAAACTAAAATACTCATAGGTTGAGATAAAGACAGTTTAATGGGAAAGACAAAAAGCCATGCATGCCAACAAGGCAACACAAGGAATTAATTCACAGCTTCCCATGGGCAGGCAGGTGTTCAACCATCCCCAGGAGAGCACGGCCCCATCATGCTTAACTGTGACTTGTGAATGTAAATGCCATCTTTACAAATGTCCCCCCCCTTCTTCTTCCCCCCAACTTTATGACGCAGTCTTGATCTTCTGGGAGAGGACCAGACCAGCGTCAGGGGTTCTTGGCTGCCCGTGAGCTCTGAATGTT
>JAOXXN010000446.1:84022416-84052320 GCA_026770055.1 Myrmophylax atrothorax
TCTTCCGTTCCTTTCCTCCTAAAACACATTCCCCAGGAGTCCTTTCAATGCAATTTTCTCAGCATTTCCGAGGTCCCCAGCCCCTCTCCAGGCCCCTCAACACCCACCCTGCCTTCAGAACTACAAAGCCAACCCAGGGAAAAACCAACACCACTCCAGAAAGCCCCCAAAGCACAACAAAAGCCCCCCTGGCAACAATGGTCTGTCAGGCGTGATTTACTGAGCCTGCATCCCGGGCAAGCTCCAGTGAGCAATCTCAATCCTCCAGTTCCCACACTGGGCTGCGCCCCTGCAAGCCCCTGGCACACAAAGCAACCAGGAGCTGGGCAGTAAATAAAGCTGATGGCTTTTGTGTCCCTGTGTGGGGGCCTTTCTCTGGGGGAGGCAGAAGAAATGAAGTGTGAAATGTGATATGAAATCCATTTCTTATCCTGGGGGGCCTGATGGGGAGGGAGAGGCTGAACTTCCTCGTGGGCTCAGGGATCCCCAGAAATACGCTTTTCATCAGTTTGCTGAGGTGGGTAAAGAAAGCCACACTTCCCTCTTGCACTTGTCTGAGTTCCCACTATTTTGTATTAAAGGTATCTCCAAGTCTGAGGAGTCAGCGTCCCCTTGACTTGCCTCCCAGGATGATTCCAGGCAGCCTTCTGCAGAAGCACAGCCCCCCCAAACAGATGGGAATACCTGGGGGTGAGGGGTGGCCTCCTCCTTCCTTTGCTTCAGTCTGTCTGACTTTCTTGCACACCCTCTGCCCTTGGCACTGGCCATGTCACCACCTCCCTGCTCCATCACTCTCCAAATGGTCCACCCAGGAGTATCAGCCAGGAGTTTGGTGGAGAAGCAAACACTGCACCCCATCAGCGTGTCCTCACCTCAAATGAATGTGCAGAGCACTGGGGGGGTCAGCAGAGAGCAGGAACTCGCCTGTGGCTGCAGATGTGGCCTCCAAGTGGGGTTGTTTTCTTTGTGTTGTGGATTTCTTTATTCAAGCTGCTTCTGATGGGAAGTGTGGGATTTCTGCAGGGATGCAAAAGTGATAAAGGACAGGAAATCAAGCACAGTACTTTGGGCATGGCAGGAAAAAGAAGAGTAGCATTTATGTGCTGTGCATGAAGATGGGATAAATCTTCAATAAACTGCCAAATGACATAATAAATTAGATAATACCAAACAATTGGCATCTCCCACACACCACCCTCCCTGGATTTGCATCTATAACCCTCCCTGCCACACATAGTCCAGCAACTGAATGGCTCACAATCAAGATGTTACCCTAAGAGTTGCCTCTTTTCTCCTGGAAATAGTTGCATTCCCTGCTCCTTTCCCATCCCCACATTCTCCTAAGTTATACACTAGTCCAGGTTCATTTTTGCATCATTGTCAGCCTGAGCCTCCTCCCAACCATCACCCCACCCAGAGCAGCAGCTGGACCAAGCCTCAGGCCAAGGGGGCAACCATATCTTTCCTGTTTATCTGGCTCTCCCCCCACTCCCCCAATTTTATCTCCACATATTTGTGCTAATCCTGATGTCAGTGCTCAGTAAACAGCAGGGGATGAGCCTTTCCAGAGAGTGCTGCCTTTCCTCAGGGACTTCTACCTTTCCTGGGGAGGGGAAAATGGAGGAATACTCATGGCACACAGCTGCTCCCTGCCACACCTGGGCTGGGCTGTGCCACTCTGGAGATACAGCAGCTTTGGAGGTGATGGAAGGGTGGTTTGGAGATGCTCAGGGGCAGTCAGAGCACCCTGGGGTTGGCAGTGGGTGGGGGGGTGGCTGGGTGGCCTCAGCCCCAGGTCCTCACCTGGGGGAAACATCTGTCTGGAGCATCCAGCCTGTCCCACCACACTGAGCCTGTCCCACCACACACCCAGCCTGTCCCTGCATCCAAACTGCCCCACCACACATCCAGACTGTCCCTGCATCCAAACTGTCCCACCACACACCCAGCCTGTCCCTGCATCCAAACTGCCCCACCACACCCCCAGCCTGTCCCACCACACCCCCAGCCTGTGCTGCACCTGCCTGGCTCTTCCCAATGGCAGAGTCACTGAACACTTGGATGCCTTTTCTTGTACATGGCACAGGATCTTCTCCCAGAGTTTTACTCCCAGCTGAATCCAATGTGTAACAGTACAGAGTATTTTTCCTACTGACAGATTTTTTTTTTCCTTACAGGACTTTGATTTATCTCCCACAGTTACTGATACATACCCTGACATGATTCAACAACAAATTCCTTCTGCACCTCCCTGGCACCTGCAATGCCAGCGGCTCCTGATGGCAGCACAGCCAGAGGTGCCCACAGTGGGTGTGACTGCAGTTTTTCCAGGGAATTCTCCAGGGTGTTGGATTGCTGCTGCAAACCACCCTGGCCTGATAAAGGCAGTTGTTTCTATGCTCAGCACATTGTTGGCTCCCTCAGCAGCTGGAACAGATTAGCTGGGCCCTGAAATGTTGTTAAATAAAATACGCAAAAAGAAAATACAATTATTGCTAAAGTGAAAACATACCGCATGGGATTATTAAAAGACCAAGATGTTTTACATTTTAAGGATGTTCTTCAGGGTTTTTTTCTGTCCTTCATGCACCAGAACCTCACAGGGGTGGTGTTAAACCTTTCCATCTGATCCCACGGCGCTCTCACCCTACACAGCTCTGTCCCCCCACCAGGGCCAGGGCTGCCCCTCTCCCTACTGAGCACTCAGGGCTGTGTGGTGGGAATCCAGGGGCCCAAGTCCATGTTTGCTCCTCTTTCCCTGAGCACCAGGCATGCTCAGGAACAGGGGTTTGGCAGAGCCTGTGTCCAGTGGGAAGGACAAGTTTCTTCTGCTGCTTCTCCCCCTTGGTGGAGAGAAAACCTATTGCCAGGAGAATTCCCTGCTGTAAGAGGAGATCTCTGACTGTCACTTCTCACCACATCCCACCTTCACCTGGTTGTAAACCATGGACAATGGACTTTGGCCTCCAAAATCCTCCAAGTGTGTGTCTGTGATGACCTCAGTCTGACAATCATTATTGATTTTAGTATCATTCAATCATAGAATGAGCTGGGTTGTCCTTAAAGCTCATCTCATCCTACCCCCTGCCATGGGCAGGAACACCTTCCACCAGCCCAGGTTGCTCCAAACCCTGTCCAACCTGGCCTTGGACACTTCCAGGGATGGGGCAGCTACAGCTGACAGAACTAATATTATTAAACTTTGCTAAAAGTAATATTAGCAGAGATTATTTTAAAAGGAATCTGCAAACCTTGATCTCATGATGATCACTTTGTGTTGGAGTTGTTTACTGATTGCAGAGATATACACAAGAAGGTGGGAAGTGGAGATGGGTAACACAAAGGCTGGGGCGAGTATTGCTAGAGAAAACAAAACTGGGTTTAAAAAAGCCTGGGTGATTCCTTAATGATTCCCCAGCTCATGGAATTTCACAGCACTGGCTTAATGAGTTTATTTGAGCATGTGTTTAATGTCTTTTCTGTCTCTGGCTGCAGAAAGGCAAAGCCTTGCAGACATTTTCAGGTGTGTGGTGATAATAAATCACTTTTTAAATGGCCTTGGGAAGGGAGTTTTGAATTAAGCTGCATCCATTAATGTTTGAGGTCTCTCCTGAGCATCACTCGATCTCCTTAATGTTCCTCACCCTAAATCATCCTATTAATGATGTATGAAAAATACAGTCAGCTCCTTGAAACTGTTCTCTTCCATTTGGCTCTTAATGACTGGGGCCATCCTGGTGACGGGGGACTGATGACAGGACTTGTCCCCAGAAATGCAGACTGGCTTTTCACCAGTGCTGTCACTCAGCGAGCTCTGGCCACTGGAAATGAGCCCCTCTGGGGGGGGAGATGCTCAGCACAGAACATCTGCACTGCAGAGCCAACAGCTGGAAGGCAGCAGTGGAGCCACCCTGCTAATTAATGGGGAAGGAGTTATTAGGCAGCAACTGCTAAACACAAAGCAATAAATAGAAAATCTCCACTTCAATTAGATTTTCTTGCAGCCACATGGAAAATTCCACCCACATTAATTTTAAAAAGTCAAGCTCTACTACAGAAAATTGCAGGAATTAGTAGAAACCACCCCAAAAAACTAAGGTATTTCAGCAGTGGGAATGTTTGCTGATGGCTTACCAAAAAATTCTGAAATTATGCAAATGTCTTTAGAATGGAACACAAAATTGGGTCCAGCTGATTTTTATAAGGTACCTTCAAAAGAACCATGAATTTTTAACAGAATTCTGATGATACCCAGGGTGTTTTTTCATGTCGTGGTACCTTGAGAATGCATAAACTTGCAGGTGTGTGAGTCTGTGAGGAAATAAACAGAAATATTTGCTTAAAATGTTGGTATTTTCCGTTCTAAGGAAAAAGCAGAAGTGTGGTATGTCCAATATGCTGCTTTTTTAATCAGAGCAATACTTCTCTGGTGGAAAACTTTGCAGAAAACTAAATATTAGGGGAAATATTGTGGAATGTATTTGACATGGCAAAGATCTAACCAGCAATGTGAAACTGCTGAGCGATGCTTTGCCTTTGAAACAGGTTTGCAGATTCATGGAAAAGAGGGAGTGCAGCAAACCTAAAGGAGCTACTTCTGATGACAACTTTGTTTCCTTTAAAAACCAACTTGCTTGTGGCAGCCTTGAGTTAAAATGACGAACTCAGAGGAGTTTTGTTCCGTAATATTGTAACTTTGCCCCGCTGAACCAGGATCTTGATCCACATGGAAAGCCTGAAGGCAGCACAGCCCTGCTGGGACCTCACCAGGGATGGTGTCCCTGCTCGAAACACAGGCCCTCCAGGAGGGAGAGACACCAACTGAACCCACTGCCAGGAACCTCCACCTGTTTTACTCTGTTGCAGTCACATCACTCAACATCAGAGCTCAATAATCAGGTTGTCTGGTTCCAGTGCATTCCTAAATTCCTGGGTGACCAAGCTGATACCTTAATGCAGTTTTCCTGTTGAATGTCCTCCCAGAAGCTTCAGAGATCCTCTCTCAATTCCACAAGTAAACCTGATAACCACTGACTGCACCTCCTCCATTCAGATGGTAAACTGGTTAATGTAATAACAGGCTGGATTTAAATGTGAACTCTGCCACAGACACCCCAGGCAGTTTTATCAAGTCATTTAATCCATCAGTATCTGATTCCCCAATGAGAATTCAGGAAGAAAAGCATTTTCCTGCATCACATGAAGTGTTCAAGTGTTTTGCAAAGAGGTCTCTGTGATACACTTAGGGATTTCCTATGTGGAAGCTGAAACACCTAAAATCCTGTCAGAACCCCTCAGAATGTTCCAGTCCAATGAAGTTCAAATGGGGAATAACACATTTGTTCAAACAGGCACAATTTTGCATTGAGAAGGTGACAAGGCCAAGGGACCTCAAAAGAACATGAAGACAAGATGATCCAGCCAACATAAACTGGCCTGGCGTGGTCAGTGTTTTTAAGATTTTTAGAGACACTTGGAATGAAAGAGGGAAAAAGCCCACAGCCAAGTCTCAGGCCCTGCACAGTCTGTGTACACTCCAGGAGGAAACCTGGGTTATGAGCAAATATTTTAGTACAAATCAAATGCCTTCCAGGGATAAGCAGCTGGGAAGGCGGGAAGAAATTAATATTGGAAGCTTTAGAACTTCCCAGAACTATTCCCTACCTCCTTGATTGAGGGAATTAACTTTTATTTTATTAACTTTTTAATGCCCTTCTCCCATCCAGGGTGCTCTGTCTGAATCACTGCTCCCCTCCTCCAAAAGGGCTGCCCTGGGGATGTTGCTCTTCTTAGGCTTTAAGTAGCAGCTGGCTGTGATTAAGTGGATTGGGAGGATCAGTGCTTGATTAACTTTCTGCTGCTCTTGCTTTGCTCAGGTTGCTGCAGGAGAATTAATCTCTTGGTTGGGCAGAATGTTGGGCTCTAATGGATACCAGACCCTGAGAGCCCACCCAGGGCCAGAGCCTTGTTTTTACACGCTCAGGCTTCGTGCTCCTGTCCTGCTGAAGGCAAAACTCCTGTGGGCAGGGAGGGGAGGTTTTCTGCTCTGCTTTTTGGTGGAGGTGCTCATGAACTTACCAACAGTTTTCATCCAGCTCTGTTATTGCCTTTTTCAGGCTGTATAGAACCATGGAATGGTTTGGGTTGGAGGGGTTGTCCTTAAAGCTCATCCCATCCCACCCCAGCCCCTGCCATGGGCAGGGACACCTTCCACCAGCCCAGGTTGCTCCAAGCCCCGTCCAACCTGGCCTTGGACACTTCCAGGGGTGGGACAGCCACAGCTGACAGAACTCACCTAATCCTTCGCAAAAATTTACACTTGCTGCCCAAAAACTAACTCTAGTGTCCCCCCCAAGTGGCCAAAGCTTGGCCAGCTTTGAAAATGTTCCTTCCCTTTATAAAACTGAACCACAGGAAGGTGCAGGGAACTGAGATGAGCCCAAAGCAAACCCAAATGCTCCTATTGATGTGCATCGTTAAGTGATCAGAAGTAACTCTAATATTGCTCTCATTTCTCACCTCAGAAATCCTCCAACAGTCCTAAATCAATGGAAGCATCAATAACTGAGTAGAAGCAGATTTCCCAAGAAGCTTCTGGTTAAACTGTAATGTAAAATAGTAAGAATTAAAAAAAAATTAAAAAAAAAGATCCAGAGTGTGTAAATGGGAGCTTGGCTGTGCTTCTGCACCAAATTATGCCTTGATGGAAACGGATAAAGCTCAGATGAAGTCCACAGGCTTCTCCTAATTATATCACAAGGTTTTATTCCCCTTAGGTTTGCATGAAAGACTTCTGAATTCTTTTTATTATTCTCCATGGGAGTATAACATATTAGTTAACTGGGAGAAAGGAAGGAAAAAAAGATGAAACTCTTGATCTCTCTCACTGCCTGTGTTTGTCGGGACAGATCAATTGTGGAGTTTAAACTGGGTATGGAAATTGCCTGCTTGCAATATGGCTAAAAAGAAAGAGCATGGATGATTTAACAATTTACATAACCTGAGAGACTCGGCTGCACATGGAATGAATGGGCCTCTTTGTTTCTCTAAACTGAAATAAAGAGAGGGGGAGAACAAAACAAAACAGGAAAAAAAGGTTCTTATATAATTGTCTCTGTGACTGGCATGGTAGGAAGTTTCATGTCTATTGGTGGAATTAACACTGGAAATTATTAGAAAACACAAAGCACTGAAGGGGCAGTTGAGCAATTGTACACATCAGCTAATGGGGAGTGACAGAGACAGCCCTGCTGCACCAGCCCAGACTTGGCCTTATTGTCTTGATGAGATCTGGGTCCCTTCTGGGGCAGCCTCTGACTGACCATGTCCCACCAGGGGTGGAGGAGCCTCTGACTGACCACGTCCCACCAGGGATGGAGCAGCCACATCCCTTCAGCTCCTGGACTTGGAGGGATGTTGAAGGTCTGAGAGTTTCAAAGTAATGTGTGGTTTTAAACTGGAAGTGTCCCAGGCCAGATTGGACAGGGTTTGGAGCAACCTGGGCTGGTGAAAGGTGTCCCTGACCAAGGCAGGGGGTGGCACTGGATGATTTTAAGGTCCCCTCCGACCCAAACCATTCCAGAATCCCATGATTTACAGGATTCACAGTCTTCTCTGTGGGTTCAGTGTTCTCCCACTGCCAGAGGCTGAACAATCCCTTCACTCTGGAAGCCCAGGGGTTAAATTGTTTGGCCTGTGTAGGTGTCACAGGCTCAGGGACACCAACACCACGTTCCCTCTGGCGCTGGCACACACACGCACATCTCGGAAAATGGGAATAGTTTCTGTCCCTCTCATGTGAGCATCAGTTCTTGTGTATCCACGTGGGCACGTTGAGTGTGAATGCCTCCAACAAAAGCCATGCCAACGCCCAGCTCTGGTACAAGCACAGTCCCCCCCGACCCCCAAGTGCTGCCCGTGCTGGTGCCAGGGCACAGCTGCTCTGCCTGCTGCTGCATCACCAGCCTGTTAACCCAGCACGTTCTCACCAGCCCCAGAGTCCCAGGCAAATAAACAGCTGGAAATGGAAATTGGGAGGGAAAGGCCGAGCTCCCCAGAGTTCAGAGCTCTGGCAAACATCTTGCTGCAGCTCTGGGTGTGAGAGCAACTGGTGGCATATGGGGCGTATCTCCTCCCTAAACTGGTTCAAGAGGGAAAAACAAACTTCACCTTTTGGAATGTAACCAGCAGAGGAAAACAAATTAACTTTTTTTTTTTTTGTAAATTTTTCTTTTTTTTGTATATTTTAACTCAATGTCTGTTTTAATGTCCTGCTTTAAAGGTTTTTATGATAAATTCCTCAATTTGCTGCCTCCCTCTGAGCAGAACCAGTCCAAGTCAACAACTTTTCTGTCATCAATCACAGCCAGGATGTGTTCCCAGTGCCTGGACCCTCTGCAGCAGAAATTCTGGGAATCACCTTTCCTTTCCTATTGTTAGGTTGTGACCTTTAATATACTTGTAATTTTATTTTTTTTAATTTTTTTTTTCAAAAATGAACCTTTATCTTTAAATGAAAAGACCTTAGTGAAGGCTCATGGCCCAGTGGATGCTCCTGGACTGGCATCACTTATTGCAGAGCAGAGCCTGACCACACAACCAGCATCAAGGTGGTGTTGGAGGCTCAGCCTCACCATTGAACTCCAGAGACTCCACACAGAAAATCAGGCTTTCTAAATTGAAAGTATAATAGTGATGTAATGAAAAACTGAAACCTCAAACACTGTAATTTTAACACTGATAAAAGCAGAATATCAAGTTCTGGTACCCATAAGAAACAACCCCAGTCTTTGAGCCTGTAAATTAAAAAAATAACACAAAAATACTTTATGCAGCACATAAACATACATCTGCCTGTGAATATTGGTCTGCTTTATCTTTTATTGTCAAAAGTTTGAGATGGAAATGGTGGGGTTTTACCCACAGTCTGCTCCCAAAAATAATCAAGTATTTTGAGGTCTTCTTTTTAGGGTACAATTTTTCCTCATAAAAAATAATAAATGTCAATATCTGAACTACGTTTAGGCATTTTATTTGATCTTGGCCCTGCCAACTAAAACAATTATTTGTGTCTTTATAGGAAGGCACTTCAGCATTTTAAAATAAATATTTAAGTACTACTTCACAGGAAAAAATATTCATGTGGTTAGATGAGATATGCTGGAAAAATTAAGGCTGGTCCTCAAAGGCATGTCATGTTGTTACACTTTCCTGTTCTTAATTTGGTTAATCCTTCCTCAAACTAAGAAATTCAGATCAGAGGAAAAGAGAAGGTATTTTTAAAAGAGCTTTGATACCCACAGCAGATTTCTTAATGAATTTTAATTTAGCAATTTGCTGCAAAAAGATAGGTATGAAATAAGAAGTCTAATCTGTAGAATTTATCTGCTTTCCTGGTGATTGTGCTGCACAGTCTGTGTGTCTCCCAGGCAAACACTCCCCATAAAAAAGCTGAATAAGGAACAGATTTGAAACGGCAAGTGAGCCTTTTTATGTGTGTTTGTAATCAAATGGGTGCCACTTACATGGGGATTAAATTCCCATTTTGACTCCAGAAACCCAGGGAAAAATGATGAAAGGAATGATGATGAACACCTTGATACCAACCAGAGGGAACATCAGCACCTTCTGTTTAAGTAACTCCTAGAAAAAGGCTGATCAGCATTTTCACCCATGAATATTGATGGAGAAACAAATGAATCCTGACCTTCTGCCTGCAAAAAAAACGATACAATGGGAGCAATAGTCAAAAATTCCCAATTTTCAAGGAGTGTCTGACCTATTCATGCTTTAAACTGGCAGAGAAGTTCATTTGCCACAGGGTATGATGGGAGCTGGGTTCAGTCTGCTCTTCTGCATGGAAATCCCTCTGAAGCCCACGGGAAAACTTCATGGAATCACCAAACAGGGTTGGGAGGGACCTCTGAAGGTCATGCAGTCCAACCCCCCTGCCCAGGAAGGGTCACCTGGAGCAGGTAGCACAGAGAGATGTCCAGGTGGGTTTGGAATGTCTCCAGAGAGTCCATGCCCTCCCTGGGCAGCTGTTCCAGCCTCTGTCCGCCTCCATTGAGAGAAGGTCTTCCTCGTGTTGAGGTGGAACTTCTCGTGTTTCAGTTCATGGCCATTGCTCCTCATCCCATTGTTGGGCACCACTGAAAAGAGCCTGGATCAAAGATCAAGGCCATGGAGGACTGAAGGAAAATGGCCCTGTTCCAGGCAGCAGCACTTTGCTCTTGTTGCTGGAGCCTCCCACCCTCTGAGCCTCTGCCCCTCTCTCCTAATTAGCTCCTCCTGCTTCAGCAATCCCGATAACCCGTTATCTCCACCAGGATAAGGATCTTGCTTGGAGTGGGATATGGCTCTTTTGAGCAGCCAAGTATCAGCTTTCCGAGCTGCAATCCCCTGCTCTGCAGAGCTGCTAAAGAATAACCCCCATCTTTACTTAGGATGAAAAAATCCCATTTTCCCTGGGGCACTGAGGCAAGTGTGAGGTAGCAAATCACACATTACTGTATTTCCAAACTATATCCCTTTGCTCTGCCTTTTAATACCATTTTCCCCCTCTCAATGAATTGCATATCCGTTGTTTTACCACCCAGTTTATTTGATCATCAGGGAAGATAAATGGCTTCTGCTGAAATATTAAACAAAAGGAAAATTAAAGTACTGGGAAGAGTAAACAATACAGTAAAGCACAATTTCCTTTCTGCTCCATGAAGAAAATAGGTCTCTCTCTCTCTTGCTAAGCATCAGCTCACATGCTGGAACTCTGGCCATGGGCACACATGTAACTTTTCTCACCAGATTCAGTGGGATTTGTGTGTGTCTGGAGGAATTCTGAATTTAATGGAAGAAAAGGAGGGTTTTCTAGATTACATCAACCCCAAAATAAAATTTATCAAGAAGTATAACACGTGGAGCCTTTTAATTTCACTGCTTTTGCTCGTATTCCTCACTTGCTCAGCATCGTTTGAACCAAAGATAAAATGCAAAAGGTTATTTTATTTGGGCTTTGGGCAGTTCTGAATAAAAGCAGATGGAGATTTGCCTGCAGGAGGGCCCAGCCTGGTGTAACACCCCCAGACAGGGGTGGGAACTGGCTCATCCCTCTGTGCACCAACAGCTCCAGGAACAGCCAGGGATGGATCCTGGGAAGGGCTGAGAGGACTCCCTTGAGCAGGGAGCTCGAAGGTGAGCAGCACCAGCTGAGTTTCTGGGAGCTGATGGCTTTGACCCAGGTCAGATTCCTCCCACCACATCCTGGGAGGAAGCCACTCACTCCACTGGGACACCACTCCCTCTGAAGGTGGTCTCATCCCAGCAGGGGCATCAGCAGTGACCTTGGGCAGCCACTGGAGCTCAAACTCTTGTTGGCAGTCCAGGATGAAGTTTGCCTTTGAAAATTCTCAGGTGAAAATAAGAAGTAATATCCAGGGCTGACAAATTTGCTCACAGGTAATTTATCCTGACTGCTGCTTTGGAAGGAGGTGCTTTTATTTCAGCTGCTGCTTACCTTAGAATTTAAAACAAGAACTTCTTATACTATTCCAGAAGCTTGGTCTTAGCACCCTGAGATAAACTAGTTGGACAGTTGATTGATGGGAACAAAGGACTCATTTCATATGGACTTGCCTCTATTCCATAGGAAATAACTCAGTATCACCTCAATTCTTCTCATTCCCACAGTAACAGCCCAGTTTCTGAGTTCAGGTTGAGTAATCATTAAAGAAATAGTTGTGATGGGAATTTGACAAATGACAGCAGATCAGGACTTGCTCCACAGATATTGATTCTCCTCTAAGTTTTACTGTGATGCATTTTTTTTTTCAGCAAAGCCACCTATGCATCAAAAAAATGATCCTTACCTTAGTCAAGGCATCCCTTCCTACAGAGAGAGCAGTTTATTATTGCTGGGTTATTTCTGGAACCCGGTGTGGATTTTCAGACTAAACACTATGTGGGGTGCAGATGGAAGGTGGGAACATGAAGGATGGGGAGAGGGGCAGTGGGACAGCTCTGGGAGCATTTACAGGGAAGAACAAAGTCCTGGGATCTCTGAAGCGGCACAGAGGTGAGGGGGAAGCTGCAATCTCTTTTTGGGAGGCAGAAACCAGTGCTGGGGGATCTCTGTGCTGCCCTGGCAGTGACCTCCATCCCAGCCTGGATCTCCAGGGTGGAGGAAATTCCGACTCCATGCTCACTGAGCCCTGACCTTGCCCCTGACAGAGATGGATGCCCTGCCCTGCTAATGGGCTGTGGCGCTTTGTGCTGTGCCTTTGCACCTCCAGCACTAACCTGGGATGAGCCAACCCCCTTCCCACTCAGCCTGTGCCTCCTCCATGGGCCTGAGGCACCTCCTGCACCCTGTGCTCTCCCTGGCATCCCCTCAGAGCCAGAATGCCCCTGAGCTTGGCACAGCCTCAACCACCACAAGTGTTTGGAGGTGGTTTTGCAGATATTGATCTTCAACTTCGTCTGCTCACCTAAGGGAGGCAAAGACAGAAACTGCATCTCATTTCATGGTCCACATTTATGTACAGAGAAAGAAAAATGCAAACCTAATTAGAACAGACTTGTATCTGTACTTTAGAAACAGGTAAGGGAGGGTGGGGAGTCGCTGATGCTGATGCTGGTCTGGTTTTGTCCCAAGTTATTCACCAGAATAATGAATGAGGGACTTTCAGTACCTGCAATTCTTTAAGTATTCAGGGAGAACAGCAATTTTTAGGCATATCCTGAACAAATCTCAGATGGCAAACCCCAAGTAGATCAACCTATTACTATCAATTTGCTTTCCTTGTCTTCCTCTTCCCCTCTCACTCCATCCAGCCCTCTTGACTCTTCATCCTTCTGACAAGGAAAGAGAATTGTCCAAAACCTGCCTGATTCCCACAGACATCCAGGCTGGTGAGGTCACAACATGAGAGCTTCACTGTCTTGATGGTTAAAGTGAACTTTGAGCAGCCATGAGCCTTTAGGAAGTGCCACTGCTGCAGACACAGAAACGTGCAGTTTCCAGAGAAGCTTTTTCCCTTCTCCTTGATTTGGTGGGAATGGGGAGGAGTGATCCACCCCAGCAAGTGTGTTTGAAAAAAATAAGGAACCTCCTTCTCTGGTCCAGGGATGCAGGACACCCCTGAGATGTGCTGGTGGCAAATCATGTGTTCATTTTTAGAGCTGCACATGGAAAAGAAACAGATTTATTAAAATAAAATAAAATAAAATAAAATAAAATAAAATAAAATAAAAAATAAAATAAATAAAAACTAATAATTACAATAATAAAAATAACAATAGAAAAAAGAGAGAGAGGGGACCCAAGAGAAATAAGTGATGCACAATACAGTAACTCACCACCCTCTGACTGATGACCAGTCCATCCCCCTCCTGGCCAACTGTCCCCAGATTATATACTGGGCATGACATTCTATGCTATGGAATATTCCTTCGACCAGTTTGGGTCAGCTGTGCTGGCCTTGCTCCCCATCAGCTTCTCATGCTTCTTTTCTTTGGCAAAGCACAAGAAACTGAAAGCTCCTTGACTCAGGGTAAGCACTACTGAGCAACAACTGAAACATCAGGGGTTTATCAACATCCTTCTCATACTAAATTCAAAACACAACACTGTACCTGTTACTAGGAAGAAAATTAACTCTATCCCAGACAAAAGCGGGACACTCAGATACAGCATCACATCTCTGCATTCCCTGGCAGTGAAAGGGGAGAGTTCATGGCCATAACTCACCTTGTTGCAAGGGATTGCAGCAACACTTACCTAGCAGCACCAGCATAGCACCAGAATTAATGAAAGGATTAAAGAGCTTAATAAATAAGTAGTAAAAGAATAAATCTCACTTGAATTTAATTATTTACCCTGGTTGAAAAATAAGCAAGGACTAGCTTAGAAAATCACCCCATGTTTCATACCAAAGTTGAAGGATCCTAAGGTTGCTTCTATGGGTATGGATAGATACTCCAGCATAGTGGAAGGAATTGACTGTAAAATAAGGATTACTTGTCCTTAAAAGTAAAATTAATCAAACTCATTGGGAAAAATACATTAAACTTCAGTTTCAGGGAGCCAGATTGATACAGGTGCAGACTCAATCATTTCAGCATGTATATGTATCACTCTGCTTTTGCAGCTATGCTCCACTGAGATAATTTTAACCATACTAATAACTTGAACATCAAGCTGGAGGCAGGTGGTTCCTGTGCTGCCACAGAACAGCTATGCAAGAGCAGAGGTAGATGAAGCTGAGGAGAGTGAGTTGGTGCAGAAACGACAGAAACCCAGACAAATTTGCCCAGACCCTCACTTAAACCATAGCATCGGTAGCTGAAGGCTGTTAGAGATGCTGACAGCAAAATGCTTAGCTATTTCACTGCTCATAACAAAAGATGAATCACATCTTCTTCAGTGAGAGCTAATTAGGTAAAGTGCCATCTTCCAAAGGCTCATGCTTTGCGTGCGGCAACACCCCTATCATCACCTGAGTGGGTGTTTCAGCCTCTTGATGGCCCTGAGCAATGAATAACTGTAAGTCACCAAAACTGCCTCCACCTGGGGAAGATGGAACAAGAACATTCTCACAAGGGGAGAGACACAATGGCTGCAGGCACCGCAGGTAGGTAACAGATGCACAGACCATGATGTCCAGGCTGGCTCCCTCTCCCAAGGGGCTGGGGCTGGCTGCTGAGCAGGAAGCCTGGGGAAGTTGGGATCACTGATTGAGGGCAGGCAAGGGTATGACCCCCATAACAAAATCCTAATGGCCACCTCACACCTCTTCTCCCTCTCACCCATCAGCAGCAGCCGCCACTGCCATAGTACCCCCTCCACCACCTTCCCTGACTCTGCCCCCTCTGCCTACGGGCAGCAAAGTCTCCTGGGAAAATTGTGGGTTGGTTTTGGCACAAGGCCAAGACAGGAAGGGAAGGATAGAGGGAGAAAGCCAAAGCTTCAGACCGTCTCGGCTCAGCAAGGCTGTTCAACGCCCACTTGCCTTTTTTTCAGTCACCTCTAACTCAAGTGTAACAAACACCAAATGAGGAACAGCTCAATAACATATACTTTGGTTTTATTATAAGCAAGTATGACAAAAATCTCTTCAAAAATTTATAACTGTTGAAGTATCTAAGTTGTTGGCAAAAAGGGAGGGGGAAAACTGGCCTGAAGAGAGGGGTGGTGGGAATGACAAAAAAATCATTTGAGAGGAGTAAGTTACAATTACTCTAACCTTGTCCTTCATCCTTTTTGTTCTCTGTATACCAACACTTGAACGCCAATCTGCTCACACTTTCCTTCCCAAGCTAAATTCTATTTTGTGAATGAAACACAGGACCAGTAGGTTACAGCATGAGATGCAACTATTAGAGCAGTGCTTGAACAAGGCTGCGCTTTGTTCCTCCACTGCCTCACTGCTCTCTCTAGGGGCATCTGAAAATCCCTGAGGCCAAGCCAGAAGGCATTAGAACGTTATCATCACTGCAAACACAATTTTCCTGGGGTTTATGGGATAAATACTACCCAAATCTCTCTAATATGTGACATACACCTCTCCAGTGCCTTCTGCTTTGACTTGAGGCACTGCTCTGCAGCAGGCTGGATAGTAGAGGAAAGCCTACAGAATTATGTTTCAGCTGTGTCCTGCTGGAGGCACCTTCTTTGCATCTTCTGCACAAACCATCCCAAAATGTTAAACCTACCTAGGTTTGCCCCTTCCTGCAAATCCCTGGATTAGAAAATAGTGTGAGACAGCTGAGCTGAACGTGGAAAGCTGCAGTGTTGCACCGTAACATGCAGGCTTGAAATCACATGGTGCCCGTTGGGGTGCCCGTTGGGTCCCAGGTCACTGAAGAACTATTTTTTTCCCATATCTCCTCCATGCAACCACCACTGAGACCTACTGTCTGGATGTGCTGCACCAGGCTCAGCCAGGCCCTGTCCCCAGACTCGCAGGCATTAGCAGTCCCACTGCCACAGCTTGACCAGACGCAGGGTTCTGCAAGTTCTCCTGCCTCTCCCCTGACCAAACCAGAGGTGCTTGGGATTCTGGCATAACTCTGCACACCCACAGTGTCCACTACCAGACAACATACCCTGCCAAGGAATGCCTCAAGGCCCTCAGCACAGCTGAAACTGGCAGGGCAGCAGCAGGGAAGGGGTTGCATCAGCTTCACTACCTGTGCGCCATATTGCAGAGACCTGAGAAGCCAGGCAGACCACATCCGTGTGCAGGGGCCTCTCTCTGACCTGCAGGTGTGTGGATGGAAGTGGCAATGTGGACTGCACTCCCTGCCAACCCCCCACCAGCTGCTGGAGCAGCCCTGCACCTCCGCTAACTGCCCTGCTCTCCAGTCTTCCCCCTGGGAATGACAGGACAAGTCTGGGGCATGCATGAGCAGCCCAGATTCATAGTGGGAGCTAACCAGAGAGGTTTTGCCTGGAGGGGGAACAACTGTGCTTGTCTGTGCTGCTTCATCATCCAGGCTTAAGGGGGGTGACCAGCAAAGGCTGTCACTATATATAATCTCTATATTATCAGCACTGTTTTCAGCAGAACTCCAGACACAGGCCTGTAATAGCCACTGTGAAAAAAATTAACACTACCCCAGCCAAAACCAGCACAGGTGGAAAGACTGGAAAGAAACCATCTGCCTGCAGCTTGGGTCACTTGCTTCAGAATTGTCTGAGACTGCTCAAGACTGGAACTCACAGTGGCTCAGGCATGGCAGAGCTCACAAACACTGCAAGAAAAGAGCAACCACAGGCATCATAAATCCAGACAATTTTTGTTTTCAGCAAGTACTCAGCTGCAAGCAGAGTGCCAGTTAACAGGAATTATTTAATTATCAAATAAAAGTAATTAATTACACACAGAAATCAACAGGGAGGCCTTCTAAAACACTGGTGGCACATTACTGTCATTTTAGAGCAGTTAGCCACAGACCTACATGAGCAAGACTAGTTTCTACTCTTAAAGTAGTACAGTTATTTTGGCAGACAAAAATAGGGTTTAAAAACATCACCAAAGACCATAAAGCAATTTCAAGGCCAGTAATGTAAAAACAAAGCTGGGGCTGCTTCATTGTTGTGCTTGTAGTACAGAAATAGGTTAATGATCAAATTAATCAGTATTGTTATCAGGAGGCTGTTCTTTCTGCTAGATGGCTGGGGATGCCTAATGTGATGTCAAGTATGGATGAGACCAACACTGCTAGTAGCAGCTGTACTGAAGAGCTGACCATCTTCTCCCATCTTTTTGCGCCACTTAGTGCATGGTTGCAGCATCCACACAACACTTCATGTGCTTCTTTTCTTCTCCCTTTCCCTTCTGCCAAAAGCATGAAATGGGTAATTTTCTCTGAAGTTAAGTATCTAATAGCTACATTTGGGCTGCAATCCCATGACAGCCACACCCACTGGAGAACTTGATTCTGTTGCCCACACATTTAGCAAAGATGCCCAAGATGACTTTTAGGGCATCCGGAAAGAAGCACCTGACTTGCAGGTATGACTATGGACTGAGGGGAGACCTGAATCTTTCCTGGTAAGTAGCCAAAGGCCAGGCAGGACACCTTACAGCATCTAATGTGGCACTAACTACTGACAACTGGCAGTTAGCAGAGTCAGTTCAGCCTATAGAATGAGTCAGATTACCCTAAAGGAACTCAGTAGCAGCTTAAGTGCTCTGTTCAGCCGTACACAGATACAGCCCAGTGCTCTAAATTTTAGGTGGCTTAATCCTGAGCTGAATCCCACACACAGCCTGTAGGAAGCAAGGGGACTGTAGCTCCCTCATCTCCCTTTAACTCACCGCTGTTACTCATGGCTTTGTTGAAATTGAACCAGGTCTTGTACATGTGTTATCTTCAGATACTCATGAGAAACCTTGTGAGTTACAGTAACCAACTCCAGCCAGGGAATATTTCTAAGCCTGAGGTTTTCCTCTAAATTATTCACCTCAAGGAACTAACAGACCAGTTCAGCATCAGCCCATCACCCAGGAGACAATACTTGCTTTCACACACGACATGTCATGTATCCCATCTTATGTACTTACTGGGGATTTGAGCAATTTATTTTGAAAATCAAGGAATGCACCAATCTCAGTGCTGGCCTTTTATGCAAGCTCACAGAAAAATAGTCAGACATCAGCTATCCAAGCTCCAGAAAACAAAGGGCTCCATTTAGATGCCTGAATGCCAGCATCTAGTGCTGTTTGAGATGCCCTAAGGCACCCAAGATACACATGAGGTTGGCAGATAACACATAGGACCTATGGAAGCAGAAGCTGGAGCCATGGAGATCATGCAGGATACCCCAGGGTATCTCAAATGCTACTCGATGCCAAAGCATAAGCAATCAAATTAAGTTCTAAAAACCTTGTTTATACTGAAGCCAGCTATACGTCTCCACAGCTGTATGTGTCTAACAAATGTATCTTGCAGAGCAGCTAAGCAGCAAAGAAGCTATAAAGGAATTGCATCCTTATTTTGGGTCTGCTGATATCTGGCAGAGCTTACAGACTGTGTCAGCTTATTTTGTTATGAACATATAATGCTCGCTGAACCCCATGAGCTGCTGTGATAACAATCTCTGCAAGCTTGCTGAATGGATTCCTTTCAGTGGCTGCCTCTGAAGTTATGTGGCTAGAACAGAGCTTCTGCAGTATCCTAGTGCACTGGGAGCACCACTTTTTAGCTATGGGAGCAAAAAAGCTGTCAGAAAAGATTAACGGCTTCAGAATTGATTATCAGACCATAGGAGCAGAAGGTCATTGTGTCAAGACTCCTGGCTACTGCAGGGAGAATGTACTGCTGGCTAATCCTCTTATAAACACGTGCACTTCCACGAGGAAGAATACCTCTAATGATTTAAATCCAGTTTGTATTAATCAGTACACTGTTCATTACAGCACAGTTGTTATGGCACTACAGTCTAAATTGAACTAGATGACAGCAGAAGAGTCTTTCATTTGCAGTTAATGAACCTGGGGTCTCATGAAGGTTGTGTATGTCTTTCATAGAATCAGTTGGAAAAAGTTGGAAAAGACGTCTAAGAGTCCAACCATTATCCCAGCACTGCCAAGTCCACCACTAAATCATGTCCCTAATGTCACATCTACACATCTTTTAAATACCTCCAGGGATGGTGTCTTCCCCACTTCCCTAGGCAGCTTGTTGCAAAGCTTGACAGCACTTTTGGTGAAGATCTCAGAACCTAGTATTAAACTATGTACCATAAGTATTTCTAGCAATTAGTGTTAAATGAGCATGACTAGATAGATTACTAATTTTCTGGACTATCAGCAAGGAGTAGTGACACGATTTTTCCCTTTGGAGTATTTAGAGTGAAACAACCAATGGCTAGGCTAAATCTTGAGAATATTTGACCATACATTTTTTGCATAATCTAATTAATTTAATTTAAAAACCTAAGTGGTTAAAAACCAGAAAATATGATTCGTCTTTAGATTTTATTATTAAAGAACTTAATGAAAAACAGTTATTTGCATGTACCAGCACACATATCTTCCTGTCCATTTTAGAACTGTTAGTCATTTCTCCATAATACACAGTTTAAATAGGCTTCATTCTTGAGCACAGGTTATGTGAGTGAATACTGCCATCTAGGCAGGCTTTTGGGAGCAGCACCTATTTTTAAAACAACCATGTTTGCCAAGGAAAAATATTCTATTACCCAAAACAGAGCAGAAAGGAACATTTTTTTTTTTAATACTATTAAAACTGACACATCTCCGGTCACTGAAAATAAAACACCTGACTCTCAATCAGATTGTCTCAGTCCACATTAAGAGCAAATATTTTCTACATGTTTATTAAGAAATATATTATTCCATATTTCCATACAGGCACATTTAACGTAAGCCTTGCATCAAATTAGAAATCGCTTTTATCTATGAAAACCGCAAATACAAAGTGTATCGTATTAAGGCTGTTAATTACCAAAGTACATTTTACTATGGCAGTAGTATAATTGTATCTGTTTTAAATGCTTGGAAATACAGTAACAGTACATTTTGAGAAGACAGTTAATAAAATATCTACTGAAGTTCTACAAAGACAGAAATAATTTTTAAAACCATTTTTCTTCATACAACCAAAATAGCTTCCATTCAGCACAAAAAAATATGTAATGCATCTATCTTATTTAAAACTATAAACAAGTTCTATACATTGCATTTACAGGAGACTTACAAGACATGACTAGCCATCTCATTTTGATTGGAGACATTAACAATCAGCTTCATTATCAGTTGTGGGATTCTTTAGGGAATGTACACACTGTGAAGGCAGAATCTTGCACAAAATGGTAGTAGGACCTGAAAAGATTATCCTTTAGTGCTTTCCATAGTTACGAGTCCTTTAAGCATAGCTTTTTGAACAGAGTTCTGCTGGAGGGCAAGCCTTGCCACACATTACAAACAATGAAGTACACCACAAGAATTGCTTCTGAGGTTTGGCAGAGTGAGATGAGAGCTGTCAAGGAGCTCTGAGAAGCACAGCACTGAGATGTCAGCGTGTGCACCTCAGCACTCATCATCAAGGACAGATTTCCCTTGGATGTCAGTGGGTCTGCCCAGTTAACAACCTCCCACGTGATCAAAATGGGTGACAGAGGGGCATGGGTGGGAATATTCAGTGTGAAGTTATTCCTCCTTGGTGTGTTTCAGATGTCACCTTGAGGATTGTTCTCAGCAGGTTTGTGTACAAAGGTATTCTTTCTTCCTGGAAGATCCTCCTGAATAATCATGGAAATGTGACTATCTGCCTACTGGTATACATTTCCCCAACCCCTCCGCTCCTTCCCCCATATAATAAGAAGCAACACAGCACGAGACTGGTTTGTACAGAGAGCAAAGCAAGAAAAAAGACTGGGAACTGCTTTTTGCACAGCTGCTTAGTAGCAGACACATTTCATGTCTAGAGGAAAAATAATTAAACAAAGATATTGCAGCAAGGATGTACCAAATAAGCCTCTCACCTATAGCAATAAAGCAAAAAAATCGCTCCTCCCTTCTCAAGAAAAATAAAGTTTCCCCTTGCAGAAAGGAAAATCAAGTATTAGGGACTATTATGCATGAAGTCACTCAGTAGAAAGACAGATAAGGCCAGTAGTTAAAGCAGGTCTCCGTCACACAAGTTGATCTGGCTGTGTAAGGTTTATTTTGTTGAAAATACAGTCACATTCAAATCACTTCTTTGGGGTTTTCCAAAACAATAGCAAAACTAAGAGACAACATGAGCTTACTATGTTTTATTGAATAAAATCCTGCTTCTAATATTTACACAGTGATGCCTTGAGATGTAACCTAGTGAAGCATGGCAGTGTGTAACATTCATACAACATCTGGAATATCTTTAAATACATCTGAAACTACTTATTATAGCCATCACCTGCCCATCACTGATTTCATAACTAAGGAAAATTTGAACTTTCTGAAGAGTAGCCAAGATGAATATTAAGGATAGCTCAGTTAAAAGAAAACAGTCTGCTATGTGAATTCCAAATGCAAAAGATCTGAATGAAGTGTCAAGAGTTTTGAAGGCAGCTTCTGTATATCCCTGTGGTTCCTTCTCATCTCTGCAGAAAAAAATGACACAATAAATGATAAATCTTAAGGCTGAAAGTAATAACCACACCTTCAACACACAGCACTCTCGAGGGTAACATTACTTTTTAAATTCATGTTTTAACCTCAAGGTATGTGGACTATACAAAAATACTCATTTTATATTAAATACTATTTAACACTATACTATTTAAATAATATTTTTAAAGGTAGACCCACAGAAATTAGAAATGCAGCAACTGATATCTAGTGTCAACACAACTTTAATTATCACCATTTACACAAAAATTTTTTGAAATGTCTTCCATCCCACTCTAGAATGTTAAGCAAAGCATTACGTACTTTTTCTAAAGCTCTACTAGGTATACTACCATTCTACTATTACAGTGAAAAGGGGTCTTGTAAAAAAATCTATAATCAATACCTTTCCTGTTTATAGGTGGTTTTTTAAAGGTAATTTCCTTATTGATCTTGCATGAATTCTCAGCAAGATTTGAATGCAAGTACAGAGTTGCAACAGTCATACCAACAGACCCACAGCCCTAGTAGACTGCAATCATATTTGGTCTACTCACTGGTTGTAAATAAGACATGATTCTCTGGCCATTTGCATGATTTTTGACATCCAGCAGGAAAAGATTATAAACCAGGAATGTTGCGTCCTACTCAAGCCTCTGGAGGTTGTTTATTCTAGTGGGTTACATTCAGAGCATTATTAGGTAGGCAGTTTAGCCTGCCACATTTGCAGTTTCTGTGTTGGAAAAAACCTGGTTGTTGGTTTCAGATGAAACAGATCTTGCACAGTCTCTCATACCTTACTTACCAAACAGGGACAGGAGTTATAGTTTTCCTGTGCCTGAAGTTAACTTGTATAAAGCTCTGACAAATAAAGCCAGGAGTGTAAGGAAGACACAATTATGAATCAAAGTACCTACCAGATCCCTTCCTGTTTCCCAGCACAATCAACTTGAAATACACGCTTGGAAAGAACAATAAATTTAAATCAACTACCTGACATCTCCTAACATCATCTAAACTTTAAGCACCAAGACTAAACTTTCCATAAAACAGTTCTGCAATGAAGTTCAGTGTGGTAACTTTGCATTTTTAGAGACTAAATTTATAACAGTAATGACGTCTCTCCATAAACACACACACTCTTACGGAGGTAAACTGTAACCTGGCAAGAACAGCTTTAAAATTCAGACTTTGACAAGAAAATAAAATAAGTAAATGTGGTAGTAAAAGCTGTAAAAGATAACAGGAAAGCACTTAGCTGTCTGCCATTTCTATGCCAAAGTCATCCCTCAACATATTTGTGGATCATGATAGTATATTTTACAAAATTTGGGGGCTATTTTCTTCTTTTTCTTCTTTTACGGTTTTTTTTTCTCTCCCCCAGATGAACAGCCAATTTACACAGGAAATGTATATCCATCCTAATCTCACTGCTTCTTTTATCTTTATCCATTTTCCAGCTACAGAGAATTATCTGGAACACAGCTGCCTACCTGGAAGCTATTTCTCTTATAGCTAACATAGCTACAAATTTTAATAACTAAGAAACTGCTGAAAGATAGAGACTTTGCTCTTGTGTGTCTCGTGGGTGAGGTATACAGGATGAACTGACAAACACTGTCTTTGAGCAGGAAATCCATCTGTACTGTCAATCTCAAGATAAGCAAGTATCCATGTGTGAGATGCTGTCAACATAGGTTGAATAAAACCAAATGTACATTAAGATAATAAGGCTAACTTTAGAAATTATTAACTGCAGCATCCAGCTTGAATCCCTTCATTAGCCTCACACAAGAAGTAGTAAATTAATTCAGGTGTCCAAGAAGAACCTTTCTGGGTTGAGGTACATTTGTGTGCACACTTAAATACATTTCAGGGAGAATTTTGTTAAGATACAGATTTCTCCTTTGTAAAGTGAGAAATTTTCACTTGTGTGACTAAGAATAGAAAGATTTTGACACACCAATAACTTAAAAGCATATTATGACTGGCAAAAATAAGTTTGGAGATGGCATGTCCATGCTTTAATATAAAAGCTGTTTCCAGGTCTGAAGATGACTTTCAAGAAGTGATAGAACATGAAATATCACAAAATTTGGTGTTATCCAGTAACAAGGGGAGTGAATCACATTGCTGCAGATTTCATGAAATGAAATTTCAGGTAGCTTCTCAGTCAAACTACAGAGATTTCAGGACATGTTAGAAAGGGCAATCTGACATATACCACTGATATATTTGACAATTAGCTCTTGTGTCTTTTTTTCCCCACAGCCTGCCTTAAAGCCACAGATGAAGCAATTTTCAGTAAGCTGTCAGTTAAGAGAGAAAAGAGGAAGGCAGCCAGACATGCCACCAGGTTGTATCTAACAGAAATGACTTGAAAGACAAGCCAAGCAACATCTTAGCGAGCTGCATCAGTTTTGGTTATGATAGTCAATTTTCCTCGCAGTAGCTGTTTTGGATTTGTGCTGGAAACACTGCTGATAGCATAGGGATGTTTTCATTACTGCTGAATGTTGCTTGCACAGCATCAAGGCCTTTTCTGCTTCTCACCCCACACCACCTCTGAGTAAGAGCAGGGGGTGCACAAGGAAGTGAGAAAAGACACAGCTGGGACAGCTGACCCCAACTGACAAAGGGACATTCCATACCATATGGCAGGCTCAGCGTATAAAGTTTGGGGAAAGAAGGAGGAAGGGAGGAATGTTTGGACTGATGCCGTTTGTCTTCCCAAGTCACAGTCACGCATGATGGGCCCCTGCTCTCCTGGGGATGACTGAACACCTGCCTGCCCATGGGAAGTCGTGAATGAATTCCTGGTTTTGCTATGCTTGCATGTGTGGCTTCTGCTTTCCCTGTTAAACTGTCATTATTTCAACTCATGATTTTTTTTCACTTTTAGTGAAAAAAAAAAATAAAATATTTAATTAATTTAATTTTTAAATTCCCTGCCCCATCCCACTGGGGGGGGAATGAGTAAGTGGTTTGTGCAGGTCTGAGTTGCCAGCTGGGGTTAAACCATGACTCCAGTTTCACCATTTCTGTAACTCAAAAGCCAACCATACACTCTGACACAGGGAACATCTTCTGTCTCTCCAGCAGTATGACAAGAAGGGGCCCAACTTCTCTAACATCCAGAAGACTGTGCTCAAATCCACACAAACTATAACACTGCTTCTTGGAACTGGTCTCATATATGAAGTGGTTTGGAACACACTAACCCCATCACTCCGTACCAATGGCATGTCATTCATAAATGTTACCACGAGTACAAAAACAAGTAAATGTAAAGTAATCCTTCAATTTCTCAGAAATGTGATGCATTATAGGCAAAGTCTGTGGAGTCAATAGCAGGATGGATATCTACTGCAACTGCTGTGTTAAGCGCATAAGGTCCACATGTAGCACACAGAAAAATAAGGGAATGCTCCCCTGAAATGTGCCTCACAACAAGGCATATTGGGATTCCCTCACAGAAAAAACTTTGAGCAGCTCATTCTGTGACACTAATATCTAGTCATGCCAACCAAAAGCTGTGGTGCTATGGTCCCTAATATCTGGATGTTTTGTTAGACAAACCAGAAAGCAGAGTTTTCTGTGTGTTTACACTGTATTCCAGACAATCTTTAATAATCCTGCTCCTTGATATGCTAAATACACATTTTCAGCTGTCTAGTAACCTCCTCTGATATTTGTCTGTGGTTCAGCCCACAGGAGAAATTTAAGTATGAATGCAGATGACTTTTCCACGTTTTAGATCAGGTGGCATGGAATTCCAATGTGGAAACTGGATTGTGTGCAAATTCAATGCTATCAATTCCAGGACCCACATACCTCCCTCACTATACCATTCTATGGAAGAATAGGGGGTTAGGTAAGTCTCTGAATCACCAAATGTCTTCAGTTTGTCTCCCTTTTCTTACAGAGGTAAGAATATTGGGTCCTTTGGTTTCCTTTGAAAAGGAACAGATCAGAGGCTACCTAGCATGATCCAGTAACTCACCTCAAGGAGCAGATACAACCAATCCATTCCCTTTAGGAAAGCCTCCCTGCATTTGCTACAGAGGTGCCAAACAAAAAAGAAAAGAAGTCCTTAATCAGTTTACTTCAACTCAGGTAAAAGGCAAGGACAACTGTGATGAAAAAGTGAGCACTGACTACCTATTCCACAAAAAAGATTACAGATCAGAAGAGAGGTTTAGTTTTAATCCTAAGCAAACAGGGTACATGCGGCACAGCATCACCAGCTGGTCAAAGGAGGTGATTGTCCAGCTCTGCTTTGCACTGGTGCAGCCTCATCTTGAATATCGTGTGCAGTTTTGGGCACCACAATATAAGAAAGATATTAAGCTATTGGAGAGTGTCCAAAGGAGGGCCACAAGGATGGTGAAGGGTCTGGAGCGGAAACCATATGAGGAGTGAGTGGCTGAGGACACTGGGTTTATTTAACATGGGGGACACTGAGGGGAGACCTCATTTGCAGTCTTCAACATCCCCATGAAGGGAAGTGGAGGGGCAGGCACTGATCTCTCCACTTTAGTGACCGGGTGACAGGACTCAAGAAAAGGGCATGAAGCAGAGTCAGGGGAGGTTTAGTTTGGATATGAGGAAAAGGTTTTGCAACCAGAAGGTGGTTAAGCACTGGAACAGGCTCCTCAGGGCTGTTCATAGCACCAAGCCTGTCAGAGTTCAAGAAACATTTGGATTACACTCTCAGGCACACGGTGTGATTTGTGGGATGTGCTGTACAGGAGTTGGACTCAATGATCCTGATGTGTCCCTTCCAACTCAGCGTATTCTGTGATTCCATAAAACGCTCTAGTATGTCAATAACAAGTGATTTTTGAGAAAAGTGGAACTACATTATTTTTTGGAGACACTGCCTCACAATGTAGTGTTCCCATTTCTCATACAGACACTTCACCATTGGCTATTGACAGAAAAAAACAGAGTGAAATGCAAAAACGTTTCCTGAAAGTAAAGTATGCATATAAAGGATATTAGCTTTACGGTATTGGCAACCTTCTATCCATGGCCCTAAATTTAATTCACAGTTTAATGTACAGGTAAAACAGATAGAAGATGACATCTCTAATACAGGGCCCATCTTAGCCCTCCCATTTTTGCTGTCAACAGCTTAAAATCCCCTGTCTGCCTTCTATAGACTCTCCTTATTCCAAAGAAAAACAGGCCTGTTGTTTTCTTCTTTTCTTTTTAGTTCAGATGTAGAAGATCCACCAAGAGTATATCTAAAAAACCAGTCTAGTTGCTTCAATTAAGGAAGTAGAGAATACCTTGCGTTGACACATTTTCTGAACTGTTAAACTTCTGCCATTAAACAGGGAAAGTTCTCCCACAGCAATGCACAACACTAAGTCCTGGTTGGCCACTGCACAGGCAAATGCTATTTAGTATTACATTACAGTGAAACAGACAAAAGATGCTACAGACTGCAATTAACAGGGATGTAGTAGAAATACATATTACTCCACACTGTCGGTACTCTGTAAAAGCATGATCAAATTACATAAAAGATTGTTAAAGTTTAAGTACAATTAAACAGAACTGTAAGACACTATAAATACTTCATGGATTTTCAATGGTCTGTGTATGTTTGCAATGCACAGCCAACATTCAGGGTAAATTGGATGCTATTAGTACCTCACAGGATTACACGTCACCCTGAAGAGTGAAAAATGATAAAATTTAACACCACTATGGTTTGCCTATGAAGTAACTCTAAGTATTCTAGTAGAGATGAAAATATATTCTCTGCATTAGTATTCCTTTCACCTTTCACTGTACATCCTTTTCACTTCTCATGATTAATGACATTTAATTTTGAGATTGATTAGGCAGTTAATTACTTTTAAACACTGACTTCAATGGCAGTATTTAAAAATATTCAGACGCCTTTAAGACTGAAGGTCCAAAGCCATATGAGGCAATTCTTATCAAAATAAGAATTAAATAAAATAAAACTAAATAAAAGAGTAGCAATGTACCACCAAGCCTTGCAGTTCTTCTGTCAGAATCCTTACAGGGAAACTGTCAACATAAGACGTTATTTCTCACCTGTACTACTGCTCAGTAGTTAATCATTTTTCGAAGAGCATCATAGCATTTCCATTTGTCTGGGATGTAGAAAGGCTCAAAGATGTGAGGGAAGGGCGTGTCATAGCCACACACTCTTGAAATAGGAGCTTCTAAATTCAAAAAGCATTCCTCCTGTTAACAGAAATACAGAAGAAATGTTAGTGAGGCCATTATTTTCAGGAGTCTTGCATCACAAATTGAGGTCAAAGGAACTTTGCCAAACTGACAGTCCTGGAAACTCAAACCTTCTATTTATATCACTGAATAAGTAGTCCAGACCAGAATAGTGCTTCCTTTTGCCCAAAGGTACATATTAAAATAACAACTTGTATTAATGTTATTTTCATTTTCTACATGTGTGCTGCATTAAATCATAGGCAAGTTATATTTAGTACATCTGCTATACATCCAGACACCTGCTGCCAAGAATCAAATATTTTAGGAACAAAAGAGTAAGAGCCTCTTTCCTGTGCCACTTTTAAACATATGGAAAAAGTACATAATCTTAGAGTGTGTATAATTTGTTGGATACCTGCATATCATATTCAAACTTCTTTGACCCTTAGATTATTAAGACTCTGTCTAAGCATTAAGCAGTTATGAAAATTATGAATCTGAACTCAAGTGGATTCGCATATCACCAACCTTTGAATCAAATCCATGCTCTACTCAAAACCCCGAAACTTGTGTTCTGGTAGGAGAACAGATTTGATACTGACTGCAAGAGTTTCATTACTTGGTCTAGTAGGGCACAAAATATTACAAATACACCATACTAATCTGAAAGCAACGTGTAACATTATCAGCCTTAATAACCAGATAAATAGTGGGGTTTCAGTCTTCTCACTCTCAAGTACCAGAGTGATGGCATGGACCACAAAAATGTGCAAGAAGTAGATGTAGAAATAACTTTTCC
The DNA here is from genome assembly GCA_026770055.1 of Myrmophylax atrothorax. Classification (NCBI taxonomy): domain Eukaryota; kingdom Metazoa; phylum Chordata; class Aves; order Passeriformes; family Thamnophilidae; genus Myrmophylax; species Myrmophylax atrothorax. The sequence continues at coordinate 84,051,046 of JAOXXN010000446.1, forward strand.
AGATCAAACTGATGTTAATGCTAATTATCAGCTCCCTTTTCCTTCATATCTTGCTTTCCAAAGAAGACAAATGAAGAGACAAAATATGCCCCCTCCTGGCCTCTCCTTTATGGACTGCAGCAAGTGAGACATCCTGGCCAACTTCCCCTGTACTTTGGCTCAGCCAAATGGAAGATGAAGTATTATCTACCGGTCCTTTTCCACCAGGCCCACAAGGAAAACAGTTAAAGTTTTCTACATAAAAGTGTTAAGTATTTTCTCAGACTGATGAACTGTTTTGAATGCACGTTGCCTTGCAGTCCATGGCAGCCTAACTCTGCTTACTATGCTTTCTACACATCATGATATTTGGCAGTATAGGAGGCATTTGGAATGCACTGAGATTGTAACCTTTTCGCTCCAGCTGCCACATTAGTACATTGTGAAGCAGATTTCTGGAAGAATGATGGAATTAAAAAGTCCAAGAAACGTCTGATTGCATGCAGTGTCATTACATTTATTAGTGAACTAATTCACCTAAAAACTTCAGTCTGAGTAGATACAAGGTAAAAATATGCAAACATATCTTTTTGAGCTCCATTTTCAGGCACTCTTTTCTTTGTAAAGTGACAGACTCACATTAGTACAAAAAGCTGTCAAGTAGAGCATATTAAATCTTTTACCTGTCCATGAGGTAGATCATGATGTCCTACTCTAACCTGCTGGCAAGGGTATTTTTGATGTGAAGCAGTCCTTGAACCCCATGCTGTAACTGACCAGTAAGACAAGGCAATGGCTTTTGGACCATGCCAAAACAGACTGCCCAGACCACCTGTCAGGTTGCATTAGCAAAAAACATGCAAGTTTATTCTAGACCCACAGCCTCCCAGTCCTGCATTGGTCGTTCCAAGTACCAGACAAGAACACTACCTGATGTTCTTCTACCTACCTACTACTTCTGATTTACCATGTAACCAGCTCTGTGAAAACAGACCATCCCAGATAAGAGAGAAAGTTCATTAGCTTCACTGAAAATATTTACTGCAATACTCCCAGTATATAACTACTAGGCTTTTTTAAAATCCAACTAATAAAGTTAGTAACACTTACCAGTTCATGGGTGTTTGATTTCTCTCTGGAATCAATTCTAATTTATGGGACAATATATTCAATTGTGTCCTTTAAATCTAAATCAAACCAAGGTTTTTCACAAAGCTACAGAATATGAAACTGTCAGCTTGATGACACTAACTTAACAAATCTATTTTGAGCAAATGATATAACATTCTTCATTCG
>JAOXXN010000446.1:84052330-84078137 GCA_026770055.1 Myrmophylax atrothorax
GATGCCATCACACTTAAAAAAAATCAGTGTTAAAAAGATATATATCTTGATACAAAAAAATTATTATATAGTCTATGGACATATTTCTAACTAATCTTCCCTTTCATGCTGGAAAAGCGAAGTCAAATTATCGGCCCAACAAACAGCCTACTTTTCACATATTCTTGTTCACACCTGCTGGAATAAGTTAGACTGTAGGCAAAATAGGAGTCCACTTCATCCCAAATATGATACTGCCCCATCTGCTGCACATATTGCTGTGCCAGATTTTTTGCACCTGTGCAGCCACATTGTAGAGAAACATGACAGAGAATATTAAATACAGAACTCCCAGCTCTTTTTAAGACTAAATAGCAGATATTGATTGTCCAAGCCTACTAGAACAAGCCGACCACAGTATTTAGAAGAGTGGTAGAAGGTCAAAATTTTAAAATTAGTGGATTTACTCCAAATTACTTGGGCATATAAGGGCTGGTATTAGCCCAAAGCACTCCTGCACAATAACAGAATGGAAACTTACAGCCTTCACTAAGTCCCTGGATATTTCAGAGACTGTTTAAACAATCTGATATCTTTCAAGGAAAGACCTTAGAAAAAACCTTAAAAATGAAATGGTTCTGGAAGCAGAGTAGTAGGTATGGGCTTTCTGACTCGGTGTAAAATGGTTTAAGTTCACTTTTAAAAATCAGTATGAAAAAGTCATACTTATTCAGTAGGGTATCCATAACTTTCAAAACTCAACTGAAGTAAAAAAATAGTGTTTTCTTAGAAAACAGAATGCTTACAAGGCAACAGATACAGTTATAAGTCTTATATATCCAAATTTTCTTAATATAGAAAAATCAGACAAAACATTAAATTGCTTTATTGGTCTGTTTCCTAACTACAGAGGACAAATTCTAGCCTAAGTTATTTAATATGACCTTTGCCAATTATCTTCATTTGCCTGATTTTCACTCAAAGCTTCCTGGAAAATACATTATTATGTTCTACAAATGCATTTTAATTGGTCACACTAATCCCTCTCAACATTTGATGTTTAATACACACTTAAAAGGACTTCTCAAAACTACTGAAGAGCACAAGTCCCACTGAAAATATGTGCCTGAAAGTCATAGCAATCAGTCAAATGTATACCACACACCATTTCGAATCAATCTCATGCCTTGATTTTTGGAATAGATGCCAAAACCAAGGACTTGATGGATGCTGCATGTTCATATGTGAAATGTAACCTCCAGTACTGGGTACACTCCCTATATTTCCTCAAATTATAATATTCTAATATGCTAATATAGAAAATTCTATCCAAGATTATTTTAAATTTATTTCAGTCTATCTTTTCCTCTTATCAGAGATTCAGGTACTCATTGCTAAATCAGGGTTCTGAGTGTAAAACTTGCAACTGAGAATTGCAGACATTTATAGAGACATACAACTGTACAAAAGGATAAAGAAAGAAAAACAAATTATTATTGGGCCGTACTGCAAGAAACTATTATTCAGCCTTCTGCAATGTTCAGGAAAAAAACCCCAATCCAATCCACAGTTTAGATGCTACTAGGCATCTGGCCAATAAGAAAATAGTTAAGAGAGTTTTTTGCTCCAGACCATCCTTCCTCTGTAGGGAATTTCTATCGTTCCACAGTTACGGTACACAAACCAAATGCAAACACTTTGGTAAGTAAGTACTGGTAAATGAGACTATTTAGTACACAGCTAGCAAGTCAGACAAATTCAAACTCATACTTTCCCTCTCTTCCTCTCTTTACTTCCATATTTTTGGGGTCTATTTCATTTCCCCCCTCTAGCTGGCATGGATTAAAATCAGTAAAAAGGATTTTTTCCTTTTTAATTTCTACTGCCATGTAGAATACTAACTGAGAAAACTTTCCTTTAAAAATAAATTATTTTTGCAACATTTTTTGTCACAGGCGTCACTCTTATTTTGCAACACCACAAGTACCCCAAAACATAAACAGCTACAAGAATGGCTACTATATGAGAACACTGATTTTACAACTCCTTTTTCAGTACAGGGATTTACTTTCCATAGCATGATAAACAAAAGGTTGATATTAAAGACTAATATGAATAGGAAGAATTTGATGGAAGTTTCAGTATGTATTTTGGTACTATAGCTATTACAATAAAAAGACTACACATAAGGTTAAAGTCCATTACAGAAGGCAAACCACAGGAACATTTTTCATGCAAGACTAATCATTTTTTTTTGCTGACAATAACTACAAAATTCATACTCAGGAACTCATGTGATGAGTTGCAAATGTTAAATTAAGTAGTGGTCAGTTCTGTCACGGAGAACTCTGAATTTTACCATCTCATCTATAGATTATAAAATCTTAAAAGCCACATACACACTTGAAGAAGTTTTCAGAGCAAAACTCTTACCATATGAGAGTTTCACTTTCAGTTCTGGTATTCTTATTCTGATTTATGGTGTTGCTATAAACTAAAGTATGGGGCTCTCAAACAGTTAAGAAAACTTATTCTACATCACTTTGTTGATGATTGTTACATTTATATTATCTATTACTTCCACCTATGGATTTTCAACTGTAAATTACCTAGTACTGTAAAAATAAGATGAAATCTACCGTAGGTTAATAATGAACATGACAATCTTTTTGACAACTAAATGAAATTTTTGTCTCATAGCTTAGATAAAGATTTTCAAAAGAAGCTTTCCAAATAGGTAGTGGATCAAACCCAATTTTATAAAAGGTGGATATCATGCAATAAAACTGACGCTAAAGATTAAAAGCCTTTTTCTTTGGTTTCTGCCTAAAAAGAATGCCTAATTTGAACAATTTTCTTTCAATAACAGAAAAGTCAAGCATCTGCAATTTTCATATATTTCTCAATTATAGTACAGGACCTTCCTTTACAGCTGCAAGCACCAAATGCTACACATTTTAAACATAATTTGCTTTGACAATATATATGTCACATTCTTATGAACAGTCACTTCTATGAGCTACCTAAGTAATATACAATAAACCCATGAGGTATTTTCAAGGTGAGATATGTGTGCAGATATATATGTACATTTTTTTAAAGGAACACTTTTTCACAACAGCATAGCCCTTTTCGTCTTAAAATATTTTTATAAATCTTTTCTTCATAGTTACAACAGTGACACAACTTTTCCTCAGAGGACTCTGCAGTTACATGTTGTAAACGTTTAACTTCTATCAAAGAGTGTTTTCCTTTTTAAATCACTCTAAAACTACTAATTTATAACTTAGCACAGATCTGTACTGATTCATTTTATTTGTTACCAATTCTTTGTATTTACATAATTAATATCTTGTCAAATACTGAAAAACAGTTCACTGCTAAATTTATTTATGATTGCAAAATGAAATATATGTTTACTTACAAAATACTTCAGTAATCATAAAATAAAGAAGCACTTAGGGAGAAAAAGTCTAGTCTGTGTACTTCCTTGGCTTGTTATCATTAAAAAGCAATTAATGGCAAATATTGTCTTTATAGTAATAAATCACATAAACCAGATGAAGTCAAATTTGCTATATAAAAGATAAGGTATTTTAACATAAAATGAACAAAAATCCTCATTCATGCACAGGTTTGAAGATTGCCTTCAAATTTTATTTCAGCGAGCTTAAAAATGAACATAACAATCTTAAATAACCCAATGCAAGACTGGTATTGTTTGCTAAATTTTCTTTATCAAGTTAACAACACAACTGCTCCAACAAACATTCACAGCAGGAAAATTGACTTGAAGCTGTCAGGATTAGAGCCTTGGTCAGTGGCTTAGTTGTCTTGGTGTTACAATTGCACAAAGAATCAGCACCATGTTCCTCAGGTATTTACAATGCAAAACAAACAAACAAACTCACAGAACCAAATAACACAGCATTCTATTTGATCAAATATCTTTCCCACAAGAGGAGGCAAACAAATAAAAAGCAATTTTCACTTCTTCCTAATCTATCCTATGATTTATGCAAAAAGGCTAAGACTTTCCATGAAAATTTGACATAATTTAAATCCACTCTGGTGGGATCTACGAATAGAATTTAAATACATTCAATTCAGAATAACACAGTGACAAAAATGAAATAAATTTATTTAGGGCATAAGGTGCAGCTAGCACAATTCTTCTCCACAAAATAAATGACACAAGATGGATAGACCCAAGAGGATGTAAGAGGATTTCCAGGTGATAGATTATGCTACTGCCTTAAGGGAACCGTAATAATCCTCTTTGGCAAGTAAGGTTTTTGATAATTAACTACAATCCACTAAACGGTCACTTCCCCTCTTTTCACCCCAAGTACTAGAAATACTATCTTTTCTAGGCAATTATTACTGCACTATAGCTGAAACACTCTCTTTCCTAAAAATTATGTATGTTATACCCAGAATATAACAAAATTATTCAAATAGAAGTAATTTCTTCTGTATAGCAGCAAACTGCCTCACAGCACATTCACTACAAATTATGTTGTTCCAAGTTTCCTGTGCACTTTCTCAAGTGGCAGTTATGAATATTTGCACTGAGACCCACATATTTTCTAAAAGCATGCCCAAAGCCCCACAGTTAGAATGATTTCCCAGGCCCATGAGTACCTGAAGATTCCTGTTTTATTTAGTTACTTGGCATTACTAACTCATCTGTTCAGTAAACAATCCTGTGAACTGCTACACATACATTAACATGGGAGAATAATCCAAGAGAAACCAATGGAGCTAAAATGCCTGCATACAATTATTCTTATGCAAAAATGTTTGCAGATCATAGGTCATTTTTCTACAGGAATGAGCAATATAACAAACATTTTTTCAGATTTTCAGTGAAGATTATTTTTCTCCTAATTACATCCTACACCTTTTAATAACAAAGCTGGAAATACCCTACCAATATAATCAGACTTTACACTTTTAGATCATCATTCATCACCTACCTCTCTAATTACTTATTTAAGTATTTTGTAAAAGCATCTCCTGGTTACGCTCAGCTGCCAGAAGTGACTAGAAGGATTTCCTGCCAAGAGTTTTAATAGTCAGTGAGTGGTATTTTTACTTTTACAGCTGTTGAGGCGGCTGAGAGAGCCTTGCAAAGACAACCTTGTCAATCTACGTATCTGGCTCAGTAAAATCCTATCAGAAGTACTTCACTCAACATACACTAATGAAATTCAAAGGAAATACAATTTCAGCTGCTGTTACTAAACAATTCAAACCAGCGTATTTCCCTTTTTATATCCAAGCATTTCTATTTTGGGGCAGCACAGTGAGAACGATGCTGTCACTCTGACTGTCACCAAATCCTTCACCAGGGCCACAGCTTGGCCACACAGCCAGGGAGAGACAAGTACAAAGGAACTATCCTTTCCTCCTATGAAAAGGTTGGGGCTTACCTAGTATTTTTCAACAGCATTTTTTAACATTATCATCTTTGTAAAACAGGCTCAGAGCAGGAAGGAATTATTAGATTACTTAAAGTTATAAGGAATTTTATAGTGCATTCTTCAAACCAAGGTGTCATTTTACTTATGCCTTTATTTTATAGGAAGCTGCTTGTGACTTAAACCCACAGGTAGAAGAATTCTAGTGCAAAGCTTAAATTCATGTAATAAATATCCTCTCATATAAAGGCAAAATTAACTGTTATGAAAGCTGACTGGTGAGAATAGAGAGGTAATTTTTATTCTGCAGGAAAAGTGTAAAAAATTGAATGGACAGAAATGTAATGAGGTTTTACAGAAAGTATAAAGGTTTATGCAAAAAAATACTCAGAAACATTAAATGAATCATATTGGTGAGTGAGTTTTTGGGTACAAGTTGACTTAAAAAGCATAAAATAATTATTTTACCAAATTTCTTACAATAATTATCTTTTCTTCTTTCTGAGAGAGATGCCTTTTTTATAGTTTTGATCACTTTTCACTACATTTCCTAAATTACTATTCAAACAGGCTATGTTGCTATTTCATTGTAAAGAAAAACTGCCAACCAACCAAACAAAAAGACCTCTGAGAAAATAAGAAACTAATGCTTCATTAATTTTTGAAGCTATAAATATTGACTGCACCAAGTGATTAAGAAATGTGCTTCTAATGAAACACTTTCACTTTAAAATGTTTAATTAAACCATAAAGAGTTAGTATGACATCTCTTAATTTAAAAACTGGCCTGAAAATGAAAAAGAGGAAAAACAAATTTCAGAGGCTATGAAATTTTTAGTTTACCTTTATGCCAGAACAAACAATTCAAAATTATTCACCTGATTTTGAAGTCTCCATGAAATGCATGTATAAAAACAAATGCATGGGACCCGTGACATATCCAGCAACATTACAAACAGAAATACAGGTAACAGAATTAATCATTTTTATACAATAGAGAAATGTAACAATACAGGTTAACTGTATTCTAGGAGTCTCACTGAAGTTTTAATTGGATTAAGCCCAAGTATTTAACTTGGTCTGTGTTTTAGAACTGACTGCTTAAATAAATTTCATGTTTAAAATGGTTATGTGAACTCTACTTTTACACTATAGAGTTTTTAAGATTTTATTTTCACTCCACTAATGAACTTACTGCTTTTAAGTCAAAACTATAAATCTTTTACATAAGCTAATATATGTCTTCCCCCAACGTTATCAATTGTATACCAAAGTTTCTTAATGAAGGAACAAAGTAAAGTACCTACAGAGCTGCCGTAGTTACCATGAAGAACCTCACGTAATTTTCTTCTTTTCAGTCACAGAGTTAGCACTCAACACACAGCTGCCATGAATGAAATGTAAAAATAAGCTATTGGTAATATTGCAAAAAGGAAACTGCAATATAGTTCAAGCCCAGATTTTCTTTTCCTCCTATATGACTCCTAAGCAGTAAAAGTGAAAATGTTTCCTTTGTGTAAATACTTAAGAAATTCTTTCTCAGTTAATTCACTAAGTAAAATTTTCGCAGACCTCAACCTATCAGGACTCTACAGGAGTAGCTATCACTAAAAATGGCATTCAATATAATAAATATAAAATTTAACTACAGTGCAAATGAAAATTAGTTTATTATTTACAAGGTCTGATTCTATGAACCTAATTATTAAACAGCAATTCTACTCTACCTAAAAAATATCCCCACAACTAGTATATTAAATCAGGATTGTTTGAGAATTAATGGTCCCTATGTCAAACTATTTTTGTCAATATTTAACTTAATTCTTAAAGTATATTGGGTTTCAGAATTAGGTCCATTTCCTTTGCTGGTGGCCAAACTCACCAGTGCTCAAATCAGAACTCCTGTCTCATAAAGGCATTACTGATGGCAGCAGTCAGGGATTAGGTGCACTGACACTGATGTGCTCTTCCAGCTGGGCAACCACAAAACCAAAACACATTTTTAAACAACAGCTATGCAGTCATGGAAACTACTGTGCCCACCAGCCCATGTGTCCGATTTCCTCCCACTAATCAGGCCACCAGGCCATGTCCAGCTAAGGGGGTTTTGGCTTTTTTTTTTTTTCCAGAAACTTCTAAGAAAGCATAAGGACATAAGACTTGGCAAGGTCTCAGAATAGAAGTCCTGTCTCTGCTGTAACAGAAGGTCATAGTTGCTGACACAAATTGCTTATATTTCACTGTACTGTAGTGATAATGAAGTTACTGGCATTTTTATCCACAATCCTGCAGGACAAGTATCTTTCCCTAATTTCAAGCAATTCATTTCAAATTCAAGCATACATGATCTTTTCCCCAGCATTGCTTTAGTAATTACTTTTGCTGGTTACCTTCGCTCATTTCCCCAGTATATTTATAAACAGGACTTACATCTCTGCATCTCCATTTTGATAGTGGGAAGAAGGCAGGCACTGTTAAGCTGTTTTCATACAGCAGGCTCTCCACAGCTAGCCCTAGCAGCTCCTCACTCACATCGTCTGGTTTCAATGGTTTTTTAAAAAACTAGTTGACCACACTAAGATACAACATTCCACATGAGATCATACCACTGTCTCCCACACTAAATAAGTCCTTACTATTTCTACAGTAAGGGCCTCTCCAAACACACTTGTCTTTTCATCCAACCGCAGGATACACAACTGAGCCGAAGGTAACTGATACACCAGCTCTTCCTCCTTTGCCCAAATAATCATCAATAAGCTTATGCTAAAAAAAGGCTATTAGTTCCTAGCCATGTAGGAACTCAGACTTAACTCTCTTTCCATTTCTGAGACCCTCAATATCATCCAGGTTCCTTTTAGGAGTCTATTTTTTGTGTATCAACAATAGACTGACTTTGTGACTAAAAAATTCTGTGGTTTGTAACTAAGAAACTCCAAGAGTGGTTAAGATCTAGCCAAGTCTTAAGAAACACTACTCTTAAAACATTACTCTTACAACTTGCTAACACTTTCAAGAGTCCAACATACTGCAATCTGCACATCACATACCTGGCAGCTCTTGACGAGATTTTATAAAGTCAGGATCTAATATGCCAGGTTAACCTGGCACAACCTGCACTTGCTGTATAAAACCCAGCAAATTCAGTGACAAAGTAAGTTTCAGAAAACATCAGCCTAACAAAAATTTTTATCAGAACACAGTAACTGAAGAAAATCAGTACTCCATGCTTTTAGGAGGGAATTCAGAGCTATGAAGACAGAAAACCAGTGTTGAGAAAAATCGAGCTGGTACAGAAGTTATTATGGAGTTTTTCTCACTGTTTTTCTCACTGTATTTGATGGATTTTTCATTTGTCGGCTGGTGGAAATACAGTCAACCAATTGTGCTAACAACTATAAGAATGAATCCTACAGACAAAGGTTGATACTGCTAAAGATCCAGTTTAAGTGTTTGACATTGTACTTTTTCTTGAACAAGACAAGAAATGTCCTCTCAAATGTATTCTTTTATGGTTGGTTAAAAAAAAAAAAGCCACCAGGAAATAAAGTTCACATGTAACATTATTTTCATGGTTTGAATTCAGAGATACTCCAGAAATTATGGGTTTTGTTGACTGCACACTTTCCTGTCCATCATAAAATAAGTATTATTTTGAATGCTCTACAAATATAGAGGTTTAAGTACCTTTCTCTGAACTGTCTATAATTTTTCAAGGCATTTCTACTTATTTTAGTAGTTACCACAAATTGTGCCAAGAAAGAAAAGCTTAGCTTTTAGTGGTTAATAAACAACTTCAGCCTAGAAGACCCTGTGACCCACCAAGCAATGGCTGAGGTTTGCTGCAGCACAAGGACCAGAGCATGCTGAAATTCAAGTTGCTGGTTTGCAGTTTTCTTATTGAGTACAATGGCAGGAGTCCTCTTAAGGGAAGTTGTTAAAATGGTCTTGTAAATGCAACACTGATGATGTAATTCCATTTTTTAATGGATTGCTTCTTCTGTATTACTTGCCAGGTTCCTTGCTCATCTGACACATTCTCACTACATTCTGAAAATAAATTGCTTACCTGAAGCATTCTGGAACAATTTTCTGACTCAACACAGAGCAATATACAGTGTTACAACTCATATTTCAGAGACATTTTCTCTCATTTCTGTCTTTTGGGACTGAATAGAGCATAACTCCATCAATATGTTTATTAGTATAATCACATTGATTCCATCAATATCAAAATACATTGTGGTTGACTCAGATATATGCATATACCACAGGCTTGAACTTGACACCTACAGTATACAAAAGAATACTCAATGTTAGGTTTTTGTACTCAATATTTCTTATTTTCAGCCAAATAAGCATTTCCAATGCAGGCCAGCAAGAATCTGATGTTTGGAACCTAATCCCCAGGTAGGGTAGCTGTAGCTATCCTACAACAAGCAAATAAAAAACAAACAAACAAACAAACAAACAAGACAGACTAATTTTTAAGTACTCACATGAACACAGAACTTCCCTAATAAGGCACAAAGAGGGGTAAAATTGGAAAGACTAGGATTCTCCTTGTGGCATCCAAAAGTCACAGTGCCACTGAAGAGCAAAGGGGGAACACAAGTGAATACAAGGGGCACTAAATACAAGCAGCCTCCAAATTGTGCAATTGGATTATTTACTTATTCCTCCTCCAGGTCCTCAGCGATTTTTGTCTGTCTTCTTCTTTCCCTACCACTAATGTCTTGGATCTCGCCACGGCTTGCAGACGTACTCAGACATAAGAGTCTGCACATCTTTTACAGTTCATCTTAAAGAAAAATATTGAAACTATGTTAGGCCAAAGGACAGATACATAATATTTCTATTTGAGTATTTCATAAATGAAATGCAATGCTTGTTTCTCTGGAATAACACCAGTCAATGCTAACCACCCAAGGGGCCTTCCAGGATTTAATTACTGAAACTTGGGCCTGCAGATAGCTTTTTTTCTGTGACAATACTGAATAGTGTGAGTTTGACTGTATCCAGAGCAGCAGCCAACCTTAAAATACAATTCAACCATCTCAGCTGTCCAAAAAAAGCATGGACCTCTCACATTATAATGTAGGATTTAAGGAGTGGGGTTTTCTGCCCTTTTTTTTTCCCCTTAAGTTTTTGCAAGAACACCACGTGAGTTGTCTTTGGACTCATACTGACTCTTGTATGCTTTTTGGATTTCGCTGGAACCAGTATTTCTGCCTCTCTGCTGGAACATCCTAGGTCTGAGGTTTCATGATTCAGAGAAATTATATTATAAAAATTGAATGTTAAAATAATTCATTTACACATATGTTTAAATTGTTCCAAAGATTTTGTACACTGAGATCAGATTATGAAGCACATGGAACTCCACCTGTGTTTCAGCTTCAGCTAACAGACTATTCACATCCAGTAAATTGTTTTAAAATAAGATGACTGCACTTCATTTTAAAGTTTGTATATTTTTATAATTATATTATACTCTAATGCATTTTTGCACTGACTTTACTAAAATATTTGGCAAAAGTACAAATGCAGTCCAATTAAATTTCCATTCACTACTCAAAAATGGTTTTGACTATAAAACCTATGAACAGCTGTAGAAAGAAATTTTTTTCCTTTATCTGTAAAAAAAAAAAAGTTTAAATATAAAAAAATTAAACATACAGAGTTCCACATCCAATACCATAATTATTATCCTAATTTTTGATATGGGAAACAGTGATTTTTTTAAAATAAAAAATTATGGGGTTTTTTCTGAAGAGCTAATATTAATATGTTAAAAGCTTTTATGATCTTTAGAATGAAATTTATTAATTTTTTAAAAAGCAATACATCATAAACATATCAATTTAGTATTGAAAGAATATATTTTAATTTACAGTCTGGGATTTAAGTTCTGTATTTACATTCTGTAATTTACTGTAAAATCTCATGCTATGAAATCAGCATGAGAATAGCTTTCAGATTTAAAAACTGTAGTCTTACAACACACCAGGGCCCACGGAAGCAATTAACTCAAATTGTAATCATCTTATGTTGTGTTTATAGGAAGTTAAGGTTTAAAAATACTTATATGAAATGGTGATAATTGGCAAATACGCTTGGTGTATACATAAAGAGAATTAGAGGTAATCCATTATCTTTTAGTATGCAAAGAATATACAATATTAATGAGGTAATAACAAACACATCTTCTCTGAAATATATTTCATAATTGTTATTAATATTCTTATAGAAAAACACATTGAGTTCTTTCATTCTTTCACTAATTACCATTCTGAACTCTTTGTACAATGTAAATAAAAAGACTGGCTCAGAATTGTCAAAAAAGAAGTTAATATTGCATAGAGATTAAAAACTCCAGCCCTGTGAGCTGTGAAATGCTTTCCACATTTACTGAAAACTCTCTGACCTAAGTCAGAGATGACAGCAATAAACAACACAAAGGGTTAGGTCTGAATTCTTTTTTGAAAGAATCAGTATGAAACATGTTAATGCACTAAATTCTCTTACTTATTTTACTGATTGAACATGTTACAGCCCACTAAACTGCAAAAAAAGCCAGAAAAATTTCAGTTGTAAAACAACTCCCTGGCTTGGTTTTGTTGCCCTCAGGCAGGACACAGTTCAGCTCCACAGGTATTTTGGCCATCGAAGAAGTTAGGCATACATATCATCAAACATTCACATTTCTGTGACATCTGGTCAAAAACTGTAAAAGCTGAGACAACAGATTTTGTGTTATACTTATTGTAATTCAATTAATTCAAATATAGTGACCAGTAATTCAATTAATTCAAATATAGTGACCGGTCTGCTTCGTCCGCTGGTCTGGAAATGAGCCCCTGCAAAAATCATCCATTACATTCATCAAAAGCTTGCTTCAATAAAATCGATTCTTGGGCCCTCTTCCATGTCTTTTCCTGAATTCAAGCCAAACACCTTCTTTAAATTCCCTAGGCAACTTCCAGACCCGGAACTTCCACCTCACTCTGGACACATTCCAAGAAGTAAGTGAACCACTGCAGTGACTGGAAAAGCTCCTAAGGGTGGAGTCCCCACAGTCAAAGGGTCATCTCTGACATCTCTCTGAGGAATCAGAGCCCTCCCCTGCACTGAGCAGGCAGGGATAGCACAGTGATCACCTTCCAATTCAGTCCCTCAAGTCACAAAGCAAGCACTGAACCCCCAGTTTGGCAGGTTTGAGATACCTAAAAGCAGATTTTGTTACTCAGAAACCATGGAATAAATTTGCGTTACTGTACTACCCAGAGGGAAATGGCAGCAACCGCAGCTGAGTATTACCTGAAAGAATTTCAAAATTCGTCTTGGACAGTAAAATATTTAATTTGAAACTGTTTTGTCAACAAAATGTCTGAAATCTGTCCAACAAAGTGGGCAGTTTCTAACCTCAATTGGCTATTTTAGAACCAGCATCTGGTTTCAGCTAGTTGTCTGAAGCCTCCTCAGAGTTTGAGGTATAAGACAGGTCTCCCTGGGGGCACAGCAGATCCCATGGGCTCTGTGTGACTGACACTGCTTTGTGACTGCAGAGAAACCTCATGGCACCAAAACTTGCCAGTTCTTTCAGATACCCTGGCCCAGGCAATTGTACAGTCAAGCAACAATCAAACCAAAAATTAAGTCCTCTTTATATAAAAAGTTATCAACACTAAACTTAAGTTACTTGAGTCATACAGAACATACAAAAATGTATACAGAGTGTACACAATTACCTTGAGCCCTGGTCATCCTGATGGTTGCCTACATAGTGAAGTGAATCTTTATTTTTCATACAGGGCAATAAATTAATACATGCTGGTAGATGCCACTGGAGAGCATGTCTTAAATCAAGAGAGCCACTGAGGAATACCTAAAAACTGTGCAGCCAAAGAACTGCAAAGAGCCAGTACTAAAATCTCCCACATGACAAAAAGTGCTAGAGCAAGAAAAGCAAAGTATAAAAATACTTTTGTGGTGTGGAAATGCTCAGCAGTTTATATCTCTGTAACACACTTGATTATCAGCATGGTTATCTGCACAGCAGCATCTTTAATCTATCTGTCTCATATTGTAGATCAAACCTTCTCCCACTTCTCGAGTGTCATTTGCTGGCTCCAGGACTTGCCCATTCTGTGACATCTCTGGATGCCTGGAATTAACAGCTCTGGTTTTCCTCAGTTTAAAACATAAATACCCACATTTTGGAGGTGAAAATCCTAACTTTCAATTCTCTTGCTATAAATAATAAGCACTTCTGAGGAATTTTATCTTCTTAATGTTCAAGGGTGAAAACTCACAGGAGAAACATGAGCAATGGGTCTCTCACGATTTCCCAGCTACGGAAACGAAACCCTCAGAGGTTCCAACCAGCTCAAACACTTTGCTCTGCTAAGTCTGAATCAGCTTTTCCAACAAACTGAATACTTAGCGGTTACAGCACATGATAAAACCAAAGCACCAACAACAGCATTTGCACAGCAAATTATTGCAAACATCAGGATTTTCAAAAAGTCAAACACAGAAGGTCATTCTTAAGTCTGTTGAATTGTAAAATGGGATCACTTGTAAAATCTGGCACCCGTATAGCAATGCGGATCTTATGAACCTGAGTAAAAAATCAAGAACAGCCTTAAAGTTTTAATTAAATGTGTGTTTTATTCTTAATCTTATTCTCCAGAAATTGTGTTTTCAATGAAGCAAAAAAATTTCAAAGTCCAGAAAAGTGTCAACATAATTCAAAACACATGAAGCAAATTTCTGTAACAAAATACTCGTGGAAAAGCCTCAGTGACACAGAATACCTCTCAACAACAGAACATATTTTCCAGATATAGTCTTCTTGCATTTTTAAATACAATTTGGGAATATTTTCCTGTATATAATTCTCTCAGCCTGTACAACTACCAAAGCTAGTAAGTCAAGGGTAGAGCCAGTTTTATATCAGAGCTTCCATCAACATTTATTTTATTGTGCTTCTTTTGCTTGTCTTCCAGAATTAATGTCATCTGTCCTTTTCAAGACCATTATCTTGATTGTTACCCTCCTTTTCCTTTAAGAATTCTGAACTTTGCAAACACTCCTGAAATCCCTTAATTCAGTTCTCCTTTTGGACTCCATTCTGAACTCCAATACAATTTCTTTCCAGTAGTATTAGTGAAAGGATTAGAACTAGAGTAATTGCTTTGCAAAGAAATTCAGATTTCTGTCACTGTTTCAGGATATTTGAAAATTCAGGCATTGGGCAAATGCATAACCATATAAAGTTCATGTTGTTAGTATATTTCCTCCTAATATTTAAAAATTTCAAGTGATTTCTGCTTACTTTCATTTCATAAAGTGTCATTTTGTCTATAGCATTACACTAAATATATTTTTGACAGACCTATTTCAGCTTCTTGTATTTTAATATCTGAATTACTGTCATTTTTGAAAACTTTTAATCCTCCCATTTCTCATCTGCACTGTGTAAACCACCACTGCTTACTCATGTATGATTTCAAAACTGTCATTCATCAAGCAAGTAATGTTTGCAAGGGTACACTATCCCTTCTTTCACAATAATTGAAGGTTGGCATTAAAAAATTTAGTTTGATATCACTTACAAACTTCCCATTGAATATTTTCTACTATAGGGTAAGAGGCTGGTTTTGCAACTGTCTTCAGAAAAATAAGTATATATTTAGCCTTTAATTCTTCTTTTCACAGATACCATTACAAAGCACTCCTCCAGTCTAGTGACCTTTAGGCATGTAAAACTAAGGCTTTTAGATACTTGGGAAACTGTATCTTGCTAGGTCATACGGGATATAACCTTGTTCAAGACCCTGTGGTAGATTAAACAGTAATTTTGATTGGGTTTTGGTACCATAAATACCTATCTACACACTAATCACTTGTGAGAGCATTTTCCCTCATTGAGATTTATAATTGTGAGTCCTTATTTTATAGCAGTCCACAGGTACATAGATATATTCAAAGCTATATATGTTTAAAGGGTAGCTGCTCCTTCTGCTTCACTTACATTTTATTAAATAGCTCAAAGAATCACAGAATCAGTAAGGTTAGAAAAGACCTCTTAGATCATCGAGTCCAACATTAGCCTAACATTGCCAGGTCCACCACTAAACAAAGTCCCCAGGTACCACATCTACACATCTTCTAAATACCTCCAAGGGTTGGTGATTTTAACACTTCCCTGAGCAGTCTGCTCCAATACTTGACAACCCTTTCCATGAAAAAATGTTTCCTAATATCCAATCTAAACCTTCCCGGGTGCAACTTGAGGCCATTTTCTCTTGTCCTACTGCTTGTTAGCACGAGAGAAGAGAACAACCTTCACGTGGCTACAACCTCCTTTCAGGTATTTGTAGAGAGCAGCAAGGTCTCAGAGAGCTCAGTGATCACCTCAACCAGCGCCCTCAATACACCCAGGTGGATCCCCTCCAGCCCCATAAACCTGTGTGTGTCTAAGTGGTGCAGCAGGTCACTGACCACTTCCCATTGGATTATGGGAGCTTCATTCTGCTCCCTACCCCCACCTTTCAGCTCAGGGGTACATGGAGAACAACTGGTGTGACTGTCAAAGTCTGAGGAAATAAAAGTATTAAGTTCCTCGGTCTTTTCCTCATCCCCTGTCACTGCTTCACATCACATCCAATAAAGGACAGAGATTCTCCTCAGCCCTCCTTTTGTTACTAATGTATTTACTGAAACCTTTTTTATTGTCTTTTATGGCAGTAGCCAGATTAAGGTCAAACTGGGATTTGACCCTTTTAATTTTCTTCCTGCATAACTTCATGACATCCTTGTAGTCCTCCTGAGTTGCTGCCCCTTCTTTCAAAGGTCATAACCTCTCTTTTCCCCTCTGTGAAGCTCCAGGCAAAGCTCTCTGTTCTTCATTCCCACCAACTCATCTTTCAGCACATGGGGACAGCCTGCCCCTGCGCCTTTAAGGTTTCCCCCTTGAAGAATATCCAGCCTTTGTGGACCCCTTTGACCTTCATGACTGCCTCCTGAGGGACTCTCTCAACCCATCTCCTGAACAGGCCAAAACCTGCCCTCTGAAAGTCCAAGGTAGACCTTCTGTTGACTCCCCCTACTTACTTCTCCAAGAATCAAGACTTCATGATTATATTGTGATCACTGTGCCCAAAACAGCCGCCAGCCATCACATCACCCACAGTCCTTCTCTGCCCAAAGACAGCAGGTCACATGAACCAACCCATGATCCAAAAACCCCAAAGTCCTGCCAGTGACACTGGGCTCTGAGTAATCTGTTGGCTCTTCCTGCTTCCCTCATCATTCCCACCAACTGGAAGGACAGAGGTGAACACTCCTTTTGCTCTTGATCCCTTAACCAAATGTCCAAAGGTCCTGAAGTCTCTCCTGATTGCACTTGGACTTCTTGTTCCAACTCCATTGCTGCCTACCTGAAAAACCAACAATGGACAAAAAATCTGAGGGCTGCACCAGGGCAAAAGGTTTTCTAGTCACATCTTTTACCCAGGCCCCAGGTAGGCAGAAAACTTCCGTAAGAAGTGGATTGGGTCTGCTTATGTGGTCTTCTGTTCCCTTCATGAGGGAGTCTCATATGACAATGACCCATCTTTTATTCTTTATGGAAGCAGTTTTGACACGGAACATAGGCTGACTAACCTCAGCAACACCTCTGTGCTAGATGAACAATCATCCTCATTATGGTTTGCTTCCACTTGCAGAGCCTCACACCTATTATGCCAGAGGGCCTGGGCAGGTGGGGCAGTCACAGAGGAGATGTGCCTGCTGCACCAGGTAAGGAACTTGTCGCCATTGTCCCCTGTCCTCGAGTCACCATGTTTAGCCAGGCAAAGAGAGGGATAGGGAATCCTCCAGGTCGTGATTTCTGTCAGCCTGTTAGGCACATCTCAAGGAAGGGCAGGGTGCAATTTCAGTAGTCTACTCTTTCTCTTGACTCCTTGGCACTCTTCAACCACTCACCTTCTCCAGGAGTGCTGACACTGAGCAAAGCAGTTCCTTTACCTGGGCACACTTCCCACTGCTGTGCTCACAAATGCTGTTCCTCATGTTATAGCTCATGTTATACTACTATCTGATATTGCTCTCATTGCAAAATTCTTAATCACTTCTGCATTTTAAAGCTAATCTCTTCCACACCCGGTCTTCAGAGATAAGTATATTAATCTCAATTCTAAATGCATTCTTTACCTTATTAAAAATATTGAGATTATCCTAAATACACAACTTTTCTTTAAAATAGCACAATAGTCCTCCTTTATTTGGCAATGAACGTCTACTCTGGATACAGTTTGACTCTGAATAGACAATCCTGCGTGTCTTCAAGTGCTAGTCACAAACCATTTATTATTAACATGTCTCCTTTCAACAATAAAACCAAGCAAAATACTCCTGGAAAACAATGTGCTGTCTTTTAAATGTTTATGAACTGTCTAAATAGGTGACATTAGCACTCCTTACTCAAAATGAGGGATTTTCAACATGTAATTCTTACCAGACATGGAATTCATAAATTGCCTTTTGTAAATTATGCAGTTTGTTTTGTTTAGTTCAGCTGCCTGTTATTTCTTTCCTCTAAGGACAGAACTCCCTAACTTCAACTTAAGTCAGGCATCCTAACCAACCGAGCATCAAAGTACTCTAGAGGGGAAATATAAGACACAGCAGAGACTAAACATCCTCTTCTCTGTAAAATTCTGTTTCATCTGCTATTAAAAAAATTAGATGAGACAAATCTGACGTTAATCGAGTAAAAATCTATCTGACAAAGTAGTTTGCATGAAGAAACTGTCTATCTACAATACAACTGTAAACTATTGGCTAATATTCAATTACAGAAGCAGCACATATGCCTTTGGAGAACATCCCCATTCAGGCATACATATATGTAGTGTCAGAATATAAAATAGTTGCAAATGTAATAAATTCAACATTTGCTTTGAGTGTCATTAAACAATTTTATTTCCATTTTTTAAGTGATGCAAAATAATCACATACAGCACTCAACACATTGGTTATGGTGAACTATAAAGGTCATATGTTGCTATCATTGGTAAGTGAAGCTAACAAGCTTTGTATAACAACTCAAAGTTTAAAGAACTTATTTTCAATTGCTGACACTTTCATTGATTGAACTGATGTCAAGTGCAGGTAAATTACATAAGCAGTGGAGCTCAGTTATGCAGTAATTCAATACAACTACATAATAATTGTTGATGAGCACCCACCTAGAGTAGAAGTTTTAGCACAATCAATTAGCTGCTTGCCAATACTGCCAAGTTAGGGGATGCAGCCTGCATTCTAAGTCACAGCACCTGTGCTGTGTTCTGCAAAATCCCTTACGAAGTGCACTTGCTTACTGTGCAATTCATCTTAAGACAGTAACAGTTTTACTTGACACTCCAAAATAATTCTTTAATAATTTTTTATGGCCTGAGTTAAAAACAAGTCAGTTGACCATTACAGGTTTTCCTTAGGTCACTTTAAAATATTTTCTTGTAAATGAGACCATATGATTGCTTCCCTTCCAAGAATATTTGAAAGAGCTTCTAAAATAACTGAATAGTGATGAATTTGAGAAAAGGCAAAAATGAAAATAAGAAGGGTACATTAAAAACAGAGAGTAAGAAAGCAAAATAAAACCTCATCATTAATTATGTAACACAACCATTTCAGCTTCATTGTGTGGAGATCTGAAGTGTTCTCCAGAACTAAAACTTCATAGAAACTATTTGACACCAGAAAGTAAGACACAAAGTGAAAGCTGTTTGTCAACAGCAGCCACGGCTTATCCAGCTTCAATGAAATGATCAGGAGAAACACATACAAATAATCCCAGATACCAGATGGACATCCACGCTACAATGCTGTGCTTTTCATGGTAATTATTCCCACGGAAACACATCATGGGCTCCCAAACTTTTCAAACTAAAGTTCCATTTTATCTAAATCAGTCAGCAATATACAAACCAGGAATCTAGAAGAGAAAATTTTCCAAATTTTCTTCAGAGAACTGTTCCCTTTGTCCACTTTCTGAGGTCAATTACAGATGTTGCAAAGAAACGCAGTGCAAAAAATCCCTTCAGAGCAATCTGATGCTGAAAACCACGCATCCCTGCAGGATACAAAGCCCACTAAACTTCCAAAATAAACACCTTACTTCCCTCAAAAATAATACAATATTCATTTAGGTTATCTTTTCCAAATATCTAAAAGTGTCACTTTTCGAACCTTAAGGATAAGTATGTCAGGAAAATGTCCAAACAAAACCCAAACTGACCTGTTTGATGATGACTGGGCTTGGCAGACCAGATGAGAGTTAATTTAGGTAGTGAAAGATGTCAACACAATACATAGCAAAAACATTCCAGTCTCATATGGTCACTGCAGCTTTTCATACTGACGCAGTAACTGCTAAGCACTGAGTAGGGTTTGGGCGGGGGGTTTACAGAAATGCTATCATTAGTTTTCCTTTCTTCCCACCATAATATTCTAAATTAATTAGGAAAATTAGTTATGTAAGAACAGAATAGCCCATGCACTTCTGCCAATAGACTGGGTACTGTATAAATAACACCCAACACAATCTTTAAACTAAATCAGGTAGCTGACACAGAGTTGATTTTTCTGCTTAGAGGGACTCCCTGGTGCCACAGAAAGACCTATGGAAGTTGATTTCTTCCTCAAGAAGAAATGTGTGATTGCAGGAATTGGACACAGTAGGGATGTGATCTGCATAGCAATGTAATTAATTAAGATTTTTAGGCAGGGCAAGAAAGAAAATTTACAGAAATGTGATTCTGCAACTGTAAGCCAGTCAGCCTAACATCAGGTTCCTAAAAATATGAACAAGTCATCCTCAATGCCATGTCCAAGAACACCAAAGAGGACAAGTTGTTTGGGAACAGCTAACAAGAATTTGACAAGGGCAAATCTTTCCTGATCAACTGGTCTGCTTTCTAAGATAAGACGTCACACTTAACAGACAAGGGGAGAACAGCAGATACTGTCATACCAGGATTACAGCAAAGCTATCAAGAGCCTCCTATAGCCTCCCTTCAGTCAAACTGGTGAAACACAGTTGAAAAAGTGAGCATGGGTGGAAAACTAACTGGATTAGTCAGGTTCAAGGGGAACCTGGGTCAGCAGGACAAAATCCAGTCAGCAGATGATTAGTAGACATCTTCCTCGGGGATCAGTGTTCATCAACAGCTTTATTACCAACCTTTATGATGGGATGGAGCACATACAGCAAGATTACAGGTGACACCAAACTACAGGGGGGAAAGACCAATAAGCTGGGACACGGAACAGCTGCTCAGAGGCACCTCATCAGCCAGAGAAACAGAATGACAAGCACCTCATAAAGCACAACAAATCCTGCATCCAGGACCCCAAGCACCCTGAGCATCACTGCGAGATGGGTGCAGCTGGCTGGAAAGCAGCCCTGCAGAAAAGAAGCTAAAAATCCTGCTGAGCAATGAGCTGCGTAGTGTTACCAAGTCCAAAATCAGACTGGTTTTAAAGACTTTGCTTTCAATGTCTTTTTTCTGTGGTTTTGCAAATCATATTCCTTACATGACACAAATGTAATCCTCATGGGCTAATACTACAACAGGTAGTAGTTCTGAGCTAATGACTTCTTCCTCAGCTCTCAGTCTTTTCTTTTACATATTTAGACTCTTCATGGATTTTCATTTAAAAAATAACATAGAAAATTAGGAAAACAGATAGACCAATGTCTGAGAGATACATTTTTGTCTGGGGTTTTTTTCTTCTTTTTTTTTTGCTTTAAATGAACACTCTTGTGCTAATGAATCATAACACATAACCCCTGTTCATCTATATTAGTTCAAAAGAATAAAAGCCAAAAATAATTGGCATCAGCAAAGATTTCAAATTTAAAGAGAGTGAGCACAATATATTCCTTGTGTTATGCCTCTGTACTGTACTAGGAACTCTGTAATATTCCATCATTACAAAATGTGCTTGTGAAAGAATATAAAAATAGGCAAACAAAATAAAGACCAAAACACTCAAGCTCAGAACACACAGTGCACAAAGTACATTCCCATTATATTTACCCAGTCATTAGCTATCTGTTTGCATTGTATATGGGGAAGTGCAAAGTAAACTAGAAAGCCTGCTTGCGTAGTCTCTGACATCAGGACTGCAGGGTTATTAGACACGGGACAACCTTTTGCAAAAAGCTTTTATGATTTGAAAACTTTCTAAAATAACAGATATGGATTTACTGTGAGAACTGAGACAGTTCCAAGTCCTCACTGCCATGCTTTCTCTAATTAACACTCTTTGCTACAGTGGGCACAGTCCCAGGCATTGCACCAAACGTTCATGTTTTCTGCTAACATAACATTCTTGAATTTCAATATATGATAATTTAAAACCAATAAATGCAGAGTACAAGATTATGCATTTCTCAATCAAAAGCCATTAGTTGCTTCCCATGCCCATCGGTAAAGCACACCAAGCTGAAAGAAAGAGTAGTCACGACTGTGAAAATATCTCCAAGATCTGTTAATGATCTTCTAGAGAGCTGCACCTCACATTGCCAAGTACAAATGAGAAAGCAGGGAAACCAGCCCAAAAGAACAGTAGCATGAACTCATCCTTTTCAGCCCAAAAGAAGCTATGGAACAATAATCCAATTCATATTCACCTTTAGCACCAAACACAGATATGACTCCTTAGCAGAATGACTACCCTAATCCCGTCATTTTTGTAAGCATGATAAAAAGACAAGAGCATGAAAGCAGCATGTTGGCATACATCTCCCAAAAACTAGTTTTTCCTATTACTTTTTGTTATCTTAAAAAAATGTTTGTTGAAATGGACAGGAAAACAAAATCACCTGTATAGGAAGCTTACTGTGATGACTAGCATGATTTTTATGATTGATGTGTACCAGCTGTTCAGCATCATTCACCTAACAGACCAGTTGAGATCTGGGGAAGAATAAAACCTCCCCAGAAAAAAAAGAGAAAAATTTTACAGTTAAAAAAATTAAGAATTACTCTTTCATTTTGGAAGCATATCAAAACAACATGTATTTCACTTTAATTTTGAACTTGAAAATTGTCAGTAAAATCTGCACCTATATTTCGTCCCCCCCTTTTTCTTTTTCCTTCTGATTTGTGTACCTTAAGGTTTCAGAAAACACAAACATTGCCACTTCATTCACAGGAGATAAAAAGGCATGTTACAATATAAGTGCTTTTAATCATTTCAGTTGCAAACCCAAAATTAATAGCAATTTGAAACCCTTATCTCAGCCATCTTCCTCAACTGCTTTGTGCTTTTAATATATCTACTGCTTGTAAATTAGAACAGAATTAAAAGCAAACACAGATTAGAATATTTTGCAACTGACTGGAGAAAGCAGTGCGGTTGCCTGGAATACAGCCAGGAATTGGTTTCCATGCTTTTGCAGAAACCTTCAGTAACAAGGAGTAAAGCTGTTGCACAGTGCAACTATTTCCCAGCAAACTATAAGGCTCCAGCAACTGAAGCGGGTATGAACGACAGCTCTTAAAGGAAACAGGGGGGTTCCTTCTAGTGCTCAGCAGATATCAAAGGGGAGAGGGAAAAGATACTACCTTTGGGTTTTGTTCAAAATGATGCTGTTATGCTCTATTCAAGTTAACACATTTGTAACACCCAGTGAGACTCCATTCTAGCCAATAAATTTGTACCAGAGGAGATTTTAGTTCTGACAGAAGTGTTTGGGGTGTTTCGATACTTTGAACAATCTTCTTTGTTCTGGCATTTGTGGCCTGCTCAGGTTGTACTTTTCCTCTCAGAGAGAACATGCTTCATATAATTTCCTATGGATTGAATAAACCTAGTTTTTTTAAGATGCTTTCCTCGCTTTGCTTGTGATGAACAGGAAAGTAAAGGAAACATACATGTGTTTAACTCAGTCACCACAACCAACAGCTTGTCAGATCTGTACATCCAGTAAACCATGAAAAACAGCCTTTCCTAATGTTATCCCACACTTCTAGAGCTTTTCAGTCTTTCCTCCTGATGGTTTCAATCAACATTTTAAGTGTTTACTTTCACTGTGATACTGGCTGTGATATTAATGTTGTCACATTCAGTCACAAATAGAAGTAACCTACACATTGGCCCTTATGTATTTCATAATTTATTTCAGCCTTATTTTGAAACACTGCCAGTCTCTGGCTCTATTTATGTGCCTCTCAGTGCTACTCAACCTTAACTACTGCAAAGCAGGACCATATTAAGACACACATTGCACAAGGGCAGACAATCAGCACTCACATCTCCTGTTTTCCAAAGTGCCAGGTAACTGGCCAGAGAGCAAGCGCTGTGCTCACAAATGAAGCCAACACGATACCTGTTAGCACACTAAGAAAGGACTGGGATCCAACACTTGCAATAGACTTTAACTATTGGATAGGGCTTTTCAAACCAGATAAATACGATTTACTTCCACAGGTGTAAGTGATCCTCACTGTATTTTTAGCAGCACTCCCAGTTCATGACTCAGAGAAGGACTAACATATGCAGAACCACATCCCACAGGAAAGCACTGAAACATATGCAAAAGCAGGGGTGTTTTCTTCAGAAAATATTTCAAAATGTCAGTGAGGAGGATTGTCCTTATATGTATAGTAAATACTTTAAGGGCTGATTAAAGAAAAACTACCCATGTAATTATAAGACTGTGTAGCCTACAAAACTTCAATAACAAACCAAAACACCATTTTATTTAACACTTTAGAACTGTTTTGTTTAAGACACTGTGTAATTTTATTTAACTACCAGGCTGCAGTCAGATTAAATAAGGTATTTTCTTTTGCAATACATGTTTGTAGGCTTAGAAATACATTTTATTCTGATCATAGTAGAAGTTACTAGCACTGGAATGCAAATTTCAGTAGCAGAATTTTCGTTCATCTTCAATTTGAGTAGTAGCATGTACTACCCCAACTAAGGCCAGAAATTCACTTCTGCAGTATGAAGTCACTTGGCTGCAAGAGTTTCAACAGTTTTCATAGCACAGCTCTAGTATGAATCACTATAATTCTGTATTTAAAAGGATTTTCTTTGAAATTAAGAGGAGCTAATTTTAATATCATCTAGAGTATATTTACCTGTGATGTTCAAGAAATGCAACAATGACTAATAGCCTCACCATGTGATCAGTTATTATTCAATTATTTCTGCTTACTTTTTGTTTGACTGTTTGCACACATGAAATACAAAATATAAGAACAGTTTAACAGAAAAAAACCCCTATTATTTTATCACAGTGGATATTCCTCCATCCAAAAAATGCTATGTACATGGTAGAGATTATTACATCTGCATCTTTTAATGCAATTAATTGCTGAAAAAGCGAAGTTCTTAACCACAGGAGGCTAAAATTATGTATTCATATCATCACAGAAGTCAGAGAATTTTCTACAAGTGATTAAAAAGGTGAATACCTCTGACACATGAAAACTTTGAACTCAGTATTGAAAATGTCTGAAACATAGTTTGCAATGATTTCCAGCTATCCTTTTTTGCAGGCCATCCCACCTACCAATAACATTTGCTCTGGGGTAAATTCAGCCCACAGACAAGGACATAAATCAGAGGGGAGGACATGAAAAGTAAATTTTATTCCCAATGTTAATTTTATCCTTGTTTCAAAATAAATTCTCAATATATTAGCATAATAGATTTCTGCATCTATGAGCATTATACATGTGCAAGACAAGTATCAATCTGTCCCTGGGAAACCAAATTTATTCATTTAAATTTGTAAACCATGAAACACACCACTGTTAATCATGAAAGTGCTGGTGCCTCAAGAAATAAGATACTCCCAAATCTACAATCCATATTAAGTTATGAATGCAAAGCTGCTGTGCAAAACCCAGATCTCTCTCAAAAGATAGAAAAGCTTCTTTATAGAGTTTTTAAATGCTGGCTCTGAGGAAGTTAACTAATGACTTGTTGATCTCAGTGGTTCAATTACCCTTGAACAGAAAACTTCAATACAGACCCTTCCTTTTTATTTCAGTACTTTCTTAAGAAAAAGTGTCACTGTGATCATGCCCTTTTTCTCTTATTTCTTAAGCAGATGATTTATGGAGCACCAAGTTTAAAGAGAAGAACTAGGAGATACCTAGATTAATGTTTTCATAATCACTCTGGTTTTCATGAATGAGAAGCTCTACAAGAAAGAAGCCAGCAGGAACATATCATTAAGCTTCGGGACAAATATAGGGGTTTTTTTGTTTGTTGGTTTGGGTTTTTCTGTTTGTTTGGGGGGGGTGTTGGGGTTTTTTTGTTTTGTTTTGTTTTGTTTTTTTTTTAATTCAGTCCATATATTTAGG
>JAOXXN010000446.1:84106719-84126125 GCA_026770055.1 Myrmophylax atrothorax
AGGTATAACAACAAGGATCTTTCATGTTTAACTTCAAAACAGATACATCAATCATAATGATACTTAAATATCTAGAAGACTTAAATGATACTTTACATCTAGACACATACATACCCAGTAACATATGCATTAACTACTTCAAATACATTTTGATTGTCCAGTAGAAAAGACAATTTACAAATGACTACAGATTCACAAAGTCACAGAATCACAGGACATGCTGAGTTGGAAGGGACCTACAAGAATCCAGTCAAACTCCTGGGAAAGATTTATTTTCTTTCACAGGGAAATAAAACTATATTAACATAACCTACTGTCACTGTTTTTAAAATTTAAAAATCACATTTTCCTCTAGTTAATCCATTATTTAAAACATCATTAAGCACTTAGCCAAAAAAAAAGAATGACAGCATCATGAGATTTCTCTAACATGAACAAAAAACCATAGCTGGTAATCAAAAATTAATTGTTTCCACAGGCTTTTTTAAGCGCAACATTTGTTGCCATCATACTGCAAATACTTTAAACCAGCAACTGGAAAACTAAAAGTCACATGGCTATGCTTAATAATCAAATTTTTTTTTTCTCCTCAACTCTAACTCCATTTTCCCTCTAAGGAGAAGCAGACAGAAAACACACACACACCTTCCAAAAGTAATTAAAAAGTTGAAATTTCTAAAAGAAAGCTTTCAAAACTTTGAAAAAAGTCATAAATCAACTTTTGCTTTTAGTGCTAAAATAACATACCAGTTTAATGGCAAATGATAAATAGAAGCCACATAATCTTAAAATTCAAAATAGATTCGCTTTTGGCAATAAAGGCTTTTAAAAAGCCCTTCCTCCTCCTTAAGGAATCTGTAGCCTTCCAAACACAACACTATTGTGAACTTCATGGTCTAGGCAGCACGTCAGTAAATGCCAAATATGATAATGTATTATAGATTAATACTTAGTGGTAAGATTTGATCACATGCCAAAAGAGTGAGTTTAGTTTTGTCATGTGCAGACCAACTACATCAGTAAAACTGGCAATATGGGGTTTTTTAGCTGGATGGAGGAATCAAGATGCACACCTACATCATGAGCATTAATTACACTGTAACCAAGTGGTTTTAAATCACCACTTGCTGTTTTTCTCATCTGGAAAGTTTGATTAGCATTGTTGTAAACAATGGCAAGTCTTAAGCCACAAGACACAAACCAAAGTACAGTTCCAACTTACAGCACACTGCACTGCTGACCCAAGTAATGTGACTATGGTTGAGATTGAATATTGCTCAGGCAAAGTGGATAAATACCTCACACATGTATCAAATGGGAAAAAAGAATGAATTGCATGATCTTAAAATTTTACAATGGTAAGCATTTATAATCTCCACAAAATTTAGGCTGAATGAACAATTCCCCTCACACCACACTATTTTATAAAATGATAAAGATTATTCTAATGTTTAGCATGGTTATTTTAGAATGCTTCAGATTAAGACCTTCCAGTATGTTATTAATTTAATTTCTGGCTGCTTTTTCTTATATGTTATTTTTCATAGTCTATCATCAACACGAAGGAAAACCAGCTTGAAATAATTCCCTGTAAACACTTTTTATAATTTTATTTTAAAAAAATCTTACTTATTTTTAAATTAAATAAACTGGCAAAACAACTCTATAACACCAGCACATCTAGCTCACAAGCTACAAGGTTGATTAATGGCATAACCATTTGCAGAGTAATCACCCAGGTAGAAAACTAGTGAAGGAAGAACAGTATCAATGAGATAGTGCTGGAGATTTATTTTGTACTAAGCCCTACAAAAAGCAGAAAACACCCCATTTCCCTGCATATTTAGCATTGCAGTGAGATTCATTATGCAATAACTAAAATCCCACCAGAACTATACAGATGGGTAGTTCTTAGTCAAGTCATGGGCAGAAGAAGAGGACATGAATCAAGCATACAACAACATTTCTAGCACTGCCAATTGAATCTCCTGCTTTTCCTCAGATGTCACTGGTCCATCCTGCTTTTCCTACCACTGAGGCCCAAGTTTTTCCATTCTTCTCAAAGTAATGATGACATCTGGCACAGCTCAAAGCACTTCCCTTCATTTGGCGCATCATTTTAACTAGTACAAAGGCTAGAATTAATACAACACACCTCTGAAAATGGATACCTGAAAGAGAGCAACAAGAGCAGTGGCAAATGTTGCAACAGTAATTCCTTCTGCTTTTTGTGTCTGGGAGAAACCAGGACAACCTCTGGAACTAGGAGTAGAATGAAGTTGGATTAACAGCAAAGCTTTCCTCTTTTTCAACACAGATAACAGAATACGCTCAAATGGCAGTAATGAACAGGTACAAAGATCTCCAGAGATATTAAAGGTAAATTAGATGAGCATCTTCCAAGAGATGCAAAGACATGGTGTCACAGCATCAGCAATCAGCTGCTGTATCCAGCACAAAACCAACAAAAATCTATATGCAATCTCACTGGGAGCAAAATTTCAAGCTGAACAGACTAAAAGTATAAGGTAAGATCTGTCCCTTGGAAGTCTGTCCTGTGTTTTTTGCAAAATGGTATTCTGCACAACAGGCAGCTTCTTGGTTCCATAGGGTTAGCTCTACATAACAACTGAAAGGACATCGGAGTTGAGCGGAAAAATTGCTAAAATAGACTGCTGAAATGCAGTACCACAGAAAAGTGTAATTATTTTTTTATCTTTTTATGCTAAAAAAGTCATCTTCAGGAAATTCTGAAATACAGTTTAGGACTCTCAAAAATGGACATTAAATGAAACGATTTCCAAATTATTAGTAGTAACAGTTTTAAATATCAAAAATATTTTGCAAACAAAGACGTAGGGAAAAAGTGAGTCTGATTAGTTTCTGGAGGAAAAAAAAATTCAGATCTGCTTTTTTTTAGTGTGTTATACCACTATATAGTCATGCAATAGTTAAACCCATGCATCTCATTCTAAGACTTTTTTCATGACATTACAGGTACTTTTTGTTCTCCTATATCCACATGCAAAAATAACATGCCCACCAAGCCCATGTAAATTCCATCCTACTCTATCATATTATTAAGTGAAATCTTATCCTAAATTTTGGAACAGTGCAAGTTAAATACACAGAACAAATAAGCAAATTGCAAGGTTTTCAGATGAGTTCAGTTTCCATATGATAAAATTAAAAATATTTATTAAAATATATTTAAAAAAGAAAATATTTCAATGTGGCAAGAGGTCTTAATGTGTGTCAGAGACATGAAAAATTGCATAACAAGAGGATATAATATATATAATAAGAAAGTAACTGTTTTCTAGCATAATGAGTCAATAAGCTAATTTGACATTCAGGATTTTATGCATTAATTCAGCTCACCAAATATGCAGGAGGGATCAGTCAAACAGGCTAAAGAATTTCAAGGGACTAGGGGGATTTTAGGAGTACTTCATTGTAGATTGACAGAAAAAGTTACTGTAGAATATACTGAGTTTATTTGGAAATCTCTGCAGTCTATACAGTCTATGTTTGTATTACAAGCATTTTGGACTGCCTTCACAGACACCTCACTGTGGACAGAGAAATATGTACAAGAAGCCAAATTCAATGCATTATGCCAGCAGTAAATAAACAAGCTGTTAGACAATAATTCAGTAAAAAGCAAATTAAATCCTGGTATCACTAATTTCAACACTATCTTTAAATTATTACAGAAATACTTAAAACTACTTTCTCATGGGGTAAAGGTTAATAAAGCACAAATAGCAAGAATCTACAGTATCTGAATTCTAACAGGAAAAAAAAAACAAGTTTCAGAGCAGCAGGCTCAACTAAGTGATAATAGCAGGATAAATAGTTATGGGCATTTAAAGAAAGGCAATACTGCAGGGAAGCAATAATTATCTCTATGGAAGAATGATTCATATATGATGACCATCATAGAACTGCATCCCAACTACCATTACCATTCAATCAGCACCAGTTGTGAGGAAAAAAATCAACACACATATTGGAGTTATAAAATTACTTCTAACTATAGACCATGTACCACTACTCATTTATTTAAGTAAGTGCCTTTAAATTTGAAGCTTGTAATATGGAATGTGAGCAAGAGGGAAAAGGCTTTATGAAGAATTCATGGGTGGTATCATCAGCACTACACTCAATGTTAAGAGAAACCACACACAAATGCCTTTTCTCTATTCAAGGTTCTCTATAAACAGATGATTTCTCAAGTATCACTTATGAATACATACATACATAAAAAGATTGAAAACAACTTTTATATTGGGAAGGAGAAAGAAGAAAACAGAACTATGTGTACATGAACACCTCAGCCCTGAGGTACTTCCCTGAAACAAGATGCATAGGAAGACAAGGTTCCTATTCAAAGCTTTCTTGAAATACAGAAGAGCAAAGATACAAATAATTAGTTCCTAAAATGGTTATGCATATATTCTCATAACTTTAAAATGACTGCCTGCAAGCATGGCTCCAGTGTTCTGCTTCTGGAAGCCAAGGAACAGTTCACAGCACACTCCAGCAACCTGAAACCACAAGACCAAAAGACAGAAGTTTCTGATGGAAACAGTGACAAAGTTAACTGTCATCATGTAAGCAGTACAACTTTAATCATATTTTATAGGTACAAGATCCACTCAGAAAGAAATCCAAGGAGCAAC
Source organism: Myrmophylax atrothorax (assembly GCA_026770055.1). Taxonomy (NCBI): domain Eukaryota; kingdom Metazoa; phylum Chordata; class Aves; order Passeriformes; family Thamnophilidae; genus Myrmophylax; species Myrmophylax atrothorax. The sequence continues at coordinate 84,111,405 of JAOXXN010000446.1, forward strand.
ATGCAAAATGGCAAAAGATCAAGAACAGACAGCCAAGAAACATAAATCCAATCCCAGGATACCTGTCCTACAATTGTACAGTTTGATGCCTGGTGAGCACATTTAATGTACAAAAAAACCACATCAGGCTTGCTGATCTTGATTTTCCTTTATTCACAGTCCAAATAGATGAAGTAAACTTAAAGGAACAGGAACAACAAGCTGGTAGACCAATAGGTCTGCTAGGACATGCTAGCTCTTAAGGGTAAGACACTAATAATCTACTACTGAAAATTACTCAATTGCTGACTAAATAGTCTGACTAAAATGCCACTTGTGCATTACGGAGAATGCTCTCATACGGGCTGTAAAATGGCTTTCATAAAAGAGCCTTGATGAAAAACAGGCATAGAGTTTGCCCCTGATTTGCTCCCCAGTGCTGTATTACCTGCCGTTCCCTATGTGGAACTCTGCTCTCTCTTTTGCTCAATTTGCTCTTTCCAATGAGCAGCAGATGGCTGTGCAGCCTGACAAGCTTTGCACTGACCTCCGTGGGGACATCTGCAAAACCCTTCCTAAAGAAGAGCAAAGCAGCACCAGGTGCTCAGAATTACATACACTCCTTCCTTGTCTCTACTACAGTATCCTAAAGAAGCAACTTCAGAATTACTATCCTTAATAATGTCAATCCATAAACTGTGCTTCTGCAAAGGCACCACTATTTATTTGCAAAATTCCAAGCTATCCAGACTCACAGTAACTCATAAGCCCTTAAAAGCTGCAGTTCAGATTACTGTGCTTTTATTATTAAGTCAGGAAGGAATACTACTCCACATTTCTTTGCACTACAGTAGCAACAGTTCAGAGAAGGTTAAGATGGCTAATTAGGTAATAAAACCAAATTTTTATCATTATGCATGGCAAATACTTGTCTTTTAAATAACACAAAAGTAAAAAATGTGCATTTGCAAATTTTCAATTGCAAAAGTAAAAATGGCAAAGGGATATTAATCAGTTTAAAGTTTAAATAAAACTGTTGGCTCGACTCAGGGTGAAAAAATACAGTAACTTGCACAATCCTTTAAGAACACTTAATCCTGAGCTAGATTGCCCACTTCCAGTAACACATGCATATTTTTCAATATAAAAACCACTACAACTACAGAATTATACCCTGAGTATGACCAGTGAAGCACTGGGAAGTGTGCCATTGGCTTTTTAATCAATACCATACCATCCAACTTTGCACACATAGAAAAATCCGCACAGACTGATCTATTCAAAGTTTCCACGTTAATCGGTTAAGTATACAGAAGAGAACAAAACTTTTGCCTGAAAACTTGATTTCTGAAAGGGAGAAAAAGTATGTTTAAGCAGTTTTGTAGGTTAAAGAAACAACTTTTACAGATATTACATATACATCTCATGTTTCATTTTCTTGAGCAGCACCCTTCGTGGTAGCTTAGTCTTATTAATAATAACACAGCTAACCAGTCACGTAGTGTGAAAATGCCTGGATTAGGAACTGACATCTTTGCTGTGGCTGCACTAAATGCAGATGTCTGCATGCACATGCAACAGCCAGCAGTCAGCAGGGCATGGTCAAGGCAGAGATTTCATTATCAGCTGGGTATGTTGAGAAACACATTAATTTCATGTGTTCATGTTTACAGGTGAAGGAACAATGGGGAGAAATCTCTCCTGATCCCAGTCCACTCACATGAATAAAACACACAGATGGAGGATGCTGATGTTAGAATAAGCACAAGGAATGCATTCTTCCCCTCAGTAAAAAAAAAAAATAATCAACTCTATGGACAGCTAACCCCTCTCTATTTGAATTACAACCACTGTATCACTCATACTACAGCCCTAGGGCATTAGTCAGAAATCACTGAAGACTGTCAAAGTAAACAAAAAACCTACCAATTTTTTCACTGGCCCATGAAATGACATCGCGCTTTGAAAATGTATGTATAGACAAGAGGCTCAGTAATCTAAGGATAGCCCTTACTGTTGCATTTCCTAAGGAAGCAGCAAATGCAGCACATACTCTTTAATCAAGGTTGTGTAAGTTTTCTGATGCATAACACCACAACTTTTTATGTTGATCTATATAGTTACATGTATGGAGTTGATGCTGGGTTGACCTTCACTCCTCTAGGGGTGAAGCACAAAGAACTGCATCATGTCTCATTCAGAAGCAATGTAGGAGAGCTCTGTAAATGTACAACCTATACAATCTACTCCACTTCTCCTGTGAAAGACTTTAGAAAGATTACAGACCAGCATGTGTTTTAATGTATAGAGATCTATATAAAAAAGCCACACCCAGAGATTCTTTCTCTTTATCCTACCGAAGAGATGTCAGATAAGTTTTTTAAACAAGCCAACCACCTATGTCCATTCTGTCAGCAGTAGGTGTAATCTATCAGCTATAGAATGAGGGTACAATTTTTCTCACTTAACCTTACACTATATTCAATCAGGGCTTCCTTAACTTTTTCTTAAAAAAGACTAAACTTGTAAACCATGACATTTCCAGAGGCCAATTTATCTCATCCAAAAGCAGACTGCTGAAACACCTGGGATGAATGATCCTCAGGAGATACCTGTTCCCTAGAATAGCTCTGTGAACTATTGTAACTAGCTCAAACTTCATTACTCATCATTAAACATCTGAAGACTGACAAAAGAAAAATCTAGCCACTGTTTTCACATTTACCAGTCCCAGGAATTGTACCAAAAAGAAAGTTACCATTACTGCTGGGATCCATTCAAAGCCCATGGTAAGTCTGTTCAGGCAAGTGCAACCTCATCTCCTCATGCAGATGACACTTGCTAGCCTATTTCAAAACTGAACATAATGTCAAAATCTTAAACATGCAAATACATCAGTAAAATTAGGCAGCAGTTTTTACCTATGTCTACTATATTTATTCTTTGTGTTTATTTATGTTTCATTCAGAGCTATATATTCATAAACATGCTCACAAGAGCAAGGCAAAGTCAAAGCATACACTAAACTTGACTAGAAGAGGCCTCTGGTGGCAGTTGTGAAGTACAGCTTCTCATAGTTCTAGGAAATATGCATTTTGATGACAATTTTCTCTATAGATAAAGCTACAGAAAGCAGACTAAGCAGTTAGACTTGCAGTGAAAATTCTGACATATTACTGCACTAACCATTTCAGCCCATGCTTTTTCATGCCTACAGCACAGTTGTCAAATTAGTCCTAAAGTTTCATGTATTTCCAGCTAAGTAAGACTAAAATAACAGCCTTTACTGAACACAAAGGACACCCCTCTCAGCAGTGAAACAGAGATGTGCTTTCACAGTAAAGCTCCAAGTCCCACTTTCCACCACCACACAGACTCCCATCAGCAAGGACCATGATGCATCCCAGCGCCAGCAGAAGAGCAATGAGATTGCAGTGTAGCACATGCACCATCCTGTTCCTCTGCACCCAACATGACAGAGTCACTGGATATATTTCAAATACTCACATAAGACAGAGTAAAACAAAAATGTTTATGGAGACTGACACAAGCAAAAACCTGAGGCAAAGGTCAGCTTCTAACAGATGATAATTTGCTTATTGGTTGGACTGGAGTAAAAGTAAGTCCATTTTCATTTAAGAGCCCAGAAAGATAATGTAAGCAGACCAATGGACAGCTGAGGACTTTCTCTGGCATGGCCAACTTCTTTGTTGTTTTCTTGGTCCTGGACATTGGCATCTCAGGAAGGGAATAACAAGTCCCATCACACAAACTGACCCTTGTAAGCCACTGTCAACCGTAATAGCTGCAGCAAGTAATTCCTCTTGGGAGGCTACAGCAAGGACCTAGAACTGTAGTTTCCAACCTTCTGTTTACATTGGCAATCACCTTAAAAGCTGTCCACAATGCAAATTAAGTTAAAAACTTTTCAGTGTTGCATAATGGAACCAACTAATGCACAAATGCAAACCACTAATTATTTTCAGCTGTGCCAAACAGACAAGATTTACAGAAGAGAATTTAGCATTTCTCTCATCAGACTGACCTGCCTGCAGCCAAATTAACATAAGAGCAATGCTAAAAACATTTAGTATTTGGTATTTATTATAACAAACAGTGAACTGCCTAGCCAACATGCACTGTACTTTTTTTGAAATAACCCTCAACTCTTAATGGTAAACAGATTTAAATCAGCAGGTCCATCTGTTCCATCTTTTAGAGGGATGGAGCACCTCTCCTATGAGGAAGACAAAGACAATTGGACAATCAAGGAAGAGAAGGCTTGAGGGTGGCCAAATTGAATCCTTCCAGTACCTGAACGGAGCCTACAAGAAAGATGAAGAGAGACTTTTTACATGGGCATGCAGTGATAGGATAAGAGAGAATGGCTTCACACTGAAAGAGAGTAGGTTTAGATTAGATATTAGATGAAAAAAAAAATCTTTACTGCGAGGGCAGTGAGGCTCTGGAACAGGTTGCCCAGAGATGTTGTGGATGCCCCATCTCTGGAAGTGTTCAAAGCCAGGCTGGATGGGGCTCTGCTGAATGGGGCTCTTAGAAACCTGGTCTAGTGGAAGGTATCCCTGCCCATGGCAGTGAGGTTCAAATAACATGATCTTTAAGGTCCTTTCCAACCCAAACCATCCTATGGTTCTATGATCTTTTTATTTACACTACAGTTACCTTAAAAGATGTCCAAAATGTCCAGAATGGAACAGGAGCTGAAAATCTTCATGAAATATCTATTTTTAAAGAACAGATTTGCAAACTATTGTACGAGTAAAGCTCTGTACTTCCTATGCACAGCTGAGTATTTTCCTGATAGCATTTAGGTGCAGGTTCAACCCAACGAAACAGACTTAACTGTTCATTCAAAGGGATGCTTTGTTTTCAAAAATGATAACTCAAATCTTTAAAGAAGGAAAAGAAATTAGTTAAAAAAACAGAATAATTTTACTTCTCCAGAAGAGATTGTAAAGGATTTATTATGGCCGAAGTTTCTCTTCATATTGATGATGGACTAACACCACATTTCTGTTTTTACAGCTAGAAAATACATCCAGGTAACATGAAATACACTTCAAGCAAACACTGAAAACACTTCAACTGATAAGATCAAATTTATAAGAAACAATTCATAGCTATACATGTCAGTACCCAACTTGTTACACATCCACAACTGGACAGCAGGACACTGCAAACAGCAGATGCCACATGGATCTTTCCTCCCATAATTTGCTCCACCCAGTCCCACTGGAAGTCCCTCAGGTAAATATAACTGTGGAGAAATACAAGGTTTACCACAGAGTAGCAGATCAATGGCTCGTCTTTCTTTTTATCATACTTTATATGTTTATACTTTACAGGACCAAAAGCAAGGCCCTTACCGAGCAACTACAGAATGACAAAACACTTGCCTACACAATTGAGATCCTCCAAGTATACAGAGAGAGTTAGATAAGGAAGTGTGCCCAATCTGCCCTATTTGAACACCTGTACAATCTGAGCTAGTTGTAGTTACATCATATTGCCTTAAATTAGAAAATGCAGGCAGAGAAAGTACTTGATGGAATCACACACCTTTTTCAATGCCATGGCTCTTCTCATCCCTAGGGTTATCTTAACTCAGTACACCACAGTTACTAGGCCTAAGTTACCAAAGCTACAGACATCTGCCAATTTTCCTAACTCAATAAGGACCCAACAAGTTGACAGCCACGGTCCTGCAGGAAACTTGCAGTTGTAGTAGAAACAGTAAGCATTCTGCTAACCACACACACCTTGTCCAAGTTTACACTGAGGGAGCCACTGCTGTAAACTGAATGGTAAACCTTTGACTATGCTTTAATCGTTAATGCTGTCAATAATGTGGAAACAAAAACACCTGTGGAACCTTTACATTACAGTCCAAAAGCACATTCAGCAGCATTTGTACTGCTGGATGGTACTCAGGCAGCAGTTCTTCTCTCAGTTCTCAAGTAGCTTGACAAAAAATAGTTTCATGGAAGAGACATAAGACTAATTTTCATGACTAACAACACTAGCATTTAATTTGCACAATCTAAGTTTATTAGTGTACTTATAATGTTAAAAATACCTCACCAATCAGTTAAGTGAAAAATTAAAAAAAAAATAAGATTACAGGAACTGAAAATAATGACAAAATTGCTAAAACAGGTCAATGTGAAAAGGTAATAGTGGAGAGAGGGGAAATCAAGTTTTCCCCAATAAGGTTTTGCTCTAGTAGCCTCAAATTTCTTTGGTGGGTTTTGGTGTGGGTATTTTTTTTTTAATTTTGACAAATGACATTTTTAAAAGTGTGCCTTTTCTCCCTTCTCTTTACAAAACCTTTTGGAAAATACTCCCCCCTCCCATTTCATTGAAGGTCTTTCCCTCCCAAAAGCTCTTAGCTGCTGAAGAGAAAACAGCACAGAGGAGGTGAAAAAAGAGGTAAGCAGGCCAAGGTACATGGAAGTGCAATAACCATTTCTCATGGTTTCTCAGTATGTGGGAATTCAGATTCCAGTTTCAGCTGCCCAGTGTTTTGAAAGGAATGCTTTGCAGAATCGAAGACTTCCACAAGGAAGACAAGGACTTCACAGTACTCATGAATTTGAAATTAGATACTCTGCGAATAGTAAATGCTGCCTTTTCTCCCCAACCCAAGTATTCACATATCTTAAATTAAAACATTTATTTCTAGAAATACAGATAAAGTAAACTAAGGCACATTAATGCAGACCTAAAACTAGATAAAGGTCTTAGAGTAAAACAGCAGGAAATAAAAATACAGATTTCTCCTGATCTTTCAGACCCAGCAATGGCAAAGAGGACACAAAGAGTCAGAAATTATAAAAAAAAAAAAAAAAGATTTTCAAGCAGAAGTCTGATTAAATCCTGCCCTCTGCTTCAATGCAAAGAACATGAATTCTGATAATATTTTGAATCCTGAAACATGACTTTCTTTCAGTGCTAAAGCAAATGTTTGATCCATGTAATGTGCATTTACACTGCATATATGATACAGAACAATACATATAATACAAAGGAAAAATAACTTGGTTCTTAAAAAAAACTTACGTTTGTTGTGGTTTTAAATTAACATGGACCATTTTCTTACCTTGCAAACGGTCTCTGTATCCCAGGGTAAGATGGTCCTCAGATCAATTACTTCACAGGACACACCAAGCTTTTCTTGAGCCATTGTTGCCACCTCTTTGATCACATGTACCTGTAAAAGCAATGTATTATTACCAAATCAATATGTAATTTCTGTCTAAGTTCTAAATTATGCATATTCAAGCAGTGATTATAATACATCATCTGCATATCTGCATGTTGAGCAGAGACCTTTCTATTCAGTAATAACCATTTATTACTCAGTTGATTCATCTGATTTACTACTTTTACTATTCCTAGTATTTCAGCATTACTCCAAAAACTAACTTGACTGAAGAATCACTGAGAACAAAACTGTTGCTTTCTAGACCTCACTGTTTTATATTTGTAGTCAGTTTGATTAAGTTTTAGAAGTTTTTTAGCAGGACTGTAACTAAGCTAAGACCCAAATCCATCAGAGTAATGCATTTTGATTTAGCAGTCATGTGCAATCCTGCAGGAATCATTATGTACATTCAAAAATACTACACTGCACATATTTGATCTCAGCCAAAAAGCCAAGGGACTGTTCTACTAGTCCTAATAACTACACTTACTACAACTTACTCAAACAGATAACTGACTGATCATCTCCCAAGCATTATCTTATGAACAGTTAGGAGAGAAAGTAAATGCCACATAAAGTTACCTGCAAATATCCAGTACTGGCCCCCACAATCAAAGGACGTGGGCACTACTATGACAATATTATAACTTAATGGTCTTCCAACATGTAGTTTAATACCAACATTACAAATGTTGCATTATCTGATTAGTATAATTAATATTTTACTAAAACAAAAAAGTATTCCTGTCTAGCAAGAGGCTACTACTGAAATGGAATACAGATTATTCACTCTCCACCAGTCAAGGAATCTCTTTCGTAGCACATGTAACTGCACCACAGTAGATGTCAAACAATCCACATCTATTACCATCATTTTCATAAGGTATATTATGATAAGAATGGAAAAAAAAGCAATACTAGATACATTCAGAACTGTATCTTGACATTATGTTATAAAACACTTTTAAGCAAAATGTACTGCAAACACTGGCTTCCCTAAACCAAACACTTGTAAGCAAATGCTCCAACATGGAAAATAACAACAGTTATGACAACAACTCAGACTATCCTCCACAAATATCTCAGCAAGAAGTATTTACTCATGAGATATGCGGGCAAAAAAAATTCTTAATATGATGTTGCAAATAAACTCTGGGGCACTCCTTATTGTCAGAACATTTTATAATACAGATTTGGACTGTGGCAGATGACCTCCATCAAGCAATTTCTAGGCACAGGTAAGGAGTTGGAAGCCAAGAACCATCCCCAATAAGCAATTTGGATGAGGTCACCTTGGTCTTGAAGGCAACCAAATTTAACAATGTGGACATGGTCAGGCAGTGTCGGTTACCTGAGGGTGAAGGAACATTAATAAATTCTACCCAGGGCAAAAAATCTACACAGAAACAATGGGATTAAGGATTTAAACACGCAACTACACCATGCAAATATGAACACCTAAACGCCAAAGGACTATTTTAAAAGGTGTATCAATAGAATTATTGTAATAATAGAAAGAAAATATAGCTTGCAGTATCTTTTTTTAAACTTCTAATACATCTGTAGCTCTAGTAAGAATGTTTGAGAATTTTCAACATGACACACAGGATGGATATTTTTGCTATTTCTCTGATGCAGAAGTGACAACGTTTGTGTAGCTCACAGGGAATAAGGACTAGTTAATGACAATAAAAGACTGAGTATGACGAGAGGAACTAAAAGCCTTTGCTGCCCCTCATTAGTACCACCCAGGAAAGCTTGTATCAGGAAACCCCACCAGAGCAGCTGCTGCCAAGCAACTACCTCATGTCCAAAAACACATGAGAAGCTACCAGTGAGTACATGCAACCACTCTGCCTATTGACAGTAAGTTCTGGATTGGTCACACAATTAGCAATCAAAGTTTAGGTGCACAGCCCACAGACACTCCCAGCACAAACTCACTGAACACATTTGATCTGCAGAACCCTGGCACATCCCGAACATGCTGATTTACTGCATATGCATGAAACATCTGTCTCCACGCTGTATTACACAGCCACACCCATGGTTTGGTCAGCTCCTAAATCTCAATTAGGGCTGCACATCTGTCCTATTACTAGTCACATCAAAAGAAATGGGTCTCTCAACTTTTTCCAAGCACCGAAGTACATAGCTTTCTTGAAGGGTGTTACTCCAAGTCCTCCCTGCACTACTGCCAACTGGGTGAATTCAGGATTTTATTATATCTCCATAGCCAGCTTTCAAGCCATTACTTTATCAGTATCTGCTGGAAAAAAATGAGTAGAAGTAAAGATATTTAAGAAATCCACAATTTCATACCAGTGCAAAGTATCAGAAACTAATAGGAGTAACCACACATATAAAGGAGATCAAATAGTCTGAGGATAAGGAAACTACCACAGAAAAGCAATGAAAATTACACATTTGAAACAAAAAACAAACAAAACCCAAACAAACAAAAACCAACAACAACCAAAAGGCACAACCCCAGAGATCAAATGAATACTCTTGTGATGAAAATTTTAACACTCTTTCCTCTAAAATCTTCTCAAATACAACCAGGCCAAGAAAACAGCAATTTCCAGCAATTCCAAGCTAGACTTCAGTTTCTTTTCTATAATTCTGGAAAATGAAGATGTATTCTCTTACCAGATTTTTCAATATTTGCATATCTTAATTTGGGCACGTGGACGTGCCCAATCATGTTCTTGAATAGCTTTGAAATGTAACTGTTAGAATCAAAAGTATAGCAATTCCTATCTGTATTAAATGTTCAGTGGATTTTTAACTCTCTGTAGAAAGGGAACTCCAGACTGCACTTTTCTTTCAGCACACTATTTTGAACTTTCCTTTCCTACCACCTTCCTCAGAGTCACATCTCACTGCCCCATTCTTAAATCTGTCACTTCCATGATCATAGACAGATCATTGACCTTCTGAACAGGTCCTCTTCCACATGTCCAGAGTCATCTTCAATCAAAAATGAGTAAAACCTTGCACAATAAAAAGCAGGTTTTATATAAACACTGACATTTATTCAAGCATACAGTTGTGGAAGATGCACTCAGTTTATTGTCTGGCACTCAAGCTTGAATGTAACACTATTCAAACATCACCTAACCCTTGGCCCAGGCTTTGCTGGATGATAAACAGTTTGTAAGAGCATTACTGACCTGAGTGCCCCAAGCAACCATTGTCACATCACTGCCCGTCTGCAGCACCTCAGCCTGAGACAGCGGAATGTTGTAGGGCTCTACAGGAACTTGTTCCACTGAATAAATTAAAAAAAAAAAGGGGAAAATAAGCATTCAATTCCTTTACTATTCAATATTATCCCATAAAAACATACACTAAAAATTTTCTTCAATATTAATGTCATCTACAAAACAGATCAAAATAACATTAAGTATCAGCATACATTTCAAAGGTCTAGCTGTAATTCAAATTCTTTTTGATTATACTCTTAAAAACACATTCAGTGTAGAGTTTAACTCATATTTTATACCACAACAGTAAGATGCATATATACACATACAAAACACACTAATAAGTCCTGGTGTATATCAAGTCATAATATCAGCATCAGATTTGGAAATGGACAGTACTACTGTTGATAAAAAAAAGGCAAGTAACCACTACAGTTAATTCTAATAATCTTCAAGACAGTCTTGAAATTGTACTTCAATACTCAGCCAAGAAGGAAAAATGGAACAGCTGTGCCAGCATGCTCCTGGTATCTGCCAAGAATGATGCTCCAAAGTTTTATATTTAAATTCAGAGAAAAAGTTTTCAGATCTTTACAGAAACTGTCACCAAAACCTTCTGAATATAGCAGTTTTAAATTAGTCTGAATATTTTTACTTTAAAAAAAGTTACCTATTCACCAGAAGTACACCAAAATTAGAGAGAGTAGGCAAAAATTAGGCATCTCATGTTCTCTAAGATATTCAGGGTGGTTCCACTCAAGACCCATTTACTAGTTTTCAGACAGAAAAATGTTTGGTCAGTTGTTCTAGTTTAAAATCAATGCTCCAACGCACTATACCTTGACTAGTTTAATGACTTAAACAATGATAAGGCATCCATATATCATATTTTAAAAGAAATATTGTTTTTATTCAAAGGCAAAATTGTCTATGCAGCAACAAGTCAAATAATACTTCTTCAAGTAAATTCTAGTGATAAGTGGAAAAAAATAAATTGTACTCTTCCTAAATCCACAAAAACAATTTCTAAAAAAAAACTTGTACCTCTTTTTGTTAACATATTTCCTGGCTCATAAAACACTTTTTGAGTTCCTGATGAACAAAATTGCTTTTTTGAAGTTATGATAAAGAATCCTACTGAGGGATACCAGAAGTATAAATTAAGCACTTTGTATTTTTCCTTCGTTGTTATGGTAGATCCAATACAAATAGAATGACCGAGGCTTTTTCCTGGCTTATAAGTAACAAACATAGATTCAACAGATGAAGTAGCAAATTATTTATTTTTTATTACAGTAGACAATTTTTTTCTTGTCGGTAGTGATACATAAATACCACATATTTCAGAGAATCACAGAATGGCTGAGGTAGGAAGTGACCTCTGGAAATCACGTAGTCCAAGCCCCCTGCTCAGAACAAGGGCACCTAAAGCTCATCATTCAGGGCCACATCCAGTCAGGTTTTGAGTATTTCCATAGTCAGACACTCCACATCCTCTCAGGGCAACCTGAGCCTGCATTTATTTGATCACCCTCACAGTAAAAATGTTTTTGTCTATGCTTACGTTAGAGATTCTTTACTTCACCTGAACAGGTACAGAAGAGACATACATATTAACTAAAATAATCTTCATAAAAAACATAACAGGAATTTCTTTTTCAGCATAATTCAACAACACATGTTCATTTAACCAAGGGAAAAAGAATTAAAATGTATTTTAAACACAAGGTGCTTTTCAACATAGCACAAAATCTGATTTCTTTGCAGTGTTTAATGTACTAAAATATCAGTGTCTTTCTGCAGTAACGTCTTTGAATAACAAGTGGATAAAGGAATATAGGGCTGCGAAAGAAAGAGAAGAAAGGCACATCTAGCCCTTGCTCACTGCATATTACTGGTTGACAGCAAAGCAGACCAGGCTTCCATGGATTTTGCACGTGGTAAAATTCCAGCAAAAGAGGCTCTGAATGATAATGAAACCCACAACTGTATTAATGGGCTTTGCATAACTGCCTTTGTCATGAGATGGTCATCGACATGAAACCTGTGAACAAGAAACTTAAAAAGATGCCACGGGACCCTCAAGTAAAAACACAGAAAACTGAATGAGAAGGTTTTGAAGTGAATGGGATGCACCAGAGGAAGAACTGGAAGGTGTACATGATACAAAAAAAGAGCCTTTTCTCTGTGTAATATTTTTATCCACTCATGGAAAATTAACTATAACATACAATTACATAAATTAACTAATTTCTTATTATAGCTAAACCAATCTGCAACAAGATGCCATTAGATGAGTTCATCTATAATTCCTGACAATTCTAAATGCAAAATTCAGCTTGTCAAAAATTTATAGGGACATCCAGATTTGATGGGATTTTCTTTAAATGCATTTGCAAAAACTACTTTTCCCACTAATAATGATGAAAAGTAGCATATGAAATTATTCTATGAATATTCTGTCATAATAATTATCTCAACCAGGATAACTATGTTTACATACAAAGCAGCCCATTAGTCTGTTACTGAAGAAGTAAGTATTTTAAATCCAATGTTTCAAATACAGCAATTAACAAAAAGTTGTAATTATGAGTGATAAGGGGCCATCAAAAGTTAATTTTTAGAGGCTACAACATCTGTTGGTTTTTGTAAAGGAGGAGTTTGAACAGCAAAAAGAAAAACGTTTTCTCATCTTACCTGCCTTGTCTCTATAACAACCACTGATGCAAGTCATATTTATTTCTACACCACCAGTGTCATATATGGAACAATTAAATGAAACTGAAAAGGTCAAAAAACATTAGAGTAGGTCCTCCACAAGATGTCTAAACCTGATAATGTCAAAGTGACTCATCTCCTTTGATGCATAACCATTATGTGCTCTTGACACTGCACAGGCTGTTAACTACTTTTTATAAATCAAAGCCTCCTTTTCTTTTTAATTCAGGTATTTTCTTAGCATCTCTGACATTTACTGGGACATCACTACAGCACTTTCAATAACATTATGATCTCGTAAGTTAAATAGCAACAGAATTCTTTCTCTGTATGTGTACTTGCATATTTAATGCTGGATTTTTATCCAGAAAGGCTTAACCTTCTTTGTTCCTTTCTAATATTAATGACGTAAAATTAACATACACAAAACTTCTGATGAACACTTGTATGATTATGTGGAAGAAGACAGCATCTACTCCTTCAGGGTGTCTGGACAAGGATTTTTGCAAAGCAAAAGGATATATAGCAAGCAGGAGAAACCATAAGGAAGAACACACAGGGACACGAGCCTAACCACCAAAGAATGAGGGTGGCAGTTTGGAGAACCAAACCTGCTCAGTCCCACTTACTGATAAGGTTATGGGGAATATGAGAGTGTTTCTTTCAGTAAAATTATCTGATGAGGACCTTGTCAAATGGGATGATAAAGAAAAAAGAGAAGCTATAAACACAATATAGAGACACAAACCTAAAGACAAACATAACAAAGACAAGAAACAAACCTCAGGAACACTCAGTGAAGGACTATCAGGAAATGATGAGCCCACCAGGAATTTGCAACAGAAAAGCATGCAAACCAGAGAGTCCAGGGTGTTGAAGCCCGGGGCATGGAACTACACCGGCTGATGAGGGCATGTGAAGGTGAAGGGAGTTGACAAGGAGCAAAGTGGGAAAGAAACAGGGTTATAGAAGGGGTCAGTTGCACATAAAAGTGGGCCAGTCAACATGTTTGTCTGACTGAGCCCTGTGCCTCGCCGTCGTGGTCAGTCCTAGCTTCTTTGGAAATCCTGTCCAGTGCAAGGACAGAGTGCTGCGAGGACTAAGCAGCACCTGCTGGTGAGACAAATATGAGAAGACAAGACATTAGGCCAGAAAGTGGAGACAAACCAAGGTGTAGTCACCCTGGGCCTGCGGTGTTAGCAACAGGAGCAAGTAAGGGTCTTGGCCACCAGCTGCTGGGAATAACATGCAGCCCAAACACCAGCTTCCGGGAGGGACAGGAGTGAGATAAGTAAAAGTCTGTTCTGTGTCCTGTGGGACTCACACAGGGCTGCTAGACTAGCTAAGATCCTTCACTCAAGAATCTTGAAAGGAAAAGAGCCACCCAGGGGACATTCCCTGTCATTCCCACTCCACATATATACAACCAAGTTGGTGGTGGCACTGCCACAACTGTCCAGGCAAGTAAACAAAACGTAACGATGAGCACTCCAAAGCAGGTACACTGAGGAACAGTGTGGGGGGTGACTGAGTGCATCCCTTAAGGAAAGCTGTTTGGAGTTCTACCTTAAAGAGAAGAGAGCTACCTGC
>JAOXXN010000446.1:84126225-84136690 GCA_026770055.1 Myrmophylax atrothorax
TATCTTGAATAAACTCTCTAAGTATAAGCCTTCTGATCAAGCCTTCTGATGTCTGCTGTGCCTGAGCTCTTCTGACCATCAGTCCACAGCGCCCCAGCTCGGGACTAAGAGGTGGCCCCAATAGAACAGCAAGTCATCTGCTGAACAAACTGCTAGCAAAGTGGGTGACTGTAAGAGAAATAGGCCCGTGGGTTTAGCCAGAGATCCAGCACTGTCCTGCTTCCCAGCAAGGGAATTACAAATCTGTAGTTACTACCTACAACTATGCATGGTAAGTATACTTCTTATTCTTTTCCAATCCAGCTACAGCTTTTTCATATATGTCTTACATACATATGTATCTATATGAACGTATATATCCACATAGATAACATTATATATACACATAAAATCATCTATCTGTATATGGAGACTATTTCAGATTGTTTGCACATCAGAGCTAATGCATAATATGAAACTTATCAACTGTATTTCATTCAAGCAAAACCATTTTTCTTCCATAACTTCTAAAATTTACTATTAACAGATAACCAGGCAAAGTTTAAGATTCTGCTCTGGGGGTGTCTGCACCGGAAACACGTGGAGCTATTGAAGTGGGTCCAGAGGAAGGTCATGAAGATGATCAGAGGGCTGGAGCACCTCTCCTACGAAGACATGCTGACACAGTTTGGATTTTTCAGCCCAGAAAAGAGAAAGCTCCATGGAGAACTTTTCGTGGCCTTTCAGTACTGAAAGGAAGCTTATAAGTTGGGGACAGGATTTTTAGCAGGGTCTGATGTGATAGCATGAGGGGTAGTGGTCAGTTTAGAATAGATGTAAGACTTTTTTACAATGATGGTGGTGAAACACTGGAACAGCTTGCCAGCAGAAGCTGTGGATGCCCCATCCCTGGAAACATGCAAGGTCAGCTTGCACAGGGATCCAAAAAATCTGACCTAGTTGAAGATGTCCCTGCTTATTGCAGGGGAGATTGAACTAGGTGACCTTTAAAGGTCACTTCCAACCCAAAGTATTTTATTATCTTAGCTTTAAGCCCATTCTCTTCTTTTGGTGTTATGAAGGCTCTTGGATATTTAAGGTATGAGTTATTTTTTGAATGAACTGGAAAACATTTCCAAAAAGTTCTTGCAAAGTTGTTCTTCGATTTGGAATTTGCTTTTCTTCTTGGTTCATCAGTGTGAATGTGGTGAACTCAAGGCAATGCTACTTTGATATCCATCTTGAATCCACAGGGATGACGAAGGTGAAGACTACAGGTCTGATTTTACTCTTGTATTTGTATGGGCAAAGGTATGTTTGGATAGTAAATATTCATCTAGAAATTAATGTTCATTTAATAACATGGTTAGTTTTACCCCATGTCTGAATAAGGATACAACATATTTGAACAGGCAAATTTGTGTTCATTTGGGAAGACATTCAGCTAAACTCATTATTCCAAAAATGCAGCAAGCAATTGCACTTACCATATGACAGCTACACTGAAATATTTTGTCCTACAGCTCCGATTTATCTTTGAGACCAGACTTACATTTTAAAACACCTATGAAGAGTCTTTTTTTTGTACAATGTCTTTAGTGTTATTAAAAAAAAAGCTATGCTTGAATGTCGCTAAACCTGAACTGTCATCAGCAAAAAAAATTAAAATACCCAAATAAACAAAAAATTTGAAAGCAATTAGTGGGTCTATATAGCAATTTGGAGATATGCATCAGATGCAAAATCACAAGATTGGTTTGGCACAAGACCTTATATAAAACAGCAATGACCTGGCATCCTGCTTAACATGCTCAAGAAGCAAGTTCAGACTATCCATCCTGAGCTAGGATGTATTATTTCCCATAACTGCCAGTTAACAGCTAATTTCAACAATAATAGCAACACTTAGGAGCAGAAGCATAGAGCATACATAGTTTTTTGGTGGTTGGGGTGTAATGGGTGTGGGATGTTCATGTATACAAAAGAACTTACCTGTTACAATCATCACTGTCACATGTTGACACAAATGTACTATCAATTTCAGCCTACACTGATAAACTGCTGTTCTTAGAAATTTTAAGACAAAACATCTACGTTCAGAGAGCAGTTTGCCTTCTATCAATTTTTTAATGCAATTTGATAAAGAATAATGCCTCCTGGTTCTATTTCTTTTTTTCTTTAACCTGAGACTGTATAAAGCATTTCATTTCCAAAGCTAATTGAGCATGAATCAGACTCTAAATGTTCATTCATCTTTACAGTCAAATTTAGAGATCTTACTCAGTGTTCACAGTTTCTCTAAAAACCCAAGCCCTAACATAGCTAGAGTCCAAACAAGTCAAGACTTCTGCTAAAGTATTCTTTTAGCAGTGACTATCAACATATATGCATAAAAAAAAAAGTGCTGATTTATTGGAAAATACAGCACACAAGTCTTTACCTGCAGCTCTGTAAAGTATTTTAGGTTCAAAAAATATGCATGGATTTTTGTCCTCTATGCATGACAGCAGCAATCCTTTGGCCTGAAGAGGACTCCGTGGAATAACAACCTGTAAAAATATTTTTATATAGTTTATTTAAATTGCAATTCTGCTAGAAACTTCCTTAACAATATTTAAAACTAAGCAATTATTTGCTTTAAATAAATCTATGTACAGATTGAGCAGTTCTTATGAAGTGACTTAGTAATGTAGCACTGATGTTAAGACATATTCCAAATTTTGAATTCTATTTTGTTCATTGATGACGCTTTCATAGTTCCTTCTATATCAGATAAGGTAGAACCAACATCTTAACCGTAACATCTGAGGTAAAAGGAACAGAAGAAATTCAATCAGATTAAAAAACCCATAAAACATATATAATATGATATATATTTTTATATATATTTTTATCTATATAATAGATAGACGTATCACAAAAGAATTCAGCTACGTGATCTTCAGTTGCTTGTGTAAAGATTCATCAGAACAGACCTAGAAAATATTCAGACTTAGTCCAGTAATTTTTGAAGACTAAAAAAGGAAATAGCTATTTAAAGCTGACTTTCTTTGTTTATGGTGGAAGCCAAAAATTTGTTTATTTTGGAAATGAACAAACATCAATATATACCTTAAACTATTATCAAGCAAAGAAAACTAAGCAAGGCATCCAGATGTAATCTGAATGCTTGGAAGAAAAAAACTATCATTTATTTGCCAACAGAAGAGTTAATTTTGGATGATCTAAGAGAATGTTAATTAAGAAAAGAAAATCAGTAAATTAACACAGTCAAAATGAAAATAGAATCCCAGAGCTCAACTCCATTAAACCAGAAGAACCAACTAACTTACATCCCAGAGCACTCAAAGAGCTGGCACATGCAGCACGAAGTCTAACAGCAAACATTTTATAGCTGCGAAGTCAGAAGTGGTCCCCTCTGACTAAAAACATTAGCTGTAGCACTTGTGTAAAAAAAAAAAAATCCATGTTAACTACAGTCATGGTAACTTACTGCCTCCATGAGTTCCTAAGGCTTCAAAATGTTTTGAGAGTAATAACATTTATTTATATAAAAGTAACAGAAAAGAATCAAAACAAAACCTAAATCTTCTATTACATCAAATGAACTTGGTAAGTGGTTTTCTAAACAAGGCAGAAGCAGTCTAATAATATTTCACCACAGTATTTAGTAACAGACACGTGGGAAATTACCCGTGGATGTTACTAGTACAGCTCCTTAGGCATCATTTTTAGGACAGACTTTATTTACCTGATTCATTTATGATGTTAAGTCAGAACACGGGAATGAAAACTATTCCAAAGTTGGGAATCACTATCACTACAGAACATGATACCAAAAAAGCCAGTTCACATTGAGGACATGACTGACAAAAGCAAACTGAAAAAGTCATACTGAAAAGTCACATTTAAAGAACTACATTTTTGTTATAAATTTAGAACTCAGCAGTAGAAATTCAGACCTGAATTTATTATCTGCTCAAGGGATGACTAGGACACTATGCAGTACAGTCCTAAAAAAACCACAACAATATAGCCAAGGAACTGTTGGTGCTATTGCAAAATCACTGCTAGAAACTCAACTAGAGTACTTTATGACTCTATCTTTGAAAAGAAAATGAATGAAACAGATGTCAAAAGAACTCCAGAAATTGTTAACATTTCTTTGATAGTTCAATTCATTTAGTCTAACAAAACAAAGACTAAAAAGAATACAACTGTTTTAGTACATGAAAGGTAAGGTGAAGGACAGATAAGTTAAATACACAAGTTAGTCAGGAACACATTTAGGCTGGAAATGAAAAGAAAGCTTCTAGCCATGACAGCAAATATTCTTACAATGGAATGCAGAGAATCTGCATGTCTTCCATCCACTAAGATGTACATCCTCACAACTGCAGACAAAAGATACAACCATTCAGTAGTGTCCTGTCACCTCAACAAGCCTTGTCTTAAGTACCAACGGCTGCAGTCCTGCCCCTGAATAGCCAAAGTTGTACAAATCCCCTTTCGCTTGGGAAATCCAAACCTCACCTGGCACTTAAAAAACACAAAATAAAAGGTCAAAAATCTTCCACAGAGTTTAAAATAAAAGGTCACTTTTGAAGACCACTCTCCCCAAAGATCAGATTCTACCCTTCTTGGCTTGTAAGACATTGCCTTTCCTTCTGTGATACGGAGAAAATATATGTAAGTATGAGACATTTGAAAATGCATTTGAACCACAAGTTCATTTGCACTTCTCGATTTCCATGCTAAGGGATAGGTTTCAGTTCATTAAAACATACCTGCAATCTTGAAATATTATGAACTGCATTAACAAACACCTTGGTAAAAAATATTACGGGAACAACATGGTTTGCACAACACAACAATATTCAAAAGATGAATTCTAATATACTTCTCTGTGCACCAGAAATCAGTATATTGTTTCATCAGTTCCACCAAGTTAACGTGCCCTTTCCCTTTAACTGAAATGGCAGCTCTTAGTGGTAGCAACCTATCTTAGCACTTTACCCAAGGAAAAAACCAACAAAAAAGATCCGAGGCCGGAGCAAAGCAACTATATTACATAGCATGACTAAGTAAAATTTTTACTTACTAAGCTGGTATGAATTAGAGCTTTATTCATCTCAGTGGACCACTAAACTTCAGCACTTGGTTCAGTATATAGAAATTTGAGATTGATCAGCAAGATCAGCAGAAATTAGCTAGACCTGGCATCAGTATTTTAATCATGTAAGTTATCTTCTGCTTTCATATGATAATAAACTACTTTAGTTTTTAAACAAGCTCAAGAAACCATTTGATTCAATTACCTGGCAAAAGAACTCGTAGACTGCTTTTTTTCTGTATCAGGAAAAACTTTCAAATTCAGAATAGGAACACCTCAAATATCATGAAGAACACCCAGAGATAAAAATGTATCCCATTCCTCAAATATCATGAACTAAAATGTGAATAATACAAGGAGTTTTATTTAAGTAAAGAGAAAAAAGAAGGCAAAATAGCTATGGCCTCCCTGTAGATGAGTAATATCTGCAGAATCATACAGTTTAAACAAGAGGTAAACAATCAACATGTGTTTTAGCATGCAAATATCAGTTCTGCTTAAGTCGTCCACGTTAATCAGCTATGAGTCATTGCTCAATGCTCTGGATGTCAGCTAACTCAGCAATACAAGTTTATAGACAAAAATTTACTCAGAAAAAAATGGAGAGCTGGCAAAAGGGCTCTCTTAATCTGAGATAATTACATCCTGCAGCTGCCTCTGCTCTAAGCACTAGGAACCTTAGCTTCAAGGGATGCCACCATCTCATGCAGAAAGCTTGCCTAAAGTTATCACTCAGAGAATCACCAAGCAGCTGAGGTTGGCGGGAACCCCTAGAGATCATCTGGTCCAACACCCTTGCTCAAGCAAAGCCATCCAGTTGCCTGGGACCATGTGCAGGCAACTTCTGACTGCCTCCAAGAATGGAGACTCCACAATCTCTCTGGGGAGGCTGTGCCAAGCGCTTCCTCATGTTCAGACAGAACCTCTTGTGTTTCAGTTTGTGTCCACTGCCTGGAACTGTCATTTATATAAATTAATTCAGTTATACACTTGACAGATACAGAAAGGGGGAAAAAAAAAGAAAGTACTACTTATTAGTGTCAAGTTTTCAGGTTCAGTACAATACTGGACACAGAACAATGTAAAATGTATATTTTTAGTGCGATAAGCAGGCAAATACAAGATGCTATGTCCACTAAAGATTCCTTCAAAAATGGCTATAAATTCTCAAACATTTAATACAGTCTATATTTTGTAACTTGAAAACTTCTGATAGTTCTTACTTAACATATTCAGATATTTTGCTGTGGACTGACATCCATTCTTCCCCTGCCTGCAGCCAGACTCACTGTTAGTCAGGTCCATTACAAAGCAAGCACAGTTAATTTTTATTTAATAAAAGTTACTGTACCTTTATTCCTGGACAGTGAGCAAAAAAGGCTTCTGGACTTTGAGAGTGATATAGTGCACCATGACCCACACAGCCCCAGGGTGCTCTGATGGTGAGGTTTCCACAATTAAACAGATCTCCAGAGCGGTAACGGTATTTTGCTGCTTCATTAACAATCTGGGAAGATTTATATACAAAAGAGCATTCAGTCCAATACCTTTAGTTATGTATCATTAAGCCACTTCAATATATGGGATGTAACTACATCATCTGTGCCATGCATGGGATACACAGGACCAAATTAGAAGCAAAGGAATACTGTAAGCCAGTGCAAAGATGAACATTTTGCAAGGCAAGTGAAACAGTATTTTATTGTGTCCCAGTTAGATTCCTAAGCCTCAGGGGTAGCCTTATAACCCAGTTGTTTCCTCTTTGCATACTGTCAATCAGCCCAGTTCAAATCTGTAGTTTGTCCTGTGGACACATGGCCAGCTGCAGCTGCATGCAGAAATGAGAGATTGTGTTGGGAAGACACAGCTCATGAATTTAAGGCTGCTGAAGCCAATACAGCCACAACACCAAAAATTAAAACAAACAGAGAGGCATTTGCTTCAAACGACATCTTAAATTTCCATTACTTATTAAGCCTTCAAACTGGCCTTTGTACAGTTTACTGTTTACAACACAGTACTGGTACTGTTTGCAGTCTACTCTTGTTTACTTAGAGCATGCATAAATATTAGTAATACAGCTGTGGACATATTTGCAAAAATTACATATTCCAACCAAGTATTAATGCTAACAGAAGAGTAAATTAAACAGTCACAAGATTTCTTTTAACCTCTCCCAATTTTATTTATACTAACCTGATCAAATGCTGGAAAAATGTAATCTGCAAACTGAATTTCTGCAATGGCTGTAGCACCTGCAACAGCAACTCCAATACCAAAGCCAACGATTCCTTGTTCACACAAAGGGGTGTTGAAAACTCTATCTTTACCTATGTATTAAAAAAAAAAGATAAAAAACCCCAATACACAATTCCTGTAATACATCAGCAATAAGTGGAAAATATTGTCCCAGAAATATTTTACTTATAACCAAGTCACCTACAATTAAGCATACGGCTCTTTAAACAGGCTTTTTTATGTATAGGAACAGTAACAATCCATTACAGTTACAGATACTTTCCCTCTACTTGTAACAGCTCAGAGGATGAGAAGGAGAAACTAAATGAAAGATAAGAACAGCTTTTGTAACTTACAATGTTCTTAACATTTCAAGGAAAATAATTTGTTCTGATGTAAATACACTTAAGCATGCATAGTCTTTAAGGTTACATGGGGGCAAAGAAGATTTACAAAGGAGAATACTCACAAGCATTTTAAAACGCTTACAATAAAGATAAGTGCTGTTTCCTCCATTTTTTGCAGGCAGGCAAACCTAACTGTCCCTACTCAAAGGCACGCAGTTCTACAAGAGTCTTTATGAAAGCATACGGCCTCTTGCCCACACTCCTCATCAGCAGTGCCCATTCTCACCAGTCTTCTCTCACAAGGCAAGGCCACATTTAAAGAAATTGCTTTGTCTCCAAGGCAAGAGAAAAATAATGCTGTTCCTGCTACAAACTCAAAATACTTGATTTTGTATCTTCCGTGGGGGAGTGCAAAAGGTTATTTTAGCCCTGACATATCTGTGTGCCACAGTAATTTCAGGCCCCAAATATGCATAAATCTAATAGATGGTTGAAGACAAAACTGTTCAGTTCATGAAATTAAAAAAGGAGTGGGAGGGAGATGAAACACCACTACAATATCTTCTAAGACATATTTACAATATTTGCCAGCAGTACTTTCCTGCCAAGGGAGTACAACAGCAGAATCCTGGTACGGTACTAAATCTTCCCTTTGAGAAATAGGCAGCAGGTTTCTATAAGAAGTCCATCATGCATAAAAATGCCAAGACTTCAAACTGGATGGAAAAAATGTGCAGAGTGCACACCACTGGCTACAAAATAAATTAAACAATAACTGAATAACCATGAAACAACTAAGCAAAAAAACCAAGAGTAGTAAATGGGAAAGTTGTTACTATAAAGATCCCTAATTTCAATAGCTGTAAGTTAAACTAGAAAAAGGAAAGTTAACATAAGTTTTCAGAAAGGGATGATTAGGGAAAAAACATTGCTCAAGGCTGTATTTCTAATATACTACAGGGAGGCAAGTTTTACAAATATTTAAAGTGCCTATCTTTCATTTTCACATATCAACCCACACAGCATTGTCACTCCTTGTACCCTGACCATGTGCTTTATCTGGTGTTTTGAGCTTCCTACTTCAACAGTTGATTTGGTTTGGGGTTTTAGCTTGTTTATTTAATATATATAACATATACACACACATACATAAATATAATATATACATACACATACATAAAATATATTATATATATATATATGAATACATTTTTTACTCTCCCTTCTGCTTTCCTTTCTTTTCCCCTCCACCAGGAACAAGACTAAGACACAATTCATTTAAAGCAAGTAAAAGAAAATTTCATTGAATGATACTACAATGTTGGTGGTGTCAGTGGTTCCAACACCAAGCACAACGAGCTACCACAATTGCAAGACACTCCATGACTTTTCATACAAAATAATGGAAACAAAGAGAATGAAAGACTATTTTTTCACACTGTGTAAGTTGTTCCCATTTCTGAGATTGCTGTAACCTCAGTTCCTATATAGCTTCCTCTGGTGCCCTCTCTCCACTGACGGGCATCATGGTCAAACAAAGAGGAACACAGAACCCCTATGAAAACATGTACCTGCACAAGACCTTACTACCAACTGAAAAGGTGGGGAAGACCTCCTTTAGATACAACCACAAGAGCTGTCCCTGTACTCATATCCATCTGTAACACTATAAACACTTGGCAGGAATCTTCCCTCTTTTTTATTTATTTAGTGTACCATGAATTACACATCCTGTTTCCATTCTCTTTCACTGATGCATTTAAACTTTAATTTAAAACAAACCTCACTTTAAAAATGTATTAACATTACAAAGACATATGGTAACGTTGGTAATTTTCTTTTCTACTTTCTACTTTCCTACTTCTTAAAGTCCATTGGCAGATCACTATATTTCACTTCACTTGCTTACAGGATATTTTGATATAAAACTTACAGCTTACCTAATCTTATTCTTTATTAACAGATCTTTTCAGATTACACTGAAATAGCCTAATACATAGGTTCCATAAATAACTGAAATGTATTTGAACAATCCTGTAAAACGAGCTTTTAAATAATAATTGATACAACCTTGAAAATTAATTTTTAATAACAATTTGGGGTAGGTGAATGAATTTAAAAGCGTGTTAGCTCTACCACACCGGCACGTCATTCTGTAATTCAAAATATAAAATACATCCTACTAAAACTGCTGAAATACCATTGAGATATTAAATTAGAGGCAACATGCTGCTATCAGTGGAGTATGATGGAGAAAATGAAGTGAAAATCAATAGAGCAAAAGTGAAATGTAACATGACAGCTGTAACGTGATCAGCTTGAAGCACCTAATTTGGACTTTCAGGACTAAAGGCACAATTCTGAAGCACCAAGGCTTAAAACAGCAAAGATTGAACTTAGGGAATTCAGTAAATGAGATTTATTACTTAGGAATGGTTTTGACTGTACCATTAAACCTGTAATACTGATCCCTTAAAAGCAAATCCTAAGGAACTTCACTATTCATCAGATGGGCAACCAAGCTTGGGTAGAATTTTCTTTATAAAAGAAAGGTAGGATTTTCTTTATCAAATCTAGCCTTTTAAGACAAAAAGATATACACATCATTAGCATTAAATAAATTAAATTCATTTCCCTGAATATTAAAATTGTATGGCATAGCTTTAACCTCCTATTTTGATGGATACAGTATGAAAAACATTAGTAAAAACTAACAGGAAATATTTCAACTTGTAACATTTAAATGCTTTAAGCCTATGTATTTTTATCTATTTTATTTCACTTTTTT
>JAOXXN010000446.1:84136790-84147938 GCA_026770055.1 Myrmophylax atrothorax
TCACTTTTTTTATTTTTCACTTTTTCAAAATGTGAAAAGGAAGTACATTTTGATAAACAGCCATTCACATCATCCTTTGCTAACCAGCTGAGTCAGACTTCAGCTGAAAGCACACAAATAACCCAGACACACTTTGTCTCCAGATTTCATTTCCTTACCAATGAAAAAACATTTCCTAAAACGTACTCTTCTCCTATGATTTGTGTCAGCCACACAGCTCAAAACAAGCTAATACAAACTCTGCAAGCTCACCTGTCACTCCAGGTGAAAGCAGTACCTCTACATTATCTGATGACAGGTGCATCAGCCCCCAGAGAAAGACATTACGCTGGTGCCCATTTCAATTAACATGCCTGGCTTTATAAACATCCCTTGTTTAAGCCATCTGAACAGGTCAGTGCCCTTTGCCAAGCAGTGAAGGAAGCAATATGGCAAACAGTTATGGTTGTGCAGAAAAAAAAAAAGAAAAAAAGGATGATTCTTCTCATCTCTCCATCCCAATAACTCAGGAGTAAGACTAGATGCACGTTAAGGAAGTGAACAATTCCCTAAGGCAAATCTGAAATTATCAAACTAAATAAAGAAGCAATATTTGATTCGATTTTTAAACAATTATTTCATCCTGCCCAGATCTATTTTTACTTTCATTAAAAAAAATTGATCTTTGTGATTTTCAGAACAAAGAGTACCCCACAAATGTTCAAGTTACCACTGACCCTCTGTCTAAGAGACAACAGCTTCAGGGCAGTCTTTAAGACATCTTCTTGTCTGCCAAGAATAAAGAGTTTCATAGCAACCTAACAGAACATGTTTACAGACATACATAGTCAATTATTGTGCATTAATGCTTTGGCCTGCTGCATCTTTTTGTTCCAAGACATCAGGAAAAAAGTATTTCAGATTTCAGTATCTGCAACAAGTCATGTTCCTGTCTTAATTTAACTTCAAAAATGAGATATTCAAACAATATCAAATCTCTTAAAATGCTAACACACCACCCAATGCCCCAACTCTGAGTAATTTCGTATCGTTCTGCAGGAGTCCACACTAGACCATTTGAGTGGTTTAAGGAGTACTGATGGTGATTTAGTCAAAGGAGAGTTCTGTTTTGTTTTTAAGATACTTCTACATCACTGGTGTTAAAAAAAAGGCATAGCAAATTATGTCAGTGTACTAAGTAATATTAACAATATACCTGGAGAGCATTTTATTTGTCCCCATGATCTCACTGACTTCCATTTAAAACATCCATTAGAAATCAAATAGAAAAGTCTAAGCAGCTAATTCTGTCCTCAGTGTGGGTGCACGTGCAGAAATGACTGGGAAAAAAAGGAAGCCCCAGCAGATTAGCTTCTTTGCTACTCACCGGGGACTGCCTGCAGAAAATGCAAACAGAAATTACCGATTTCAAATCAGTCCTGCCTTTAAAGACCTTTTCTAACCCTAGAATATCTAGGATTTTTCACAGATGTACATCTACATAAGCCTACTAATTGTATTTCTTAATATAATTAAGATAGTTGATCCAGGAGTCGATCCCATCATTCTTTTTAAGACCCATTTTACAACTGGTCACATTTTTTATCTTCCATTTCTCTGATATGTGAGAGGACAGGCACAACAGCAAGTAGTTTGGTAATTTTACACTCAGCTCTTTTAGAGCTCCTGGGTGAAAAAAATAGTTCTAGTAATTTCTTATAAATTTTAATAATTTTGGTTTACTGATATCCTAGCTACAGTTCTTAAGCTTTAAAAAAAAAAAAAGGTGTGAATTGGACCATATTCCTCTGCAGGCAATACCAGTAAAATACGGAAAATTCCAACCTACTTGTCCAAAGCAGGGCCTCAGCTTCACAGACACAGAGATGGTGTACCTCTCAATGTTGAATCCTTGCACTCTAAAATGCCATGTTATTTAAAAAGCTGATTTTTCCAGAGCTATCCACATTAGAATACATTATTTCACCCACCTAACAGATGAAAAGCAATTATACGAAATAAAAAAGTAGCATATGCAAGTAGCTTATAACTTCTTAAGATTACTTTTATCTATTGTCCATAGAATAATACAATTTACAGAACTGAGCTACATTCCTCTCCTCTTCTTCCCCAAATTTTGATTATCTGTATCCTGCAAGAGCCAAGAACACTTGTGTGTGCCCAGACATTCACAGCAGGGTTCAAGGACCCAGCCATGCCTTTGGCCCAGCTCTGGCAACGACACGGCTGAATGCCCAGGTCTCAGCCCCCCATCAAGCCAATGTAACATCTCAAGTCAAAGTGCAGTGAGTTGGGTCTGCTACAGGAGAAACACATAAATCCACACACAGACAGATCCCTGCATATGCACAGCCTGTGCCTTCAAAAGAATTTCAACATCAAATTTTTACTACTGAGCAACTGATCACACGGCATTCCCATTACTTTTCCATAAATATTCCAGAAAGTCACATTAACACAGTAAGATACAGGAGTTAGTAAAAAAATGTACTGCAGAAAATTTGAGCAACTGACAACAGGGTCAGAAAACAGATTTACATGAACTAAATTAAATTACCTTCTTCCTATTCTGGTGCTGCAAAATTCACTATCACATTCTACTCTGCAACAAAGCAGATGACTTATTGTAGACAGAAGTTTTAAGGGTCAAATGACAGATAAGTCTTTCTTATTCAGTTTCACTTGTTTACAGGAGTCTTAATTATGCTTTATTTGGGAGAAAAAAGATCTCACAAAAAAATTATCCTTCTGAAGCACCAATCACCACAGTGTTGCCCAAAGTAAGGGTCACCTGTTCTGCACAACAACTGATAAGAACGGGAAATTCCTCACAGCTTTATCATATACGCCATCGACATAACCAATACTCCTGAAGAGGAGCTCAAGTAAAATAGAACTTAAGAACAGCTGGAGGGTTGGTTTTCCTTTCAAGTCTCCTCCAGTTATTAATTCCAAGGCAATTACACTTTTGAAGAAACACTAATGTTTGAACTAGCAGTTCTAGCTCAAAGTGTTCTCAACAAGTCATTACTCTTACTTAAGACAAGGAGAGGAGGTGAAAGTGTAGTTGTGATCTAATGAGCTCTTGGAAGCAAAATGAATAGTCTTGAGTAAGAGAATGACTTGCTGAGAACACTTTGAGCTAGAACTGCTAGTTCAAACATTCATGCAGGTTG
This sequence comes from Myrmophylax atrothorax, assembly GCA_026770055.1. Taxonomy (NCBI): domain Eukaryota; kingdom Metazoa; phylum Chordata; class Aves; order Passeriformes; family Thamnophilidae; genus Myrmophylax; species Myrmophylax atrothorax. Next base: position 84,139,967 of record JAOXXN010000446.1, read on the forward strand.
CCCACACCACACTGAATTCATCATCATCATCATCTGGCTCACATACCTAGTTGTAGCCTGAATAAAAAAGTGTGATGCCTATCTGTACAAGGGATTCAAGTGTTCCTCCACTGATGACTAATAACATTCCTTGCTCAGCCACAAAAAAATTTTGCTGTGTGAGAGGCACACTAGCAAAAAAGCATAAATGACTATGAAGTTTGACATGAGAAGCTCTACCAGATGACAGAATGCTTACTTGCAAAAATACGCCCTAAAACTGACATCTACCAAACATTTACATGTGGGTATAACCAAAGAACAGTATGTCAGCTTAAATAAAGAAGTTCCATGCATTTTCACACTATCTGCAACATCACATAACAAAGAGATCCAACAGGAAACACGGAACAGTTACCAAAGCTAAGTATTACAACATGTTAATGAAAATTCTGCTGTAATAAACTGAGTACACTATCTGGATGACAAATTAGGGAATAAGTAAAACTGTCAAATACAAGTTACCCTCTCTCATATTCCTCAGAATCAGTAGTGTAATACTACTTTCTAGTAAATGTGAAAGCATGCTAGATCTTGAATTGTGAAGCAACTATTCTCAACACAAGAGCAAGGATTTCATACTGCTCAAGAACTACTCAGGAGCAAAGTGCAGAATGACCAGTAATCTGCAGTAATGAAAACCATCTTAAGAATCTCATTTGCAACCATGCCTGACCCACATGCAAAGCATGTGCATGAGAAAAAAATCAATAAATTGATCTATACTCGGTGTTTCCATGTAAATGTGAACACTCCTTACCAGGTTTTAAGAATTCAATGTTTTTACAAATTAAAAAGATGGGAGATCTTTTATAATAAATGATTAGCATGTTATGGCAGCCTGGTCACTGGAAGATGGCTCTGAATCAAGTTAGAAGGCTCTGCTCTTCAAAGTGCTTTTGCTGCAAATCTGCTTACACAATTGACCTGACTTGGACACTAGTCCTAGCCTTTTTCACCTTTTTAGGCTTCAAGCAAATTACTTGCAAGAAAACTCCTTTAAAGTTTACTCCCTGTAATAAAGTCTTCAGCATTTTCTTACACTGAAATTATCACACTCTTATCACCAAATTCAGAAGTAGAAAAAACAGTGGACATACTAAATTAGTCCCACTTGATGAGTGAGATAAATGAACATACAAATGTATACATTTGCATGTGAATGATCACAGGACTAGCCAACCACTTGATTCCATCTAAGGAATACCAAAGGCATAAAGACAGACATCTAAAACAAGGTACACAAAATGTCCTTGCAGACCTGGTATTAATACAGGCAAAGACTAGTTATGCTCATCAATTTCACCTTGCATCTTTAATGTGTGAAGTTTCATCCTCCTTGACATGATACTATCAAAATATTATTTTTATATGTTTCAGTGCAAGTATTTTCTGAAGTGGAAAATTCCATTTTTATGAAACTCAGCAGCACACACTTTTTTGCCCAGCAATGTATCTTGAAATACCTTAAAAATGTGTTAGAACAACTTTCTTAAGCTCTGTACTGAGTATCAAGTTCTATATTAAAAAGTATATTCCTTATCTTTCCCTCAAACAGGTTTACAGCATATGAAAAGCAACATAACAAAAATAATAAGTCCCAAACAAATAAAATACTGCTTTCACACCAAACACACTAACAATTAAAAAAATAAAAACTAAACTAAAATAAAAGCTATTTAGCTCTGACATAGACTGATTTATATCATTATCCCACAGATACTAACAATGTAAAAATATGTATTACATTTTAGCAAGTTCTTAAATAGCTTTTCTTTCTAACTGTAAATCTTAAAAAAAAGAATTGGCTATTTAAGATGAAAATGAACAAAATGTACTATTGTGTAATGAGTCTGGAACACATTCTCCAGATGTTACTGTTCAAGGACATTTACAAAAATCAGAACAAAATCCACGTCTTGCCAAACTGCTCTGGAAGAAGTAGGCAAGCAAGCTGCAGAATTCTCCACTTAAATCCATCCGCAAAAAACAAGGATAACCAAATCCTGGACTACTTAGGTTTTACTCAATCTATACACAACTAGTCATTTTTAACTCCGCATAAAATGTTCCACCTTCAGTTTAAGTTCACCATGTCAAAAATCCTGAAGTACTTTCTCCTACCACACGCAATGTGGTAGGAAAGACCAGCACATATGTAAAAGAAGCACCGTGCTTCACCAACAAGCTTGCAGTTTGCTTCTGAAGCTTCAAGATAACATTTTCTATCTACCTGTTTATACACCAAATTCCTGACACCTATGCTACTTTAGGCTGAATTTTTCCTCCTCTCTGTAACAGTATATTATGTTCTAAAAGAATGTAAGACACCATGATTATTGATTAAAAAACTCAGATAAAACCCAGAGTGTCTTCCCACCAGTTGAATTAATATCCAACCACCAATAGCTTCCAGGAGGCAGAACACACTACCGTAATATACTACATTACAGTCAATCTAAATTGTGTTCTTGTACTTCCTGCCTTTGCACTGCAGCATTTGGCACCACAAGAACAATCTGAACAACCCAGAATCTCCACTGACAGATCTCTGCTTCTTCACCAGTAGCATGCAGTGGAGTCTAGACAATAAACGATTTCCTGAAACCATTAGCAAAAAATATTTACAATATAAATGGATTTTTGAGGCAAACTATCAGAATTTTCTGTAAATAACCCCTACACTATACCTACCTCTATTAGCTCAGCTTCAGAAGGTGCTCCCATTATTTCATGCTAGTAAGAGCCATCAGGATGTTTAGCAATTTTTACAAGCACATCCAAACTTTAGCCAAGAAGCTTTACCAAATACCATAACAACCTAGGGACAACTCTTATCTCCTCACCCATGTTTTCCCTCATGGGCTTTACACCTAAAACACAGAACTTGCCTTCAGGAGTTTTCAACAGTTCAAGCTCATAGAATAATATGCTCAAGTAAATACTTATCTTCAAAGAATGACTACCATTATTCTAGAAAGGCTGGTGTCCCTTGGGCACAGCTACGTACAGCCATCTCCTGGACAAATAAACTAAAACTCCTGAATTATTTTACTAGACTATAAACAAACAATTTATTTACTGAGAATGAAGTGTTCTCTGAAAACACACAGGAGTTCCACCGTAGACACAGGTCTACAGAATAACAACCAGGGATTACAGTGGATTAGACATTGTAAATAAACATTGTTGCTGCAAGACAAACTAGCATCATCATGAGATGTAACAATAGAGAGCTGTAAGCGACCAGGTTCCACCCGGTAATTCACAACAAAGTATCCAGTTTTGGATGGCCTATATCCTCTAGTGGCAGTAACCAGAGTTCAGAGGACACTGATAAATAAGGAAAAGCTTCAAACCCTAAGAATAACCCTGCACTGGGACCATGTGTGCACGAAAGCCAGAGAATCTCCATCACTGAAGGCTAAAATCAGCCTTTGCCAGCTGATCTGCCCCAGAACATACTCTGTGCTTCAGAGATCAAATTCTGTAAGGCAGGCGGAAAGGAAAACAAAACGAATATGGAAGTGATAAATAAAATCATTTTTAAAGCATCCAGCTAATTGCTAGTGTAGCTAGGTCATCCTGACATAAGGATGTTATTTTCTCGCTACAACTGTGGTTTCATATGTAGTTCAGTCATTTGCTTTTTGATGTGTTTGAAATTTTCCAGAGGGGAAATTTTTGATTCAATTCCCCCCATCCTCACAAGATTCAATACAAGTGTTATTTCTACTCTTCATTTTACTTTTTGTTCTGTGATTTTCCAATTTGCAAGAAAATACCCTGGACTGACTAAACAGACAGAAATTACTGTTCATAATCTGTTCCCTGTCTATTTCACACTTTCTTTTTCAATACAGTTTGAAAGAAAAAAATCCTGCCAACTTTATCTGCACTTCTAGCTGCATCAAAATAATAAAGCATAGGAAGGATTATTTATAAAACAATCCTATATGCTTGGAAATATTTAGGGGAAAAAAGATACCTAAATTTCAGGTTACATGTGCACCCTTTCCACTCTACATGAGGAAATTTATTTCAGCTATGAAAAATGAGGAAGGAGGAAAAATACTGAAGCTGCATATTCTTCATTTACTACTGTCTGCATGTATTAATGTCTCTAGCCATGCATGCAACTCAGAAATACCTGAAAGGAAATGATCTGAAACTGATTTTGGTTTATTCTACGTATAGGAGTGACACACAGTTGTTCTCACTGTGTTTCATTTATCAAGTGTCCAACCAGAAAGAAAGCAATTAGTGGCTGCACAGCAGTAGATTAGAAAGAATTTAGGGACTAAATCAGGCCACAAAGCGACAGCCAACAGAGTATTGCTAATAAAGGCAGCAAACATCACTCTACAACATATCAGCAATGTTACACAGAAACCTTATGAAAAGTATTGTGTTCTAATTGATTGTATATGAGGGAAGCTGCTGCAGGCAGTACATCTCTGTGTGCACTGGCAAACGAAAAGAGGGGAACAGCAATAACAGAGATCAAACAGAACACCTAAAAGGAACCATAACGAACAAAAATAAAAGCCATGAGTGAAAAACCCTCCAATCAGGTATGGGACACTAACCCAGAAAGGAAGAAACGTATCTTTCCCTTGCTCACTCTGATATCACACAAGAGGATGCCAAACAGTGACAAAATGAATCACATGAGCAAACGACAGATCTATCCCAAAACATTTCAAAATAATAACTGTTGACAAAACCATTTCTGCAGTCTCTCTGCAAAGATCAGCATTGGTACTTCAGTCAACCCTTTGTGGAGTAAGTTCAGAAATCCTGAGGGACAGCACTAAGGCCAAGTCTCTTCTACCATGGGCAAGCACTCACTTCTGATGGGGGACACCACAGTGGTATCCTCCAGGAACTGAGATAATCTTTGAAATAAAAATTACCATTCAAAGTATTCACATTCTACCTGTATTTGCAAATAGTTACAAGTGAAGTAAAAAAAATATTCAAGAAATCCTTTCTGAAAAGTAAAAAACTCATTTACACTACTCTTTCAGTCCAAAAATTCTTTTCTATAGCTCAAAAAGTTAGAAGGCAATCTATTCAGGCCTGCAAATATTGGGAATCTAATTTACATAGTCACTTAGACTCCCTTGGTGGCAAATACAAGGACATTCCATGAAAGAACTTCAGGCTGCTGTGTAATACGAGATTGAGCAGAACCTCAGTAAATTTGTAAACCTCATCTATAAAAGTGAACATATAAACACAAAAAAAAAAATCATTCTCCTCCAAAGAACTGCTGTAGGGAAAGACCTGTCACGCCCACCTTTCTTCTGTTGGATTCTTACAGTTCTGAGCAAGGACTGATCCTATTTCACATTCTCAGAATATTGAGCTTTGAAATAGTCAGAAAGCTCTTGATCCTTATCCCCACTAAGGACAGTCTTTTGACATGGCATAAGTGCACAGTAGAGACTTTCTTCAAGTGCAGGCCAGAATGGTATGAAAGACAAATTGCTACAGAGGCAAATGACTACACAGAGGCACTTCTAGATAAGGAAGCCCTCAAGCTGCAGGTGTTTGGAGGACAGCAGAGAGAGCATTCAAGGAAAGCGTTACATATGTACTTCACTTCCCCCATTCATATAATTTTAAAACTTTCATTTTTTTGGCCACAGTAGAATAGATAGATCTTCTTTCTTGGAGTTACCCAAAAAAACCTTGCCCTGGCATTCTTCTGAGTGGCATGCCTTGTCAATCACTATTTTTCCTTTCTTTCGTCTGTCTTCACTTTAGTTCACTTTCTCAATTTTTACCTTATCCTGTTTTTTCCTCCCATTCCTATACTTCCTATCATCTAATTCCTACCTCTGATTTCCTCTCTACTTCTGTCATGTGGATGATACTGATCTTTACACGCTGCAACTTTATTTCACCTTCAGGCAGAGCAATCCAAGATCATTGTCTCAAATCCATTTGCAGAACTCAAAGAAAAATGTACAGAAAGTTTATTTCAATAGCATTTTCTCTGAAAGGTAGAAATAATAAGGTACTTCCCTTTAAAAAATTAAAATTTAAAAAATGTTTGCACACATTACCTAGGCTATAAAAATACAGTAGGCAGATAACATCATGCTGCTCTAAAGACAGGACACATCTCCCGACAGCAGGACTAAAGAACAGCAGACATTCCTTATTTCAATAAAGATACTCCAGAGGTTGGAGGATGTAACCTCTGCAAAATGGTGACAACCAAAAATTTGTCAGAGGGTGATAAGGACGGAGATAAGAAATAAAACTTGAATATGCCTTCCACTGCACAAGAGGCATGAAGGGAAAAAAAGTACCCTTCTTTCTCTTCCTTTATCTGAAAGGAACACTGTACAAAAGTATTTCAGGAACTCTAATCCTTTTCAGGAGGGAGGATTATATTGCATGAGTTTTCTAAGCATTCAGTTCAATACCAAAAATCTGGAATCACATATTTCACATTTTCACATAGGATGCATAGGAACGAACATATTATCCTAAGTCATAGCTATCATGGAAAAGAAACTTCCACGTACTGCCTTCTTTACATATGATTCCTTAATTAAACATTTTCAAACAAAATTCTCTGCAGCATGTTAAAAACTCATCTGATCAAAAGGTTGGATTTATTCCCTTACAAAGGCAAGGATCTTGACTTCCTTCACTTACTAGTATAGGCCTCTAATTGTATTTATACAACATTACACTGCACACAGGCTTAATGGCTCTCCTGGAAAAAAAATGTAGCTTTTATATTTAATGACAGATTTATTCTAAAAGGAAATTTCTTCACTTTTCTGTCTCTCCAGAGAGACCTCAGTAACATTCTGGACAGCAGCCAATATCTGTATAATACTAAGTATTAATATACTAAATTCTCCCTACTGTAATATTAGGTAGACCTTCACCTCTATAAAAGTGCTTAAAAAGGAACTATCAATTTGTATCAAAATAACTACTTACAGGCATAGACTGCCACCTAGTGATTTTGATTATCTACAAGGAAAAAGAAACTGAACAAATGAAAAATCAGCCTCTCTTCCAGGATAAGAAGGAAAAATACTTTCACTTCTTTATATCATATCAACACATAGAAACAACCTCATATTATATTATTCATATTACCTATTATTATGTTGATACTAAATGCAGGGGGGGAATGGAAAAAGAAGAGTCAGTAAGTGTATATAATCTTCCCTTTACAGGTAAGATCCATGAGGCTGGTTGCTTGTCAATTCCATCTCACACTCCTCCTTATTTTACAAGGACTTTGCACAGAACAAGTGTGCCATCTAGGACTTCTTTAATCTACAACACTGATAGACAGACACACCCCTCGAAATATTGGATTCCTCCAATTTTTGCACTTTCAGTCTTTCCTGGTTCTCCTCAGCAGTGTAAATGTATTTTCAGTAGATCCTCTATTTCAGCTTTGCCACTCCCTCTTCAGTCACTGCCTGTTTTCTACAGAATTTCACTTCTAGTGAAGAAAGAAGTCAAGTTACTTGTGTCATCTTACCTGCCCTACAAAGTTGAATTATCATTTTGTAAATGAGCCCTAAATTTATTTACCTTATCTTCAGACTTTTCTTCCTGTCCAAACTTGTATTTCATATATTGCCTTCATCTGCTTATTGGCATCTCATCAGCAGCATAAAGAATTTTAATTTTTCCTGAGTATTTGGTTTGCATGGCCAGGTTTTGAAAGCACCACACCAAATGGATAACCAAGGAAGAAACTTCACTGGAAGAGCAGTGAAGGATTTAAAAGAGTCCTTTAGACTTGCCAACCAGGTGTCAATGAACTAGGTAGTTACATTCTATCCAGGTGGTCCCGTGGTGTAATGGATAGCACTCCAGACTCCAAATCCCAAGGTCCTGAGTTCCACTCTCAGTGGGGACCGTCCCCTGGCAGTTCAATGCCTCC
>JAOXXN010000446.1:84150832-84161798 GCA_026770055.1 Myrmophylax atrothorax
CATCCCATCCCGTCACATCTCGGATGCTCAGCAGGGTCAGCCCCGAGGACTTAACTGTCACTGTCCAAGCTTGCTCGGCCATGGCAAATGGACCTCAGGACTTAAATGGTGGGGCCAGTTCTGCGCACGCTGAGCCTCACCTAAACAATCCCCTGCGCAGGCTTGAAGGGCACACCCACGTGGGGAGAGCCCTGCCCAGATCTGCGTTAGCGAAGTTTGGCCATACACATACACACATTCTATCCATCAAGGACTGTGAATGTGACACTTAGACGCTTGTGCAACAACACAGGATCTTAAAGTCTTTTCCTTCCCCCATCATCTTGGAAGCCACTGAAACTCAGTTGTAGAAGACTGTCCCACAGAAATTGCTGAACTAAGTTTCTCCCAAGATTAACACAATGTATGAATTAATTTAAATCACAGATCATACAAAAAAATTTAAAAGCTACTGCAAGTTTTAAGGAAATTTCTTATCTAAAGCTTACTTAGAAAAATAAGTTTTTAATAAAAATTATAAAGTTACAGTAATTAACTATTTTTCCTCTTCCATTGAGCTAACCTCAACTGTCTGAATTATGAGATACTTTAGTACCATCTTATTTTTCATGTATTTTTGTAAACCTCCTTTTTCTGTACAGTGACAAAGGCTACTTCTAAGATTCTTCAAGACAAGGTTGTAGCATTTCTCTGAATGATTTCCCGTAAGTCTCTCAAATAAGTAAACCAATCACATTCTAGATAAAGAAAAAGCATAGCTATATCATTTCTTTATAGGTTTTCCAGTCCACGCTAGGGAAAAAACTATTTAACAAAGAGTTTAAATCCATTTTAATGTAACTCCATGATTCTTAACAGATTGGCTGAAAAAGCATCACCATGTATTGTTGCTAAGCTGTAACTGATTACAGTAATAGGGTTGCAATGATGAATATCTGGCCTAATAGTAGTTTAAAAAAAGTGAAGTTCTATAGATAAAGGTAGTTGAAGAAATAGATTACTGAAATTCTAATTCCAAGAATAATAGAAAGGAAAACAGAAGTATATTTACAAGGCTTCTCCCACACATGTTCTTCTCCCAATAAACACAGTAGGGTACAAAAGAGCAGAGATACTAAAATGAAACCGATTTCAGATTTGTAAGTTAACTTACCATATTTGTCTCTCAAGCCAACTGTACACCTGAAGACTCCACCAAAGGCCACATCTTCACCAAACACCACTGAAAATATTGACAATAGAGTAGACTAATATTACTCCAATGCATCTTCGTTTTAATGAGCATGTTTCAAAAGTTTTTATGAGACACTAACATAAGTAACACCTAACATTTCATTTCACTACAAGATTTATCTAGACCTAAGCATTTCTCATGGACAGCCTAAATATACCCAATGAAGAACTAACACTAATGAAGAATCAGTACAGTAACACTACTGTCTCAACACAACTGAATCTCAAAACAGAATTAAAGTGATCCAGTTAGGCTTTCATTAAACCACCTGTTTATTTTTCTGAAATATCCTATAATATCAGAATATTTAAAACTAAATTAATAAAATTCCAAGAACCAATTACATTCAGTCACTATAGTCATTGAAGTTAAGCCTTCTGCTTCAACTAGTAACCATTCACATTCTTCATCCACAGATTTTGATAAAATACAGTGTTTTGAAAACCATCAAATTGAAATTTTCTTCAAAATACCAATCCCAATATGAAATTTCAAATCTTCTCCAAACACAGTTGCCAGATCCCTTAGGAGTGACTTCAAAGGAACTTCTCTTCAGAAAACATTAATATCTAATAACTAGGATAGCTCTCGGTATTCAACACTACTAGCCTTGTAGTTGAGAGTTTTACCACTAAAAGTATTTGCCTTTAAAACTTGGCTTTGTAACAGCTAATCTAGGGGCTTTTTCTTTGAATTTATGGAATGTTGTCTAATTTTTCTTAAAAACAGTTTTGTTATTTATTTCACAGACATAAGTATTGCCCATTTCAATTTTTTAAGCAGGTACAATGTGCAGCAGTACCACCAATAGCATCTTGCATGAACTGTGGTCAGTTCTGGCAATTCCCAAATTCCTCAACACTCTCCATATTCTAAAAGACACAAAATAATAAGTTAACCTTCTTGCCTTTCAAGTATTATTCTTAGTAAAATAAAATAAACTTCTGATTGGAAGCACTGAAAGAGATTAACACACTTCTGACAATCAATGACCACTTAAAGAAAAATAACTTCCATAATGATGTAAAATGAAAGCAGTCATCAAGTATATGATTAAAGAATGTCCCCAGATCATTTCTCTAATTAATATTTAACAATAATTTGGGGAGGATTTTATGTACTTAAAATCTTTGTAAGGCCTTTCTGTTACCATATGGCTACTAACTTTAGAGCCAGCTGGCATAAACACACACACAAAAAAATCCCATTTAATGCTGGTATCTGCAAACTTGCATGGATTTACTAATTCAGTTCAGCCAACAAAACATATTTTCCTGGACAGATTCTAATTCTCATGAACACAAGCATGAGGATTTCCACTACTTAAACAACAGTTGCTCAATTCCCATACAACTAAAACCATATGAAGGACATGTTTTCTATTGTGAGAAGTACTAATTAGTTCAGTAAGTGCAGTGATACTGACAGCTCACATGTCTGAACTGTAGAACTCCAACATGGTCTTGCAAAGAGCTTTACAAAGATCCAGCACTGCAAAGCTGAGCAGCAAAGGCTGGAATCTTAGAGTAACTGGGTCTCTAAAGGCTGAGGATTATATATGTGTCTAGGTTCCTGCTAGACTAACAACTACTTACTTTTATATGGCTGATTCTACACAAATGGTACCAACATCTCCTCTTGCCACTAATTTGCTCTCAGTTGTCTAAGTTTAATCTAATCAAGGTGACTATAACACAGCTGTAGATTGAGAGGGAATGTATACAGGCATAATACTGGACAGACAACATGGAATTTGTCCCAACACAGATTAGACAGTTAGTCAGACTTTAGGTTGAGCAGTGGTTCAAGCAGAGCCAAAAGCTACTAAAATACTAAAAAGAAAAATGATAATTATACAAGATGATGCAGCTTTTGCAGCTGTGTTCATGACGTCTCTTTCAGATATCTGGCCATCATGATGCCTTTGTTAGGACTAGAGAAGCAAATAACCTCCTGCTATGTATACGAATTAAAAGTGAAGTAAATAGTTTTGTGCAAGCATTTAGGATAAGCCTTTTAAATCCAGCTATAATGAACCATGATCTTCAAAGTTATAGGTTGCCTAGACCAGAAAAGCCTAGCAAATCTTACACTGCCTATGCATCAGTAAAGCTCTAAATTAATTCTGGAAGGCAGGAAAGAAGAGAAGGGAATGGACACAGCTAGGACTATATAATCTCTAAAAAATTACAAGTTTTAGAGAATAGAAAGTATAAGAAATTAAAAAGTAATATTCACATTTTTAAAAACCCTTCTATTGGTGGGATTCAAGATGCCCTTTAGTACCGTTCACATCATTAATACCAGAGGCAGGTTAAATAATGTATCTTTCTGTCCCAGCTTTCAAGCGAAATACACAGAGCGAATACAGAAGACACAACTGCATCTTAGATCACATAATCCATTAGTAATCTGTCAATGCAACACATTTTTAATATTTGTTTGAGATCAAAGTGTAGAAGTAACTTATTAGAAAACTTTAAAGGCCATAAGAAATGCATTAGATATTGCACACAAACAGGCAAACCAAAACACAATTTATATAAAGTAAAACACACTAACAAGTATACGATACCTGCAGTTGGATCTTTGGCTAAAGCATTGTCCAAGGCACTTGTTATGGATTGGAAGAGATTCATCTTCTGAGTTTGCCCTGTGTGAAAGTGATCATTTAGCAATTTAATTTGGTTCAAAACACAAAGTACACAGAAAACACTGGTACCAACATGTCTAAAAACTTAATAATGAAAAACAAGACCCCTTTCAGGAGTACCCAAGATTCATTTCCTGAATAAACTTATGGGATAGATGGGATTGAGCACGGTATATTTTGCAATCCCAAGGACTGTAATTCTACTATACCACATGCAACCATTTTTTTCAAAAACTATGCTTTTAGCTAGAGCAAATGCAGCTTTGCAATGCTCAAACACCAGGAACAATGACTAACAAAACGATTTTTTCAAAGGAAGAAATCAAAGTATTATTGTTTTGTTGACTGGGATCTACTGCTAAGATTCACCAGATCTCATTAAGCTTACTTCACCATGCTTCAATTACATGTTTAAAGCTCCAGCCTTTTCTGTTTACAGACATCTATTGTTATCAGAAGTTTTCTAGACCACTGGCCTGCTCTCTGCATTGCTGTTAGAAAGTGTCAGAAGCATCAAATCCATACTTCAAAATAAGAAAACTTGGTGCTAAAGCAAAAGCATCAGACTGCTGCTGTAAAATCTTTGAGTTTTAATTGACATTGAAAGAAAACCTTCAAACCAAGAAAGGCTACTTGAGTGCCTTTCTTCATTCCAGCACTGCAGGTTAAAAACAGCTTGAATGCAAAGATGGACCAAAACAACAGCCCAGCTCCCACTGTTATGACCAACTCAAATTCTCCAAGCAAATACAATAATGCCTTAAAAGAAACTGAATGAATAAGAAATCGCCTGGCTGATTTGGTAACTTTAACCAGCAAAACTTTTAAGTCATTACTAGAAGCCACAGCCCAGGGGAATGCCACCTACCAACACACACAGCATCTTAAAATAAAAAATAAAAAAATAAGATGGTTAGGTGTAGATTCCAGACAAACGTTACAGGTGTTAAAATTCAGAAACTACATTCTGTTTACAGTAGCTACAGTACCTCTCAACAAACATTCAGCTTCCCTTCCTACTAAATTAACATTAATCTTTTTGTTTAAAAGACTCCTGTGATGCCACAGTAGAGCTGAGCTGTTGCATTCCTACCCATTCCTGTGCTTGGTTACTTCATTTCACAGAATATGATGAGCTGGAAAGGACCCACAAGGATCACAGAGTCCAACCCCTGGTCCTGCACAAGACCATGTTTCCAAGAGTCACACCATGTGTCCGAGTACTTTACATGGCCCTTTAAGAGGGAAACGTTAAAAAAAAGTTGTTATAGGAGCTCTACAAATTATATGAAAGCTAAACAAAATTAACAAATTCAAGGAAAGCTGGGGAACAGCAGCTGTTTCTCCCTCTCCCAAGTCATCCACATTGGTACTTAGGTTACCTTTTCCACAACATGCAATCCTTCCAGTATTTGATATAAATTAACACCTATTATTTAAGCAACTGTCAGAGACTCCTCACAATGATAGTTCTGACCTTCTTCTTTTGCTTATAAAATAAGCCTTCATATAAGCCATCACAGGAAATGGGGAACTAATTGTGCCCTTTAGACTTGAACTGTCAAGTTGGGAAAGCATCATCTCAACACTATTAGGATCAGTTTGGCATAATTTTATTTCACATTCATTACTTTTCACAGAATTTCAAAGTGTATTTTAACTCACAGGGAATTAGTTTTCTATTAGTAAATTGCAACAACTGGCCTGCCCCACTACAGCTCCTTCTCCATGATCTCAAGCAGGGACCTGCAGCACACAAAGTTTATTCTGTGACACCTTAGACGACTGTACCTCATCACTAACAGAAATGGCCAAGAAAACTCTCAGCCCTCTCTGTTAGTCACGACTGAATTGCAACGCCAAGATATCCAAGTAACACCCTTGGAGAGGGCTGCGACATTCATGTGAGATGAACAACTATTCGGCAGTAGCCAGGCTGCTTCCAGGTGAACGTGGCACTAAGTCATTTGCAGGGCTGTTTCTCACAAATAAAGTCAAAACAGGAACCACGTGAAACACTCAACCACGTGACCACGGGATGACCTCGACCCTTTCACCGCACATCAGTCTTTATTCATCACAGGTTCATTATCCCGCTCATGACCTAAGCATGCAATACCAGGCTCGGGATGGATGTCAGTCAGCAGGTCACTGCCGGGAGCGCTGCCGCTGGGGGAGGAGGGGCCTGGAAGGCCGTGCGGGACCGAGCAGAGCAGGGGCCGGCCTGGCGGGGCTGCACTGACCGCCCAAAACATTCACCACTCCCCGCGCCGGGGCCGCCTGAGGCACCGCCGGTCGCCACACTCCAGGATTTCCGCGGAAAACGCGCGGGTGGAAGCGCCGAGGATACGGCGGGGTCACAGGGCCGTGCGGAGGGCGAGCAGCGCCTGCACTGCCCGGCCGGGGACAGCCCGCTCCTGCGGGGAGCGCCCACCCTTCTCTCCCCCTCTCTCCCTCCCTCCCTCCGCCCCATGCCGGCCGGGCAGAGGCGTCCCCCAGGAAGGTGTCGGGGCGGACCCGGCGGCAGAGCGAGGTTGAGGGCGGCCCGCGGGGTGGACCCCGGCCCGGCCCCGCTCTCACCGTACTCGCTGGGTGCCGGGTCCGGCTGGAAGGCGAAGTGGGCGGCGGCCCGGCGGGGCGCGCCCGGCAGCGGGGCCATGCGGCCCCAGAGCCCCGCGGGCACCGGCACCGGCACCGCCCGGGCCGTGGGGACCGACCCGGCACCGGCACCGCCCGGGCCGTGGGGAGTGATCTGGCACCGGCACCGCCCGGGCCGTGGGGACTGACCCGGCCCCGTCCGGCCTGTCGGGCCCTGCACTGGCGGTGCCACCGTGACACCCCGGTCAGTCCCTCAGGCCCTGCACGCCCCGTGCCACTCGTGGGTCGTGCCCCGGGCTCTGCCCCCTGTGTGAGGCTGTAAAGGCTCCGTGTAACACGAGCGGGACACCCGAGTGTGGCCTCTGTGCTCTGTTGGGGACGCTGGGGATGATGATGGTGGTGACAAGGCTGTGATAGTGACAGGGGGACAGTCAGGCTGGTGGCAAGAGGATGGCTGTGGTGGGGACAAAGGGATGGCCACAAGGGACCAGCCATGGTGGTGACATGGGGGCAGCTGCAGTGATGACAAGGGCATGGCCATGAGGGATCAGCCATGGTGGTGACATGGGGACAGCCATGGGGACAGCCACGGTGGTGATGTGGGGACAGCCATGGTGGTGACAAGGGGACAGCCATGGTGGTGACATGGGAATGGCCATGAGGGATCAGCCATGGTGGTGACACGGGGACAGCCATGGTGGTGACAAGGGGACAGACATGGTGGTGACAAGGGGATGGCCATGAGGGATCAGCCATGGTGGTGACATGTGGACAGCCACGGTGGTGACAAGGGGACAGCCATGGTGGTGACAAGGGGATGGCCATGGTGAGAGAGGGACAGCCACGGTGGTGACAAGGGGACGGTCATGGTGGTGACAAGGGGATGGCCATGGTGAGAGAGGGACAGCCACGGTGGTGACATGGGGGTACCAACAACGGGATGGCCACCAGGTGACAACCACAGTGCAAACCAGGAGAGGTCCATGGTGACAGAGGGACAACCATGGTGGTGACAAGGCTGTGATGGTGACTAGGAACAGCCAACCATGGTGACCAGGGGACAGTCATGATGGTGACAAGGGAGTGGCCACAAGGGAGCAGCCACAGCAGTGACCAAGGGATGGCCGTGGTGACAGGGCCACGGTGGTGACCAGGGGACAGCAGTGATGGTGACAAGGCCACGGTGGTGACCAGGGGACAGCTGCAGTGCTGGCACTACCAGGAGAAGCAGCTGTGGTGGCCCTGCTCTGGGGACACTCTGAGAGGGGGGACACTGGCTCTGGGGGTTTCCTTTGCCCAGGTGACACTGCAGACATCGTGGGACACTGCCACCCTGTGCCACTGTGTCCTCAGGCCTGTGGCTGTGCCTGTCCTGCCTTGGGGACACACATGTCCCCTCCCCATGGCCATGTCCCCCATGCCCACAATACCTGCTGGCATCCCTGTGCCACCACAGATGGACAAGTGCCACCCACCACTGTCACCTATGTCGCTGTGCCACCTCAGAGTTGGGGTCCCCATGTCCCCTGTGTCCCCAGTGTCTCCTTGTGTCCCCTGTGTCCCTCTCTCAGCTGTGCCCTTTTGTGTCCCCCATGTCCCTCATGTTCCCATGTCCCCCGTGTATCCCTGTCCCCTGTGTCCCCCTCTATGGCCCATCCATGTCCCCTTTGTGTCCTCCTGTGCCCCCTGTCCCTTGTGTTCCCATATCCCCTGTGACCTTCATGTCCCCCAGGTGTCCCTGTCCCTTGATGTCCCTGTCCCACAGTGTCTCTGTCCCTTGATGTCCCTGTCCCACAGTGTCTCTGTCTCCCAGGTGTCCCTGTCCCAGCAGTGTACCTGTCCTGTGGTGTCCCTGTCCCACAGTGTACCTGTCCCCCAGGTGTCCCTGTCCCACGAAGTCCCTGTCCCACGAAGTCCCTGTCCCCCAGGTGTCCCTGTCCCACAGTGTCCCTGTCCCACAATGTCCCTGTCTCACAGTGTCCCTGTCCTCCAGGTGTCCCTGTCCCCCAGGTGTCCCTGTCCTGTGGTGTCCCTGTCCCCCAGGTGTCCCTGTCCCTTGATGTCCCTGTCTCACAGTGTCCCTGTCCCCCAGGTGTCCCTGTCCCTTGATGTCCCTGTCTCACAGTGTCCCTGTCCCCCAGGTGTCCCGCAGTACCCGTGGCTGGGCCGACGCCTTCCCCGAGGACACGGTGGCCGATCGCGTTGGGGACACGCGGGGACGGCGCTTCTACCGCCACCTCTCTGACGACGAGGACCTGGTGGCCTCTGGAGGTGAGGGGACACTGTGGTGGGGAGTGCCAGTGGTGGTGTCACTGTGTAGGGGTGTCTCCAGCACTGGGTGCCACCCCTGGCCACTTGCACTGTCCCCATTGCAGATGGCAGTGGGACCTGGTGGCATGGGGTGGTAAGGTGGCACTGGGTGTTGTGAGTGTCTGGGTGCCACCAAGGCTGGGTGTCCCCATAGGTGGGTGTCACTAGGAGTGGGTGACGCCCTGGGTGTCACTTGCACTGTCCCCATCACAGATGGCATTGGTACCTGGTGGCATCTGGTGTTAGGGTGGCACTGGGTCACTGGGTGCCACCGGGGGTGAGTGTCACCATGGGTGGGTGTCACTGTGGGTGGGTGTCACCATTGGTGTCACTCACATAGTCCCCATTATGGATGGTACCAGGACCTGGTGGCATCCAGTGTTAAGGTGGCCCTGGGTGCCATCAGGAGTGGGAGTCACTGTGGCTGGATGTCACCCTGGGTGGGTGTGACATGAGTGGGTGTCACCAGGTGGATGGGTGTCACCATTGGTTGGTACCACTCACACCATTGCAAGTGGCACTGGGACTTGGTGTCATCCACCAGTAAGGTGGCACTGGGTGGGTGTCACCCTGGCTGGGTGCTACTGAGAATGGGTGCCATCTGCACTGTTCCCATCACGGATGGCACTGAGACCTGGTGACATTGGTGGCACTGGGTGCTACAGGTGCCACAGTGGGTGGGTTCACCTTGGGTCACTGCCCTCATGGACGGGTGTCACCAGAAGTGAGTGCCACCGTGGGTACCACTCACGCTGCCCCCACTGCAGATGACACTTGGGCTTGGTGGCAATTAGAGGCAAGGTGACACTGGGTCAATGTCACCAGCGTGGGTGTCACTGTGGGTGGGTGCCACCCTGGATGCCACTCACACAGTCCTCAGTGCAGTTGGCACCAGGACCTGGTGGCATCTTGTGATAAGGTGGCACTGGGTGGGTGGGTGGCACTGTGAGTCGGTGCCACTTGTGCTGTCCCCATCACAGTTGCCACCAGGATTTGGTGGCAGCTGGTGTTAGGGTGGCACTGGGAGGGTGAGTGTCACACTGGGTGGACGTCACCATGGGTAGATGCCACCCTGGGTGCCACCGTTCTGTCCCCATGGCAGATGGCACCAGGACATGGTGGCATTGGGCAGTAAGATGTCACCAGGTGGGTGGGTGCCACCATAGATGTGTGTCCCATGTGTGGGTGCCCCCCTGGTGCCACCACACTGTCCCCATTGCAGATGGCACTGGGACCTGGTGGCATCTGGTGGTAAATGTGGCACTGGGTGCCCCCATGGGTGGGTGTCCCATGAGTGAGTGTCTCTGAGTGGGTGTCCCATGGGTGGGTGTCACCATTCCTGGGTGTCCCCCCAGGTGGGTCTCACCATTTGTGGGTGTCACTGTTTGTTGGTGCCACCATTTGTGGGTGTCACCACTCATGGATGTCCCCATGGGTGGGTGTCACCATTCATGGATGTCCCCATGGGTGGGTGTCACCATTCATGGGTGTCACTGCTCCTGGGTGTCCCATGACTCAGTGTCACCGTTCATGGATGTCCCACGGGTGGGTGTCACCGTTCCTGGATATTCCATGGCTGGGTGTCACCATTTCTGGGTGTCGTTGTTCTGGGGTGTCCCATGAGTGGGTGTCTCTGGATGGGTGTCCCATAGGTGGATGTCAGCATTCCTGGGTGTTGTTCTGGGGTGTCCCATGAGTGGGTGTCTCTGGATGGGTGTCCCACAGGTGGGTGTCACCATTCCTGGGTGTCCCATGGGTGAGTGCCACTGTCTGTGGGTGTCCCCATGGGTGAGTGCCACCCTCCCTGTGTGCCCGTGGCAGATGGCAGCGGGGAGGATGGCAGTGGTGTCCCCTGGCCGCCGACAGTCATCACCTCGACACCTGGCAGCGGGCTGGCACCCACCGGTAAGGGGACACTGCGGGGTGGCACCTGTCGCCGGGCTGTCACCCGCTGTCACCTCTCTCAACCTCTGTCTGCTCTTCATCCTCCTCTTCCTCCTCTTCCTCCTCCTCCTCTGGGGCAGTGCCTGGGCCCCGCCCCGCGCCTGCGGGGATGGTGGTGGCCGAGCCCGAGGACGAGCCCCCAATCAGTAAGTGACACTTTTGGGGACCCCCCCTCTTTGCTCCGCCCCCACTTTCTTCCTCCTGTGCCTTTTATTTGGGGGGAGACC
>JAOXXN010000446.1:84165901-84186449 GCA_026770055.1 Myrmophylax atrothorax
AATACCTGTCCAGGGAAATTGTTTCTAATAGTTGACAGCTCGTAATTTTAATGCACAAAAAAGTCATAGTGAAGTCCAATTTGTAAAGGAATAAGGTTCAGATTTCTATCCTGGGGATAGTTAAATGTAGGAACAATTTACCTGAGAACATTCTGGATTCTCATCACTTCCATTCTTCAAATAATAACTAGATTTTTTTGTAGAAGTTGCACTGTAGCTCAAACAAAAGTTACAATCTTGATAGCAAACCTACTGAGTGAGATCATACTGAAATAATCTTATTAATACCTTGCAGTTCTAAAATACTTGTTGTTTTTAAGTAGCAAGCAAGAATTGTTATTTGTTATGGGAGGAAAGTATGCCAAAAAATCTTAATCAGAATCAGAAACAAGTGGAGTGATGGATCCTTTATATACACTGTTCAAAAAGCAAATATACAGAAGTCGTGTATTCAGTATTTTTGGGATAGAACATAGCCGTCCATCAGATATAAAATATGCTGGAATACCTCTCTGATATTTTGATAATATACCACAGTGCAGTGGTCAGTTTTGATGTCTGCTTGTGATATAGCCCTGTTCATTGGAAGTTAAAAACTCTCTGACCAGCTTGTGCCAGGGCCCACTGAGCCTAAGCCTTGCAGTTTGCCCATAATCATTGATACCCCTAGAGCACAGTACAGTTCCCATGTCTGTTTAAGTGAGCTGCATTTATGAGCTGTTTCAGCCTCTATAGGTAAGCATAATTCTGTATTTTTCTGCTATGATTTTTATTAGATCACTATCTGTTTATTTTATTCAGACTGATAGTGTTAGCTCTGATTTAAATAATAGTAACAGCCTGGAAAGCTTATGACATATACAGTTAGAAATGTGCAACAAAAGCAGATAGAAAGTAAAATGCATTATCCATGAATTATCTTTCATCAAAAGATACGGTTCAGTTTAGG
Organism: Myrmophylax atrothorax; assembly: GCA_026770055.1. NCBI lineage: Eukaryota > Metazoa > Chordata > Aves > Passeriformes > Thamnophilidae > Myrmophylax > Myrmophylax atrothorax. The sequence goes on from JAOXXN010000446.1 coordinate 84,166,851, forward strand.
TGGCTTTAGGTAACAATCATGTGATTTAAAGAAGTCACCTTTAGATCCCAGGAGTTCCCAAAAGGTTTTCACACTGTTCTGCCTGCAGTTGGCAGGTGCTCTAGAGTTTACCATGTATCAACCAACATGTTTGACAGGTTTAAATAAGTGTTTGAAATTCTCTTAACCTTGACACAGACTGACCCTGAGCTGCTGACCACACTGAGAGATGTAATCAGTTACAAAAGTACCAAATTTCACCCCAGATTGTTAATAGTAATTTCTGTAACTGAAACACAGAGAATTTGTACTCCACCAGCCAGTGAACAAGTGAAAATCCTACTCCTACCATCCAATTGTAAATTATGCCAAAATTTTAAGTATGGAGACATCAATTTCTATGCATTACCTGTCCATTTGTTGAACTAGTATCAATAGCCAGAGCAGCAGGATTGCACAAGTCAGTGCAGTATCCAGGCTCACATTTCATTGCTGTGAAACTTGAGAAGATTGAAGAGAACAGTATTCAGGGTGTGAATATTCAAAGCTACCCCAAACCAGATCATACTTTAGGGATACCTGTGTTATGAGTTTTATAAAAGCAAACACCTATACTCAGCTTTCAGTTTGCTTAAATTTAATCCAAATTACAGGATGTTTCCTTTTACATAACACTTCTTTTAGTTTAACTATCTGTGCAGTTAGAGGATGTTCTAGGTATTTTTTCATAGGCTAATTTAAAAAGGTTTCAGGCATTAGATCATATTCAGATTCTAATGCTGCTGTCAGTGTGGCACTGGTGTCTGCACCAAGGCAGCCACCCACCTACAGCCATCTTTAAATAAAGTAGCTGATTGTGCTATTTATTATTGCTTCACTTTTCCTTCACACAATCAATATTCTTCATTCCAGCAAAAATGTCTAGGTGCATTTTTAATTTTTATTTTTAACATAAAAAGAGTATATCTTTCTATATTCTCTTTTGACTAAAGATTTTCATCACCAAAGAGTATCTGCAAATTCTATTGGTCACCATAAAAGCAGCATTGCTTAACACTCATGCAACTGGTATGGCTTTGGGGAAATCTAAGACGGGTTCAACCTTTCCATGCCTCATGCAAAAAAACCCAACTATGTTGTGGCAGTGTTTTACACCGACGCTTTCAAATTTTCATATAAAAGATTCATTCAAATACGTATATGACAAACTTCCACCTAAGTTGAATTTAGATGAACAGAATATCTTGTGACAGGTTCTCAGAGGCACCCATAGGCAGCACAGGCATTCAGTGTAGAAATACAGCTTCACTAACACCCAGGTTTTAGACTTAATTAGGCAGCCTAGATCTCACTGAAGGCCAGTAAGAGTAATTCACATTTTTTTCCTTAACCTTGCTCTTTCTCCATATTTAAATAAATAAATAAATCAAAGTCTATTAAAAGTATCATGAATTGTCTTACTGATTTGTAATTTTTTATGTATACCATTAGGTGGCAGGGAACAATAAAGATTTACTTGATGAAATCCACATGTTGAAATACAGATCTATCAGATTGTTCTCTCCACCCTTTTTGAATCAGATTTTCTACTGTGAACTGTCAAGAGCGTTGTTTAGTTAATTATTAAATGACTTACCAACAGGGCTCACTGCTTTCATCAAAAGGGCTTCATATTTCATTTCTTTGCAATCCTTTTATGAAATGAGCAAAAAAACACAAACTAGGCATATTTATCCCACTGGGAGTTTTTAAAAATTAAATATCACTACAATTGTATCTCTGCTTCTCACCTGCTTCTGGTCAGGCTAAATCTGACTGCTAGAATTAGCCTCTAAACCAATCTATTTCAACAGGCATTTGTGGAAGGCAAGAAAGTTTATTATTCTTTTGGGAGCCTTGATTTTAAATTGGTCGTAGGGGCTAGGCTTTTTTTTAGAATTGCAGTGGATGTCACTGGTGAAAGGGTAGGTGGCAGGAATCACAGAGCAAGACTTGTCTGCTTAATAAATCATTGAATGAATCATGTATGGGAAGTTAATTGCACTGTTAGTGACTCTATAGGAGATAAGAAAGCCCAGGCTCAGCATTTCCCAGAGACAAGGAATTAACTCCCTTGCAAGAGTAGCCCCTAAGAGTTATTCCCTCAAACTCTTCCAGTTGTTGGTAGGAACTGTGCCATATTGTCACATGTGCTGAACTGGAAAGTCCCAGAGCAGATTTTCCCATATGTTTATGCAATAAGCTCATGCCAAAGAAAGAATTAGCAGTTCCAGAAAATATTATACAGCTGCAGTTTGCGGTTCTTATTTGTTAAGCTAACACTTGAAAGGAGGAAAAGAGGGACATTTTCTCAATTTCTCTCAGTAGTCAAAAATGTCTATCTCTGATATGCAGAGAAATTCGTCTCAATGCAGTTTTAACATGACTGAGTGACAAGAGAGAGGCTAAAATTCATTATTCACTGGAAAATGTGTGGTAGCAACTCGCAGAACTCTTACAGCATGTCTCTTTTGTGCCAGGCAATTGCCTCTGGAAGCAAGGAGTCCTTTGTTTCCCCAGTTCAACCCTGGCATTGCTTGAGAACACTGACAGTAAGTACAGAAGTTGTAATTCCAGTATTTATGAAGTCTGCATGTCTGCTTGAATTAAATTCAGTATTTTTCATCTTAGTTTTTGAGTTTTAGTCTCTGTATTGTATCTACACAGTTCAGACATGGGCAATCTTGTGGGAAACTGTATCTGAACACAAATCTTCTGTAGTTAAAAATGCCAAACCCAGTAATAATGTTGGTACTGCAAGATGACATAAGCAACAGATTCTATTGACTTAGATTGTAGAAAATCAGATTCCTTCCAAATGTAAATATTCCATGCTTGTGCACATCACAGTCCCATGGCCACCATGGCTGTCAGTATAAAAGGTGGATCATCTTCAACAGTGATTCACAAATAATACACACACACATAGATAGATGATAGATAGATAGATAGATAGATAGATAGATAGATAGATAGATAGATAGATAGATAGATAATAAAGATGCAACATAGCCCTGTAGGTCATGGCACAGGAACTGCAGTGTGTTTGGAGGTTGAGCTTGGACCCTATGTGAAACCAAACAAGCAACACTTTTTCTGGTGCACTGTGAGCCTCTCAATAGTCAAAAATGTCTATCTTTGAAAGACTTGATGAAAAGTGTGAGTCACTAAACAAGTGTGTTTCTCAGGGGGGGGATGGTGTTCAGTGGGGCTGTCCAGGCTCTCTGCTGGGAATGGGTAGGTGCCATTCAGTGAGGCAGGCAATGCAAGCTGTGTGCACAGTACAATTTGCCTTGGAGTCCACAGCACGCTGTGAGCCTTGGGGTGGATTGCACAGGGAATGATCTCTGCTTGCACATACTAATGCTGCTGCTGTGCTTTCAGAGTGCCTAATGGTACATTGGTTAATGCTGTTGATTCGGTCTGGGGCAGAGGTGATTTACTTATCTTTGTGGGAAAGGGAGGAACAATCCTAAAGATGAAGCTGGTCACTTATTGTGCCTTATATTTTTAAAAACACAGATATGTAGTATGGAGTATTTGGGTTTCCAGAAAGGAAAGGTCTTTCTCTGCATAATTCAAATGTGGGTTACCACATGCCTGAAGCTAGGAAACACTATTTATCTATTATCAGTCTGTTTGCCTTATGTTTTTCACAGTTTTATCAGAAATTTCAAGAGTTGCTTAGTCAGCTGAGCTCAAATCCTGAAGATTTCCATTTGTGTCTTTGGTCCTTTCATTGTTTACAATCAGATGTGAAAGTCTGCCCAAGAAGAGGATAAACGTGTTCTGACATACTGTCATATTTTGAGAATGAAAGGACCTGAACAAGACTGAGTCATACTTGATCCTCCTTAGAATTTACAGTTGCTTGCAAGTGTGGACACAAACACTATTTTGATTCCTCTTGAGCTGTGTCCAAGAGGACAAAGTTCAGCCTCCTTTGCAGGATTTTGCATCTTCCATCTACTTTCTGAGGTGGATGTAATAAAGAGAAGAACTTGAAAAATTATCTGCTTCATCACAAAAAGAAATATTTTTTTTCTATTCTGCATCATCTCCTTTTTACAAAAAGCATTAAACAGTTTGGGTTTGGTTTTTTTGAACAGCCTGTGTAATAAACTGTATGTTTGTATTTTTTTCCAGTGCTTTCATTTGAGGATTCCCTCAGTAACCTAAATACATTTCAGAATGCAAAGAAAGGATAATTCTTCACTATAAAAAGGAGGAAAACTCTAGGTATGAACTAACTCAGATTAATGAACTAAAACTGTTTCCTTTGAAAGGGGTATCTCAGGCAGGACAGTAGAAGCAGGTTAGCTGGAAAAGTCTAAATATTCAGGAGATCAGCAGAACAAAGTATATTTCGTAGGCATATGATGACCTTGTGAAGGCTCATGTTCTCTAACATCTTACTCTGTCTTCTCTGTTAGGCTTCTCACATCACCCAGAAGTGAGATTAGTGGAAAGAAAGAAGTATGCTTTCTTAGTACACTTTCCCTGGCATGCTCTAAGATGATAACAAGAAGTAGGATGAGATAGAAACAGGAGTGGTTTTGCTCTGGTCTGCAAGATTTACCTTGCAGTAGAAGAATGCCTAGGGTTGTTTTCCTTCAAATGTGCCAGGAGGTGGTACAAGACTTACTGATGGTTTCATATGTATTGTCAAAGCTACTGCCTACGACTGCACACATTCAGCTTCTTGTGAAAGACTGTTACAGGCAAGACCAAAGGAAAAATTACTCTTGCAAGCAATACTCTTCCTGCCCAAAACAAACAACACCAAGGGTGGCTTGTGTAGCAATTTATAGGAGGAGGTCTGAGAATTTTCATCCTTTCTTTAAGGCTGGTATCTAGGAAACTAACCTAAAGAGTGAGATAGGAAGAAGGATGCAGTTGCAGAACAAGAAAAAAAAAAAAAAAACAAGACTAACTGATAGAGAAGAATAATTGAGAAATGAATTATGAATTTTCACTAATGGAAAGTGGTGTGAAAAAGCAGGTAGATGATGGAATGGCAAAAGAGAAAATTAGGGAAGCCAGTTGCAACAGAGGAGAGGAAGATATGACAGAGATAGCTAAGAGGTGGAGTCTCGGGCAGAGCAATGAAGCCATATATGATACTGACATAGAACAGGAAACAAAATGACCTCCAGGTGAAGGCAAGAACAGATGGGAGCAAATCTGAGATTCACCTCTGTAACAGAGAGATTCATCCTGTGACTCAGATCAAGTGGGCATAATGTTAGATCATCAGTCAAAATCTAGAGAATGAGATGTGAACTAGAAATTGAAAACTATCAGAGTAGGAATGGCAGGAGGGGCTAACAGAGGCAGATGAATAGGGGACACAACTGTTGTCTGTCAGTGTCTTGGATAAACACCTTGAGTAAGAAAAGCTATTTGAATTGATATTAGTACAAGAAAGAATGCGCATATAATAGTCATCAATAATCTAGAATTAAAATTAGAAAGTTCAGGAATTAGAAAGTTCCTGAGATAGAAAGTTCCTAACCATCAGATCAAGAGGCTCTCTCCCATTATCCATAAGATATGCAAACACATCCTAGATTATCGTCAGGTGGAGCTTGATAAGTTTTGGGATGCAATCATACACAAGATCGATATCCTTGATGAGTGAGACCAGATTGGATGTTGTAGGAGGACCTTCCTAGTCCCTGCCCTAATTTTATTTTCCTAATAGTGATGCTATTGACTCATATATATTGACCAGGACAGGTGCAGACAGACACATATTTGCCTCACTCACTTTCCAAGCCAACTGGATGCCACCCACCTCTGGAATCTGTGTATCTGGAGTGGCCCAGGGCTGTACCCAAGTTGTTAAATCTGTGCAAATACATGACTTTCAGATCTGAACTGGCTTGCTTTTGCCTAACTTGGAGTGTGGGCGAGGGAGTCCACACCTATCCAAACACCCTAAGAAGGCTGTGCAGGGCTCACATGTTTGGTGCCTCAGAAGAGTGTGAAAACTACTTAGATTAGGGTTGCAGGGACTGTACAAACTGATGTAGCAGGGTTGAGGGGATTTAAGATCCCATAAGAAACACAGTATCAATATCTGCCAAACCAGGGTACCAGAGCAGCATGCTCAGGAGCCACCTGCAACATCTCTCTGGTCACTCCTGTATGACAATGTGGTGTTTGAGGACAGACTAGTCTGAAACACCAACACTGTGTACCATGTTACCAGTAATGACAACTTACTCTTACACCTTTGAGTGCCCTCCCCTTGGCTATGCTGAGTTCCTAGACAACACTGCACAATGGAGATGGTTTCTCCTGGTTAGAGCATCCTTTCCTTTTCTGTCATCATATTTCATATTGTGCTACCAGAAGGTCCATTGCTCCTCAACAAATGTGCAACCCCCTGCTCATGCCACAGTAAGCACAACCATCTATGGAATCAAGTTGTGTTCCAATACACTGACTGATGTTTGTATATTTGGAGGCAAATGTTTGTCTATTATAGATGTATGACATGTTATTTTTAATTGTTAATAAGACTCTAATAGGGAGAGATTATTAGACTCTTCACTGTGTGGTCATTTGCATAAACAAGACCTTTATTTTTCACACTAAATTTCCATTTTGCCCTCCCAGTAAAACATCATGGTTATATGAGTGTGTGTGGGTTGCACTCTTTCCGCTGAGACTGAAATGAGACCATTCCCACGCTACTTGAAGTTTTGCATTCTTGGCTCCTGAGATTACTTGCTAGCAGATAGTTATGGCCATGTCTTCCTTTGATGAAGATGTTCTTATCTTAGCTGAGATGTGCAGTGCTTCATCTTGCAACATTTCTGCTACCCCCCTCAGGCAGAGAAAGAGAACACAGGAAGAGTGACAACTTGTACTTTCCAAATCACAACCTCATAAGGACAACAGTTGATAACAAGCCTAAGCAAAACTGAACTACTGACTCACCCTCCTCTTTTCTGGCCTACTGGGAAAGACTGAGGATTTCTGTACAATTTTTTTTTTTTGTAGGTAAAGGAACTGAAGATTCTCTAGACTGTAGATTTATTACAAAAATTTGTCTCCATTTTTTCCCCCTGAGTGAGGCTGCTTTTATCAGCGGACCTGTGATAGAAATGGGGCATATGTTTGTGTGCCTATATTAATGTGAAGTAAAGAACTGCATTTTTCACATACCCATTCCGTACGATAGTGACCTGTCTGTAAATAAAATTAAGTCTAAGACTGAGAGTATGACTTCCAAGTGCTTTCTAGCAAAAGTGAAATTTTAGATTTTGTATGAAATAACTCTGTTTCTACAAAAGAAGTAATAAAGGCATTCCACAAGAATAACAGACAAAAAAACCCCAAAACAAACAAAACCCAAACAAAACAAGTGCATAGAAATATTGATATAGATAAGACATAGATTTATGAATGTTCAATATATGTCTTCTTAGTCATTTCTGGGCAGGTGAATAAAATCACAGAATTGTCTTTTTTCCCAAGTCTTTGTCAGGTTTCTGTAATTAGAATAAAGCTTTAGCTGAAAGAACAACTCTAAAACCTACTTTTTAAAGAAGGCCATGACTGCAAATCCAAGGATACTTCTAATGTTAATTAGAAGATGTTAAAATTAATATTGCAGGTGCAAACCAGATCCAGACCACTTCTGTCTATGTCACAGAGGTGGGATTAATCTCACTATTACCATCTAAAAGTTAGGCAAGGAACCACAAATAGACAGATGATCTCCTTAGCTGTATTAATAGGCAGAGGTAAAGCAATATTGTTACCACTTCTTTTTATAAAGGACATATGAAAGTGCTGAGGTTACAGTTGCTGAGAGCTTCCCTGCGCTTCAGGTGTGCAGACTGATTTTTTGGTGCTTACGACACTATACATTAATTTGAAAATGTGCGACACAGCCTGTTGTGACCTGGATTGCAACTGGGAGATCCTACTGACTTCTGCAAACCACTCTTTCCCAGACCTTGTGTTTGCCACTGTGACAAACAAAAAACTTCTACTCCAGTTAACACTATTAGTAGCAGCCTTTTTCTGGGACAATACCACTCTGGAATAATGCCACTTGAATTCACATGGCTGGACCACACTCTGTGAGGTGCCATTTGTCCAATTTAAGAGTAGGAGCATTGCTTCTAGCACTGTAGATCAATTTTAATCCAGGTTCTGCAATGTAGGTGCTGCAACAAAAGCAGCTGAGCTTTAGCTGCCAGCAGTCTTCTCCATCGCACAGTCGTAACAAATTCCCACAGCATAGGCCATTCTTTGCCCCAAGTAAGGCAGTGAGTCCTGAGGGAAAACCACAGGAGTTTGTAATCGTGTCTTTAAAAGAGCTTATGATAATATTCAGAAAAAGTCTGGAGTAAGATTTCCCAAGCAAATTGAATTTACTTTTTCATTCTTAATTTTGCAAATGTAGGTGTCTTCTAACAATTTAAAAATATTGGCATACACTATTTTGAACAAGTCAGCATCTGGGAGGGGAGAGGTGTCTCTGAGTGAAAGCTCTGCCTGGGTCATCATCAGCACCAGGTAGTTTATTTGGCAGGTTTCCATCAGCTAAGCTCACAACCTAGGTGATGGCAATACTGTCGTCTCTGGGCACTAGAGGGGGATGGATACACATACTTAGTTGGTGGATTTCACAACTGAAGAAACAGTGCTTCTCGCTTCAATTCCAGAAGCTAAAAGAAGTGGTGACAAACCTTTCTCTCCTCATTGTTTCTCTCTCCCTCTTTCTCTCTTTTTTTTTTTTTCAGAGAGAGAGAGAAGCAGGGATTTTCCCTTGTCTTCCTTTTGCTTTCTGTTCATTTCTGTCTCTGCTTCTTCATTCCAGTGCATTATTTCTCTTGTCTTCTAAAGACTCTTGTGCTGTGCCTTTCCAGGGAGAGCTTCTGCTTTTGCTCCTAACCTTTGTTCATAATCCCTCACCTCTCCTGCTCCTGCATGTTTCTTGTACTCACACAGCCTCCACCTTCATACGAAGTCTAATTACAGTAGATACAAATTCTTACTCTGTCCTCAGCAAGACAGTAGTTCCTCAGCCTCTTTGAAGAGGATACCAAGGAGATGATTGTTACAACTCATGCTCCCTCTGTGATCAGGTCTGTGAGACAGGGAATGTTTGGTTACATACAGCATTAGCTCTATGAGGTTTTTTTTAATTTGTATGTACTAAAGATGTGTTTTGTTAAAGACCTGTTGAAGGACTGAATCTTGTATTCAGAGCACAGTGAGGTGAGGTCCATGAATATCGGATCTTGTGGGAGTTCCCTCTGAAACCTAGCGCTTGCATTCATGGTAGAAGGTAAAGTTATCTTGAAAACCCACGGCGTTAACCGCGATCTTCATCATGAAGCACTGGGTGTTCTTTTCAGATGGCTGGTTACATGGACACATACCAGGCTAAAATAGTCGTCAGCGAATACAGCATTGCTTTCCAGGTGAGCTAAGCCATGGGAACTTCTTGGCATTGTGCCCTCCAATTCAAAGAGAATTGAATTGAAGCCATTGTATATCTCACAAAGTCAAAGACCTTGAGCAGTAGATTTTGATAAGAAGTAAAGCTGTGAGCAGAGACTGTCTGGTGTGTTCTCAGTAGCCTGGGTTCAGGTTGTTGGTGAGTCCCTAAGCAGGCCTTTGGCTTATGAAAGTAAGCTGGACTCTACACAGAAATGAGCTCTATTAATAAGCTGCTTCTGTCCCACTTTCCTGCCTTTTTTGAACTTCATTGCTGCTCCTCTCTCTAAGCCCCCGTGACTACTTCTCACTTTACATATTTTCTGTATTTTTACCTCTGTCTAAAATTCCTCACTCTTCCCACTGAGCTGAGGGTATTTCCTGCCCTCTCTGCTCTCTTCACACCAGCAATGGAAGCAGAACAGATCAGAGAAGGGATCTTCTTCCCATTCCCTCTCCAGTCAGATGCATAGGAGACAGTGAGATGTTGTGGGGAATGCCATAGTGTACCTAGAGGTGGAGACACTGAACTCTTTCAGTGAGAGGTGGAGGAACAGATTGTACACATCTGTAGGAAACCGTATTTTAGCATTTCTGCTGTCCAAGGAACATCTGACATCTGTTTGGAGGGAAGTGAGGGTAATTATAAAATGGTGCAGGGAGGGCTTAAAGGAAAAGGTCTTAAATATGTGGGAAACTGGGCTACATTAGTTTTGCTGTTTATGGCATGACACACTAGCTTTCAGCCTTTGTTATTGCTATCCTGGAAACAATCCTGAACAACAGCTTTTGTCTAGTCAACAAATTTTTGATTCATGTTCTTCAGTTTCTTAGTTAGGGAAGAACTTTATAAATAATAGGAGAGGGTTTTAATGCCCACAGTTTACTGCAAGACTCAGAAAAGAACTTATAAGAAAGCAGTTAATAAGGGGGACCTCCATCAAGCAGTTACAGCCAAGGACTAGAATTCCCAATTGAAAAAAAGAGATTTGGTTCAGTGACTGACATCCTAGGAAAAGGAAGGATTTATACTGATTTTAAATTTGACCAGCCTTTTATGTATCTACTCATCTTCAACTGAGTAAAACTTACCATTGCCCCTGCTCCTGAAAGCCAAAACTTCTGGAAAGCCAAAAGTTTATAGTATAAACAGCTGTAAAAATGCTCACTAGAAATAACGTGGTTAAACCTAGCACAGCTGGAAAGTATGCTGGTGCTCCTAGACAGTCTTTGAATACCTTAGACTAAGGATTTTTGAAAGCACACAAAAGAATGAAATGCTTAGATTTCTCTGCTTTTAATTCTAAAATGTTACAAAATTACTTCATCATACAAAAAAAAATAAATGTGGCTTAGAAAAATGCACCAATGATTTGTTTGAAATGTGTTTATTTAGCTCATAATAAACTCTCTTCTCTTCAAAAATAGGTATTTGAGAGTTCAGATGTCATCTCTTTTCAAAGCCAGTCTGACTTGATATCTAGAGTTTCTATAAGTAATACATTTAGGGCGTCCTCTCCTAGAATGGGCCTGAAGAAGAGCTCTTCAATAGCATCTACATCAATGTCTCGAAGAGAGGCAATTAGCTGATGAATCCAAGCAAATCTGCCTAGGTTTCCATGGAACATTGTTGAGATGAACTCCATCAAGGCTTGCTTAGCTTCCTGCTGCAGCATTTGTACATAGGGGAGGCATTTTAGGACAGAGCATCCTGTCAAAACAAAAAATAAAATAGCAAAAAGTAAATGCTTCTCTATTCTGTGCCCTGTGTAATGATGGGTATCTGAATTTCTGACTTATAATGCTCTTTTCTCTATAGAAAAACTAAGCACTTTCTAAACATACTTTTTGATAAAAGAAGGTATGCATCAATCAATAATTTGAAGGAGCATTGAGCAACATTGTAAGCACATTGGAATGTAGCCCATTACATTAAAATCCAGCTTTGTAATGGTACCAGCAGGTAACTGACTCAGTACAGATGGACAACAAACTTTACTGTGTTGTCTACCCACCAAATGTTGCTGAGAACATAGTCTGAGTAGGTGAAAAAATTCCAGCTCTATTCTAAACTAGGTAGGTAATATCAGGAAGATGGAGATGGTGGTCTGGAGCAACGAGCAGGCTCACAGCCTGGAGATATGGTTTTCCAGTCTACTCAGCTCCATCTCCATCCTGTTGTTGCCTCTGCTTACTAGACTAAGCTGGGGCACTATGGTTCGCCATGCTATCCAGATGTTTTCATTTATGGTCAAGAATAAAGGCTCTCTGTGAGATGCATCATGACTAACAGGAATGGGTCCTGGTTTTATGTTCCCTTTCCTCAGCCATTTCTGAGGAAGGAGAGGTCTCTGCCTTATGGAGTCATAGTGTTGAGTCTCAATCACATACCTCCCGGAGCATGTGACCTTCTGGCTCGAGGATGTTTGTGGGTGCCAGGCCTCAGTGCAAAGGACACCCTTGTGTTTATCCTTTCCTCTGGAGGAACTGCCTTGTCATGAAGTTCTCCAAAATCTGCTGTGCCCTGTTCTTACAGCCTAAGGATAACATATTTTCTTTCCTAGAACTGCTGCAGCCTGGACAGAGGTAGCACACACTCAAGGTCTATTTGGCATCTTTCACAGTGACTGAGTCCATACGTCCCTGGGATGGGATCTGAATAGCTTACACCAGGGAATATTTCGCACAGGATCCTTCATTTAAGTGTGGGAGGTTCTACCTTCTTGCCTAGCACCCTGTACTAGGGCAAAGCCAGCCTGGTTGGGTTTTCTTCAGTCTGTAACTGGCTGCCCTTAGTCAGCCTTCAGCAGCTCTCTTCTTCCTGGACTTCACTGCCAGAGAAGAAGAAGCCTGAGCCAAACGTGCAACCAGGCTAGCCAGTAGTGGAGACTTTGGAAAAGTTATTGTCTCCCCTGGGATTACCAGCAGCTGCAAGCCGTGAGGATGGTTCCAATTGTTAGCTTTTTCATGGGAAGGAAATTGTCAGGATTTTGTATATTCAGGATGAAATTGCAGTTGTTTATATCCCTTCAAATATGCTTAATTTCCCCATTTGGGTTTTTTTTTCTGTGTAATCAAACACTGAGTTTAATTTACATATAATGAGACACTTCTTGTTCTGAGATCTGTTGTAATAATAGTCAAGCATGTTTCCATTTGAACTGTAAACATCTAAAGAAAATCTTTTTTAACAGAAATTCAGCCACAGCATTGAGTTTTGAAATATATATATATATTTAAAATGCTCCATAAATATGTATATATGGCACTGATTCATTAGCAGCATTGTTTTCCACAATTCCTGTCTCTTCACTGTGCAGTTCCAATTGCTTTTCAGACAACTCTTAAAAGCACAAGAACATTTTCACCTCACTCTGTGCTGTTCCTCTGTGGCAGAACACTTCTAGCTGCTCCTTCCTTTGACTTAGTGTCTGCATCCTAGTAGAGAAGGCCTTACAGCTGGACCCTTCTCCCACAGACACTGTGACCTCTCTGGACTGCTCTGTACCTGACCCTTCCCCATTGCCTCAGCCAGTTGCGGTGGTCCTAACAGAAGTAAAACATTCAGGGTGGGAGCCCTTATGAGGTATTTCATGATCCAAGAGAGGGTTTACCATTGTCACTGCTGGAGGCTCCCTGAAATCCTCTTAGAACTGAGGCCTGCAAAATATTAACATTTTGCCAAACATCACACCAGGAAAAGTTTGAAGATGTGCTGCATGTATGTAGAAAACATTTTATGAGTTTGGTGGAAAATGTTAAAAAACTATTAAAAGTAGTAATTTTGAAGTGGCAGCTGTACAGATTTGTTTGCAGCAAGGGGCAGTTTGGGCTGTGTACCTGTTTGCTGTTTGCCCTCAGGACCTGTTTCAGTTCAGAGTCAGACTGTGACTGTTTCATCTGGAGTCAGTCTAGGCTTACCTAGAGTTCTCTGGGCTGCCTTCTGCAGCTCGTGGAAAAATATTCCAGAGAATGGGTTCATCTCACCTAAGAGCTAGGTGACATTCCTGTAACACTGGAATGTGCCTGCAGAGAGCATCAAGGGCTGCTGACCCTCTCATACAGCACTCTGGGGTAGCAGCAGGCCCTAAAAGGCACAAATCCAGAACATAACTCTGCTTCTGCTACTTTCTCCTTAAGTGAAAATCACATTTTACCCACAGAGATAATAAAAATGCCTGTTAATTAAACTGTGTAAGCTGCTGCAGATGAGGCATTTCTCCACATTCCCCCTGGATATAACTGGTGGTCTCTTTCAGCCCAATTTTATTGTGAAAAAACTGACAAAATAACTTGCACTGAAATGAACTCCACTGGTTTGATGCTGCAGCATAAACACACAAGGCAATACCAAACATCTGGATGACATTACACCTCAAGAATCAGAATTTGAATCCCATTGGAAACAAATATAAAGTCATACAGCCTTTGAGCAGCCTATAAACCATTCACCACAAGACATATAATGGAATAACTGAAGCATTCAAGTATCCTTTTAGTGCAGTCCCAAGTATATCACACTGCTGACAGTGCAGCCAACAGCAGTGATTGCTGTGGAAGGAGCCAGGGATCTGAGCCAGAGCAGGCTGAAGTCAATAAGTCTTTCCATTTACTTTAGTGTACTTAGAGCTCAGCTTGTAATGACTCATGCACTCCATGGTGCTGACTGAGGCAACCTTCCTTCCTAAAGAACCTTAGCTTGGCATCAGAAGTGAGAGGATGCAATCACTAGTCTCAGTTTCCTCTGTGATTGCTGTCCCAGGCTTTGAATGTAGAGATACTAAATGATATAAATAAAGGATATAAATAAAAAAAGGCTGTGTAATATCAATGCAGCACCCTTTTGCCTCATTGTTTAAAATCAGATGATAAGGATTGTTTTAGCTTTTCCAGAATTCTTGTTACAGAGGAAGTCTCTGTTAAAGTACTTCTAATGTTTCCTTCATGTCCCCATGTACCATCTCTCCTTTGCTGTACTACAGGTGAGGGATCTGTATTACCTTTGAACTGGAAATTCTTTCAAAGTAACACTGCTAATTATTTATGACTTAAAAATTTGTCTAATAGAACTTGTTTTGGCTTACAGGTGGTGACCTACAGCACACATCCAAGGAACTGAAATAAACCACTTAAGGCAGAAAAATCATTAAATTGTGGAATATGGATTTTTGAGAACATTAACTGTATTCATGGACAAAAGTAAAACTAAACATTTGTCTATATACAAATGAAAACGCCAAATGTCTTTCTAAGCCCATAATCATCTGTGTAGTTTCCAGGAGGACTTACCAGAATTAAAAAGAATAATTCCTTTAAGATAGGCATATTCTTTTGCACTTATGTCCAGGTCCCAGAATTTCCACAATAACTTCTTCATCTGCTGAACTTCTGCTAAAGATGCTCCTGGTGATGAGCTGCCCAGGTCATTGTTAGCTGTCAAAGACTGATTGAGGAGAATTTTTTTCAATAAACTGGGGGCTGACATCTCTCTCAGATCGAAATCCACTCCTTCCTGTGCCATGCCCAGAAGTAAAAGAGGGGCCCAGTTTTGCTGTATGAGGACAAGCTGATCATCCAAAGGCATGTGATAAAAAGAAGGCAAATTTCTAATAAAAGTTGAAGTCTTCAAGAGCACTTCGGAAGCTCTTCTACACGTGGCTTCTGGTGTTTTCAGGACAACTCCTCTGTCCAAACCAGAGCAGCCCTTTCTTCCTGTGGAGCAGTGGGGACTGAAATGCTGCTGGTGCCACTTGGTCTCACTTCCATGCTCTTTGTTAAGGATCTGGTACAGGATGCTCTTAGTATGGTGTATCTCACACTGACATTTCCCAAATTTCTTAGTTGGGATCTTGGTAGCCATAGAGCCAGAGTTCCCTGTGTCAGGAATGGAGCTATGTATGGAGCTATGAATGCATATATGGAGCTACGCATCAACAGCAGGGGAGAGCATTTCTGCCAAACAGCGAGGCATTGTGTGGTTTTATATACATGGGCAGTTGAAAAGTAATATGATCCTGATCTGTGAAGTTACCTTGAACTTTATTTGCACCAGTCTGTTTCCAATGAGGTGGGGCTGCAGGCTGCTGGTATTGCACCGTGCTGATGTAGCCCAGGGGCAGTGGGAGAGTTCATGCCTGCCACGGGCACAGGCACCACTTACCACAGTGCCCCAGTGCAGGCAGGCTGTGCCTGGCCTTCTGCCACCAGGTAGTGGCCTTTTTCCAAAGGCCTTTGTCTGTGTAACACGTACAGCCTGCCCCTCAGAGGGAGCCCGGGGAAAACCATGACACTGTAAGAGAAGAAGAAACAAGTTGACTGTTTTTATTGATACACTGACCTTGCCCACTAGCTAATGCTCTGGAGGGCACAGAAATACATTTACACTTATGAATTATAAGTGTCAACAGTGTCAGCAGTCCCTTGAGTAGGCACTTCTATTTCTTGTTTAAAGGAGCCACCTGAAGATGCTATGGATGCTTACCCTTATTTTTCACAGAGCACTGGATAGTGTTCATTCTTTACACTGTAACTAACAGGATGTGTGATACTAGAGATAGAAACCCCAGGTTTAGGAATTATTTCTCATTTCTGTGAGATTTGAGAGAAACTTCAGAGAAGGTCAGCTGCTGTAGCTCATGATTATGTTATCTCTTGCATTTCAAAAATCATAATTTCAATCACAGAACATGCAGACTTAGAATCATAAAATCAATTAGGTTGGAAAAGACCTTTAAGATCATAAAGTCCAACCATTAACCCAGCACTGCCAAGTCCACCACTAAACCATGTCTTTAACCACTACATTTACCTGTCCATTAAATACCTCCAGGAATGATGATTCAATCATTTCCCTGAGCAGCCTGGACGTATCGGCATTTATGTAAAACAAGACAAGGCAAGGCATCCAATACAGTTTCCTTCTTAACTTTAGAATATTTGTCCCAGACTTGCTTTGTAATTAAACATCCTCATACAAACTCATGAAGAAAAAATGGCAATTTGTACTGTTGCATGTGTGAACGTTTGTAGCAGAGCAAGAGCTGAATGATTGAATTGTCAGGACTCTTCAGTATACATCAGGGCACATTAAATAACAGGAAGGAAATTATCTCAGCCTTAATAAGAAGAAACTTCCAGTTCCACTTCACACTTTCTCATTTGCTTTTATATGTCGGAAGAGGTACTAAATTTTTTTCATCAAGCAAAATGTTTATGTATTCCTACCATCTGGGCTCTTAGCATGTCTTAACATGGGCTTTAAAAACAACAGCTCGAAGGTCTTCATCTGGCAGATCTCCAAGCCTTTGGCATGTAAAGGCCCTCCCATGAGATACATAGCTGCAAATTTGTGTTTTGTTACAAATTTTCTTTTCCATGCTATGCCATTTTAAAATTTCCATTTATTTACCTCTCCATGATTTTTATGTTGCCATGCCGAATTTTCTCCTTCTGAGGAAACAAAAAGTGAAGGAAGAGATGAATGCTTCAAAGTTGAACAATCTAGGAGTGCAATGGTGCTGAGGTGCAGCTACCACTAACTGCAGTGACTGTCCCAAAGCGTGCAGAGCACTAAATACCTGGTGGGATTGGCTTGTTCACCTCTCCATCCATTCAACAGCTCCCTGCTGTTGTCCAGTACTGGGGTATAATAGAGCTTTTTAGATTAAATGGCACAGCAACAGAGAAGTCCCCAGAAAGTCCTATCCTTCTTATTCTTGATGTAAAATTCAAGTTGGACTGAGGCTCAGTAGAATGAACTCCAGTTTCAGGGCTAATGCCATCTGAAGTTCTGCATGAATTACATAGATTTCCTAATGGCTGTACTAGTCAGAGAGACTGAGCTTGCTAAAACCACTTTTATTCAGCGTTTGCTTCTGAAAAGAAGCCCTGTCTCCTAATTGCTGGTGAGTGTGGTGGCAATTCAGTAATCCAGGTAGAAAAGTGAGTTCTGAGAAACCCAGCTCCTATACTCCAAGGGAGAAAAGCACCATCTCACGGCTGACCATTTCACTTTCACAGTTCATGTCATTATTTCACAGTTCCTATTAACTGTGCTTATTAAAGTTCCATTCCAGATTAAATTGGTTGCTTTCCTAATTTTTTTTTTAATAAGATCTGCATCAGTCATATGCAGTGAGTCCTGATGTCAGTAGCATATGGTGTTGGATACCATTTCTCTTTATCATCATTCACTTCCTTTGATTGTGTATAGATCTAAGACGGAGAAGCAAGTGATATTTTTTCTAGCAGGAATTCCAGGCATATTATAATAGTTTTATGACTGTTTACCAAAAATATAGAGAAAAGGTTACTGCCTCAATATGACTGCTAAGGACACATAATCAGCTTTTTATGAGAGATAATTACTTAGAATTATGAGTCAATATTGAATTGTAAGTGAAACAGATCCTGATGGTTCTGATTCAAAATTGCCTGAAATGAGCTTTCTGTATGACCTGACTTTCTCAAACATAGAGGACCAGTAGCTTGTTTTACCTCTCTGCTTATAAATTAGGCAACAGTTAATCTTTCTAAATCTTACCTATAGAATGGTTGCAACTCCATGCACCTAGATATAAAGGATCTATATGCAATACAAACCCCAAATTGCTGATATGAGAAAACTCCATGGATTTTTATCTATTTTAACTGTCTATAGGATGATAGTTTGAGAACAGTAAGACACAGTCACATCAATGTTATTTTTTCTGCTTTGTATTTATGTATTTTTTCAATCTACAAGGTACACACACCCACAAACACTCACTGTCAAAACATTCTCTCTGCAATCATCAGAACTGGTCCTCAGGCACAAGTGCCACCATTTCAACAACAAAACAATGTGTCCTAAATCCATACACAAAACTAAAAAGAACTGGAAGAGGAATGGTTTAGATTAGATTTTAGGAAGTTCCTTCCAGTGAGGGTGGTGAGGGCCAGGAACAGTATGCCCAGAGACGCTGTGGATGCCCCATCCCTGGAAGTATTCAAGGCTGGGTTGGATGGGGCACTGAGCAACCTGGTCTAGTGATAGGTGTCCCTGTTGCATGGCAGGGAGGTTGGAACTGGATGATTTTTAAGGTTCTCTCCAACTCAAACCATTCTGCAATTCTGTGATTGCTGCAGACAGTCCTTTGATATTCACACAATTGCTGGGAATTAAAATAATAAATATCCTATTGGGTCCAAAAGTATAAGAAATGTACTATTTTTGGCTCATAGTCCACAGCGTTAATTCAACTAACAGAATACTTGGAAGGCTGAAGAGGCTTGTCAGACAATATAGGAGCCTACATGGCCATCTTATCCTGACCTTGGCAGTAGTCAAACATAAGTCCTTCAGGAAGGGTGTATGATGTATAGCACTCTTCTTATGAGTATTTTCCTTACCTTCTGTCATTTGTAGCTTAGGAAAAATCCTGAACCAGGATGATTTTATTAATTTAATAATTTTCAATTAATTTATAACCTGTGATCTTACACAGTCTGCTCCTGAAGCCATGTGAACATCCACATCAGCCTATGTCAAGGAGCTCTGTGGATGCCTGTGAGACAAAACTTGATTGAACATGACATTTGCTGGATCTGGGACCTTCTTGCTCTGGTACTGGGAGGGAAAAAAGGGAATCAGTCAATTCCTATTCTCTCTTTCTATAGCTTGCTTTATTTTACAAATCTCAGTAAGACTCCCAATGTCATCCTTTGCCCAAACTAAAGAGATGTAACTTCTTTCTCTAGAGTGGCACAAGGCCTTTGATCATCTTGTTACCCTTCTTTGAATCTTCCTGAGCCCTATCACTTTTCTAAGATATTCTTTAAGAAGAAGTGCGACAAATATCAGAACAGGACACATTGTCCAGGACTTATGAAAGCATGGATTTATACAGGGAGAGGACGAGGTTCTCTGTTTTGTCTTTCCCAGAAGTCACGCCTGAACAATGAGCTGTTGTTGCCATGAAACTGTCACAGCGCCCAGGTTTTACTCCTGAATGATGGTCATCAGTTCAAAGGCTCTTATCTTGGTCAGTAGTGCAGTCAGAAGTGTTTCACCTTGTGTGCGCCTTTTGCCATATATATGTATATACATACACCCAGTTATTATTTGACACCTAACTG